>JADWQK010000074.1:0-417387 GCA_017933935.1 Sesamia nonagrioides | reverse complement strand
ATTTTTTAACAATTCCATGCATTAGTGGATCCATAACGACTATTTTTTTTAAATGCACAAAGACTTTTTGGCTTGGAATATATTTCAAAAATCATTGTCTTATGTTGATCCATTTATATACTCGTACTTTCAGTAATACATCTTTTGATCCGATATCTATATCGTAACAGTTGATCAATTATGAATTTATTATAGCTAATCTAGATATTTTATATTCGCAATGCTCCATACATTGTAAGATCTATATATATTTTTTAACAATTCCATGCATTAGTGGATCCATAACGACTATTTTTCTTAAATGCACGAAGACTTTTTGGCTTGGAATATATTTCAAAAATCATTGCCTTATGTTGATCCATGTAGCTACTTCGTAATACTTATTTTGATCTGAAGATGTACTGGTACCGTACCGGTCGATCAATTATGTTTAGTATGAAGTCAAAGTTATTGTTATTAATATTTAAAGAGGTTGAATTTTGCGTATGGGGTTTTTATACTTTATTTCTAACTTACCATTTATATTAAGTTTTTAAACTCTATTCATCGAAATCAATCTAATTAGTCTAAACACGATATCGGCGCTGCATGTTTTGGGCTGAAAATATTGTGTGGACGGCCTCAGTTACACTCAATGCAATTAACACTGCTTGTATAGACTTCTTTGCTAGAAATTGTATGCGAATACATATTATTATTAAATTTGAAGTTTCAGTTTTAAGCGTTGAATTTTGCGTAGCGGTTTTTTAAGGTATTAATCAGGTAGAAAGAAAAATTGTTTACTCCTTCCAAACAGAACGCACATTACAATAATAATACTAAAAATAATAAACACAAAATAAAGAAAAAGAAAAAAAAAGTAATATAATTTACTAAAAAGCCTCGTACTCAAAATAAAACAATGTTTTCCTGATGTTATAATCCGAGTCAGGAGTTTTGGCGGGAAAGTTAAGCTGAGCTTCGATTGTTCCATTAGAGTTATAAATTATTTAAAGTGTTCTTTACTAAATAAAAGTGCGAGATTTATGTAGTAAAAAGTGCATTCAGTAAATAATTCATAAAGAACATTGAGATATCCTAGCGTAGTGTGTACAATAAACATGTGTACCATTTATAATATATTTGTAAATTAAAAAATATAAACTCAACCGCACGTTAGTGGAAATAAAATCATATTTGCTACTTACTAAGTAATAAAGGTAATAAAGATCTGTGGATCTGGTGGATGATTTCTCAGTCTACTCAAAATTACATACCTAAGTGTGTTATTATAAAAATAGTTTCGCTTACCTAGTCGCGTTATATTTTAGCGAAAGAAAGCGCTTTTCTCTAATCAAATCAAATTAAATCATTTATTTGTTAACACAGGTAAATATTGACAGATCTTACAAAGAATAATAATGATATGATGAATGAATAATAACGGTTTGTGGTAGGTACTGGAACGCGTTAGACACATGGAATGTCAACTTTAGCGGCCGCAATTTCGAAATAGGGAGTTTGCGTTTCGTTCCAACGTCCTAGTTTGAATTTATTTCGAAAAAAAAAAACTGCATTCGAAACATGGAATACCAAGGAGGTAACTAATAAAAGGTTTTATTCAAATTTTGGACTATCTTGCAAATAGACAGTAGTAGATTGTTTGTTGAAAAAAACGAAAGAACATTATAATAGCGCGGGAAAAAATATCATTGTCCATTATTCGTTACTGAACTTAAAAAAGAAAATTATGTATTTGATTTCCGCAGATTATTTCAGAAAAGTAGTTAGTAAACGCCTGCGTGATTTCACCGTATACTGCTTAGTATGATACTATTGTCATCGGCAGCAGCGCGGGCGTTGAGACTAAAGGATTCGACCTCGGGCAATAGCAATAAAAAAGTTAGTAATCACTGTCAAATTCCTATAAAATTTAAATTTGTTGTTAAAGTTGTCAACAGAAAAATTATTTTCTTTTGGCAGTTTAAGTGTTTACCCGACTTCAAAAAAAAGGAGGAGGTTCACAATTCGTCGCAATCTTTTTTTTTTATGTATGTTCATCGATTACTGTAAGACCCCTGGACCCGTTTGCGAAATTCTTGTTTTATTTGAAAGGGTGGTCCCATAGTCACCATAGATCTGATGATTAAAGATTAGAGAAATCAAGGAAAACTTTCAAAACTTTTACGGGCAACTAGTGCATTTCTAGTTATTTTCATTAAGTATTTTAGAGCACTACAATTTAGTAAAGATCTGGAGTAGATATGAAGTCGGGAGACAGTTGATGGAACTCCTCGACAATTCACAGCAACTACCTTGTGTTTGAACTTGATTAATTTGTATTAATAAGAACTTTACACCTAAATGGGTTGTAACTGTCATTAAGGCTCTGATGATGAATACAAAGGCCAGTTCAGGTAACTTCTTAACGGTTTACAGTAGTTCCCTTGTTTTTGGATTTAATTATATATTGATGAGCAATTTTCACCGATATGCATTATTATGAAAATCTGTAGTAGATTTGATGATGAAGACCACGACCGACAAACATTCATTTTAGCCCACATATTTTTTTTTTAATAATTATAAACTAGCGCTTGACTGCAATTCCACCTGATGGTAAGCAGTGATGCAATCGTTGATGGTAAAGCGCGCTAGTTTATTAAGTCCATTCACTTACAAAACCTTAGTGAATAGGAAGACGGCAGTTGAGCGTCGACAACGCTGCGCCAGAGGGAGATTGATGTGGAGACCCTCCACGACCAAACTCCCGGCACAACAACATTTGGCGCATCGTACCCGGCACACATCGCAACACAACTGCTCAGACCCGCCCTCCGTACGGCTTCACCAGAAATCAGGCCGGAACACGACGAATCGCTTGGCGGCAAGTCTTTGTCTGGTGGGTGCTAACTTCTGCCGGCAGCCGATGTTATGGCCTACCACCGAGCAAAGGCACCGAGCATAGGTGCAAAGTTCTTATCAATACGAATTAATCAAGCATTAATCATGCTCGGGCTAGTAGGGAATCAATCCGGTCCGAAAGAGAGGCCATGGTTGAGCGAATGAGTGTTGCACTGCAGGCAGGCTCCGAATGGGGCAATGCCAATCTTGTAGCATTCAATGCCGCCAAAACACAAGCGTGTCTTTTCACCGCCAAAAGGAGCCCGTTCACCTTGGCTCCTACTTTTCGAAATGTGTACTTGGAGTGTTTGTTCCGACCGCCTTCAGCTTTTGGGGGTTGAGATTTCCTCGAACCTTAACTTTGGGCAGTTCATTGAGTCCAAGGCCAAGGTGGCTGCCAGGAAACTTGGCGTTATCGCAAAGGTCCAGCAGTACTTCACACCTGGGCAGCTTCTAATGTTATACAAAGCACAGGTCCGTTCCTGTGTGGAGTACTGCAGCCACATTTGGGCTGGTACTGCCAAGTGTCACCTGGCCACTTTGGATTCAATGGAGAGACGTGCAAAGAGGCTGATTGGTGACCCTGATCTAACTTGAGTTGGTCTCCAAAGCCTAGAGCACAGGCGTAGAGTAACCAGCCTTTCGATGTTCTATAGGATGCATTTCGGGGAGTGTGCGAGGGAATTGCATGATTTAATTCCCCCATCTTCGTTCCACCAGCGGACGACCCATCGTACGGCTGGTTTCCACCCTTACGTTGTTAACACCACTACGATCCGGACGAAGCGTTTTGCCTCCTCCTTTATACCGCGTACATCGAGGGACTGGAACAATTTGCCCGCGGCGGTGTTTCCGTTGGACTACAATTTGAGTGTCTTTAAGGCTAGAGTGAATAGGCTCTTAATAAACTAGTGCGCTTTACCATCAACGATTGCGTCACTGCTTACCATCAGGCAGGATTGCGGTCAAGCGCTGGTTTATCATATGTAAGAAAAAAAAAAAAAAAAAAAACACAAACGCAAGGTGGCTGCTGTGAATAGTTGAGGAGTTCCCTCGACTGCCTATAGTCTTCATCATCAGATTTACTACAAACCATCATTTTAACCCATATAGGTGCAAAATTCTCATCAATATAAATGAATTAAGTCCAAACACAAGGTACCTACTATTAACCGTTGAAGAGTTCCCTGAACTGGCCTTTGCTTTTATCACCAGAGCCTTCATGACAGTCATAACCCATCTTTTTGTAAAGTTCTTATCAATACATATTAATAAGCACAAGCTCAATGTAGCTGCTGTGAATCATTGAGGAGTTCCCTTGACTGTCTAGGGTCTTCATCATCAGATATACTGCACACCTTCATTTCAACCCATACAGGTGAAAAGTTCTCATCAATATAAATGAATTAAGTCCAAACACAAGGTACCTACTGTTAACCGTTGAAGAGTTCCGTGAACTGGCCTTTTTTTCATCACCAGAGCCTTCATGACAGTCATAACCCATCTTTTTGTAAAGTTCTTATCAACACAAATTAATCAAGCACAAACTCAAGGTAGCTGCTGCGAATAATTGAGGAGTTCCCTTGACTTTCTCCCGGCTCCATCATCAGCTATACCAGACCTTTATCAAATTGTAGTTTTCTGAAATACTTAATGAAGATACTTAGAAATGCTCTAGTCGCCCCTACGATTTTTGGAAGTTCCTCTTGATTTCTTTAGTCTTCCATCATCAGATCCTGACTATGGGACCATTTAGAAAGTTTACCTTCTCTAACATAAAAAGAATTTTGTAAATCGGTGGGGGGGGGTGGGGTGTGGGGGTGTTGGTCGGTCGGTCGGTTTGGTCGGTCGGTCGGTCGGTTGTGGTCGGTATTAAGGGCTGTTTTATACAAATCCACCTTTTTGGCGTCTGAGCAGTTGTTGATCCAATTCAAATGGGCCAATCAGGGCGCAGCAGTTGCCAAGGGAGTGAAGCGATTGGATAAGCAGCAGTTACTTTTTTATGTATGTTCACCGATAAATCTCAGACGCCTAGACCGATTTACAAAATTCTTTTTATGTTAGAAAAGGTAAACTTTCTAAATGGTCCCATAGTCAGGATCTGATGATGGAAGACTAAAGAAATCAAGAGGAACTTCCAAAAATCGTAGGGGCGACTAGTGCATTTCTAAGTATCTTCATTAAGTATTTCAGAGAACTACAATTTGATAAAGGTCTGGTATAGCTGATGATGGAGCCTGGAGAAAGTCAAGGGAACTCCTCAATTATTCACAGCAGCTACCTTGAGTTTGTGCTTGATTAATTTGTATTGATAAGAACTTTACAAAAAGATGGGTTATGACTGTCATGAAGGCTCTGGTGATAAAAGCAAAGGCCAGTTCAGGGAACTCTTCAACGGTTAATAGTAGGCACCTTGTGTTTGGACTTAATTCATTTATATTGATGAGAACTTTGCACCCATATGGGTTAAAATGATGGTTTGTAGTAAATCTGATGATGAAGACTATAAGCAGTCGAGGGAACTCCTCAACTATTCACAGCAGCCACCTTGCGTTTGTGTTTTTTTTTTTTACATATTATAAACCAGCGCTTGACCGCAATCCTGGCTGATGGTAAGCAGTGACGCAATCGTTGATGGTAAAGCGCACTAGTTTCTTAAGAGCCTATTCACTCTAGCCTTAAAGACACTCAAATTGTAGTCCGACGGAAACACCGCCGCTGGCAAATTGTTCCAGTCCCTCGACGTACGCGGTATAAAGGAAGAGGCGAAACGCTTCGTCCGGATCGTAGTGGTGTTAACAACGTAAGGGTGGAAACCAGCCGTACGACGGGTCGTCCGCTGGTGGAACGGAGATGGGGGAATTAAATCATGCAATTCCCCGCACACTCCCCGAAATGCATCCTATAGAACACCGAAAGGCTGGCTACTCTACGCCTGTGCTCTAGGCTTTGGAGACCAACTCGAGTTAGATCAGGGTCACCAATCAGCCTCTTTGCACGTCTCTCCACTGAATCCAAAGTGGCCAGGTGACACTTGGCAGCACCAGCTCAAATGTGGCTGCAGTACTCCACACACGAACGGACCTGTGCTTTGTATAAAATTAGAAGCTGCCCAGGTGTGAAGTACTGCCGGACCTTTGCGATAACGCCAAGTTTCCTGGCAGCCACCTTGGCCTTGGACTCAATGAACTGCCCAAAGTTAAGGTTCGAGGAAATCTAAACTCCCAAAAGCTGAAGGCGGTCGGAACACTCCAAGGACACATTTCGAAAAGTAGGAGCCAAGGTGAACGGGCTCCTTTTGGCGGTGAAAAGACACGCTTGTGTTTTGGCGGCATTGAATGCTACAAGATTGGCATTGCCCCATTCGGAAACTGCCTGCAGTGCAATACTCGTTCGCTCAACCATGGCCTCTCTTTCGGACCGGATTGATTCCCTACTAGCCCGAGCATGATTAATGCTTGATAAATTCGTATTGATAAGAACTTTGCACCTATGCTCGGTGCCTTTGCTCGGTGGTAGGCCATAACATCAGCTGCCGGCAGAAGTTAGCACCCACCAGACAAAGACTTGCCGCCAAGCGATTCGTCGTGTTCCGGCCTGATTTCTGGTGAAGCCGTACGGAGGAGGGGTCTGAGCAGTTGTGTTGCGATGTGTGCCGGGTACGATGCGCCAAATGTTGTTGTGCCGGGAGTTTGGTCATGGAGGGTCTCCACATCAATCTCCCTCTGGTGCAGCGTTGTCGACGCTCAACTGCCGTCTTCCTTCCTATTCACTAAGGTTTTGTAAGTGAATGGACTTAATAAACTAGCGCGCTTTACCATCAACGATTGCATCACTGCTTACCATCAGGCGGAATTGCAGTCAAGCGCTAGTTTATAATTATTAAAAAAAAAATATGTGGGCTAAAATTAATGTTTGTCGGTCGTGGTCTTCATCATCAAATCTACTACAGATTTTCATAATAATGCATATCGGTAAAAATTGCTCATCAATATATATATTAATTAAATCCAAAAACAAGGGAACTACTGTAAACCCTTGAGAAGTTACCTGAACTGGCCTTTGTATTCATCATCAGAGCCCTAATGACAGTTACAACCCATTTAGGTGTAAAGTTCTTATTAATACAAATTAATCAAGTTCAAACACAAGGTAGCTGCTGTGAATTGTCGAGGAGTTCCCTCAACTGTCTCCCTATCTTGATGACTTCATATCTACTCAGATCATTACTAAATTGTAGTGCTTTAAAATACTTAATGAAAATAACTAGAAATGCACTAGTTGCCCGTAAAAGTTTTGAAAGTTTTCCTTGATTTCTCTAATCTTTAATCATCAGATCTTGACCTGGTGACTATGGGACCACCCTTTCAAATAAAACAAGAATTTCGCAAACGGGTCCAGGCGTCTTACAGTAATCGATGAACATACATAAAAAAAAGATTGCGACGAATTGTGAACCTCCTCCTTTTTTTGAAGTCGGGTAAACACTTAAATTGCCAAAAGAAAATAATTTTTCTGTTGACAACTTTAACAACAAATTTAAATTTTATAGGATTTTGACATTGATTATTAACTTTTTTATTTCTATTGCCCGAGGTCGAATCCTTTAGTCTCAACGCCCGCGCTGCTGCCGATGACAATAGTATCATACTAAGCAGTATACGGTGAAATCACGCAGGCATTTATCAACTACTTTTCTCAAACAATCTGCGGAAATCAAACACATAATTTTCTTTTTTAAGTTCATTATCGAATAATGAACAATAATATTTTTTCCCGCGCTATTATAATGTTCTTTCGTTTTTTCAATAAACAGTCTACTACTGTCTATTTGCAAGATAGTCCAAAATTTGAATAAAACCTTTTATTAGTTACCTCCTTGGTATTCCATGTTTCGAATGCAGTTTTTTTTTCGAAAGAAATTCAGACTAGGACGTTGGAACGAAACGCAAACTCCCTATTTCGAAATTGCGGCCGCTAAAGTTGACATTTCATGTGTCTAACGCGTTCCAGTACCTACCACAAACCATTATTATTCATTCATCATATCATTATTATTTTTTGTAAGATCTGTCAATATTTACCTGTGTTAATAAATAAATGATTTAATTTGATTTGATTAGAAAACAGCGCTTTCTTTCGCTAAAATATAACGCGACTAAGCGAAATTATTTTCATAACACACTTTGAGTAGACTGAGAAATCATCCACCAGATCCACAGATCTTTATTACCTTTATTACTTAGTAAGTAGCAAATATGATTTTATTTCCACTAACGTGCGGTTGAGTTTATCTTTTTTAATTTACAAAAATATTATAAATGGTACACATGTTTATTGTACACACTACGCTAGGATATCTCAATGTTCTTTATGAATTATTTACTGAATGCATTTTTTACTACATAAATCTCGCACTTTTATTTAGTAAAGAACCCTTTAAATAATTTAAAACTCCAATGGAAAAATTGAAGCTCAGCTTAACTTTCCCGCCAAAACTCCTGACCCGGATTATAACATCAGGAAAACATTGTTTTATTTTGAGTACGAGGCTTTTTAGTAAATTATATTACTTTTTTTTTTTCTTTTTCTTTATTATGTGTTTATTATTTTTTATTGTATTATTATTGTAATGTGCGTTCTGTTTGGAAGGAGTAAACTTTTTTTGTTTCTACCTGATTAATACCTAAAAAAACCGCTTAGCAAAATTCAACGCTTAAAACTGAAACTTCAAATTTAATAATAATAATATGTATTCGCATACAATTTCTAGCAAAGAAGTCTATACAAGCAGTGTTAATTGCATTGAGTGTAACCGAGGCCGTCCACACAATATTTTCAGGCCCAAACATGCAGCGCCGATATCGTGTTTGGACTAATTAGATTGATTTCGATGAATAGAGTTTAAAAACTTAATATAAATGGTAAGTTAGAAATAAAGTATAAAAACCCCATACGCAAAATTCAACCTCTTTAAATATTAATAACAATAACTTTGACTTCATACTAAACATAATTGATCGACCGGTACGGTATCAGTACATCTTCAGATCAAAATAAGTATTACGAAGTACGAGTAGCTACATGGATCAACATAAGAAAATGATTTTTGAAATATATTCCAAGCCAAAAAGTCTTTGTGCATTTAAAAAAAAATAGTCGTTATGGATCCACTAATGCATAGAATTGTTAAAAAATATATATAGATCTTACAATGTATAGAGTATTGCGAATATAAAATATCTAGATTAGCTATAATAAATTCCTATTTGATCAACTGTTACGGTATAGGTATCGGATCAAAAGATGTATTACTGGAAGTACGAGTATATAAATGGTTCAACACAAGTAATTGATTTTTGAAATATATTTAGAGCTAAAAAGTCCTCGTGGGTTCAAAAAATTTAGCCGTTATGGATCCACTAATGCATGAAATTGTTGAAAAAAATTTTATCGAGTATAATGTCCTATCGAGGAATATGTTTGGCAACATCGCTTAATAGAATGCAACGTTGCCACTCCGCCCGAGAAATACGCAACTGGATTAAAGTTATTCCGTGCTAAAGGTGGAGTCTATTGTGTTCGGGATCGCGGCTGGATCAACTAAGTGTGCAAAGAGGTGTTTATATATATATATATATATATTGCTAGCATTTGCTTGTGACTTTACGTTGTCAAGGTACTACGGTAGGTAGGTATATGTAACGTGTGACTACGCCTTTCCAAACATGAAAATTTATCTCTACATAGTGAATATTGCATACTTCAGAATAGTATTGTATGACATTACTACTGTGTCCATTTACTTGCAACTACAATAGCAACTTTGTTCAGTTCAGTATTCTGAAAATCTTGTTTTATACTTTTTCAGCGTCGTTTTTTGTCGTAGTTGGGTTTTAGTTTTTTTACTTTTTAAAAAGTCATTCCAACACGATTCCATTGTCATTGTGCTAAATGTTCTTCTTTTTTCAAGGTGAGATTCAACCTCAACTCTTGATCAATGGCCTCTGTGGAATAAATACCACAGTGTATGTTGTGTATGTTATTGGCAAAATTGTGGTATCTATTCCACAGAGGCCATTGATCAATAGTTGAATTTCACACAAATTATAGAAATTCTTTGAAAATTGTATTTCACAATAATGGCGGATATCGCCAATGACAGTTGAAATTTGCCTCCTTCTCGAAGTTGTTTTTCTAATATTACTAACTACTCCCTAATAGTTGTCGGTTGTTGTTGGTTAGTTGTGTTGTTTGTGTTGTAGTCAATTATCATTGCTAGTGTTAATTTCTAACTGTGAAGGATGACTAGGCCATTAACGCCGTAAACATATGTTACGGGCTAGGGGTACTTAAACGCCGGTTAAGGGTTACGAAGTTTATTGGCAACGAAGGTACAGTCGATTGTAGGCAATGACAAGTAGAACTTAGCTGATGTCGTACCGAAGTCTTCTCTTACGTCCACGAAGTCCGTGTTGTAAACACACAATAACGCTACAGATGTTTCTTCACGTAGTACTCACAGTTCTCGTTACAGTTGTCGCAGTAGGTATTCTCAAAGATCGCTTCTTAACTGTCGCTGTTTTCGTATCGCTAGTCGAGTGTAGACTGACTGTGCGCCGGCGTCGCGCCGCCTATATATAGGCCAGCTGATCGAACATTCCGGAATCCTCTAGACGTAATAATAATAGCACATAAGTTCGAGGTCACTCGGAAATACCTACGGTAATTCCCGGAAACGGGTTTCTAGAAATTTCGATGTCGACACTTTGTTGACAAAACTGTTGAGACCTGTACCATTCGATAGGCCGTCCTAAGTCTAGCAATGCGGTTTATTATTGTACCTAGGAAATGTCTAGATCTAGCGAAATAGGGTTTAAAAGTGACACACTGCATGTCACGCGATATTGAACCTTATGCCATCGACATAAGGTCTATTCGTAACATTGCCCCCTTCTTAGTCATGCTCGTCCCGAGCATGATTTGATCCATAATAGCGAGCTAGGCGGTCAACGTGTACGACCTTCAGCTTCCCTCTAGGTCCTTTCTTAATCCGGTAGGTGACATCGTTTATTCTGGTTACTATCGTGTACGGACCCTCCCATTTGGCTTGGAACTTTGGACTCTTTCCTTTTCTCCTTATGGGATTGTGTAACCATACCAAAGTTCCTTCTTCAAATCCGGGCACGTGAGCTTTGCGGTCGTATCGGATCTTCATTTTCTCACTGGTTTTCAGACCATTCTCTCTCACTAGCTCATGTATTCCATCTAATTTACGCCGCAGGTCGGCCACATAGTCGACGGCTAGAATAGGAGTATCGGGAGGTGTTCCGGTTAGTGCATCTATTGGTAGTCTAATTTCTCGGCCGAAGTTGACTTTCGCCGGTGTGCAATTTGTGCTATCATGTGTTGCAGAGCGGTATGACATTAAGAAGAGTGGAATGTATTGGTCCCAATCCCTCTGGTGTTCTTCCACTACTTTGGCCAAATGATTCTCTAGCGTCTGGTTGAATCGTTCGACCATTCCATCTGACTGTGGGTGATATGGTGTTGTACGGGTCTTATAGATCCCGAGTAGTTGGCAAACCTCTTGAAATAGTGAAGACTCGAAGTTTCTACCCTGGTCAGAGTGTAACTCCAAGGGAACGCCAAATCGACAGAACACCTCGTGAACTAGCTTTTTGGCGACTGTATGAGCTTCTTGGTTGGGCACTGCAAAAGCTTCTGGCCATTTGCTGAAATAGTCTTGCATGACAATGATATACCTATTCCCTTCTTCAGTAACAGGGAAAGGCCCAGCTATATCGACAGCAACTCTTTCCCATGGTGCACCAACATTGTACACTTTCAGCCGACCTCTGGCTCTCGTTTGTGGTCCCTTTACTGAGGAGCAAGCTACGCATTTTCTACACCAGTCCTCAACGTCTTCACGGCAATGCACCCAATAGAATCGTTTTCTCACCTTCTCCAGGGTTTTCTTTACTCCTAGATGTCCTCCGGATACTCCGTCGTGCACCTGTCTTAGCACTGACGCGACTTTATCACCGGGAACAACTATCTGCAAGGTGACCTCCTGTCCACTGGGTGATTCCCATTTCCTCTTGAGAACTCCATTATCAATTATCAGGCTGTCCCATTGGGCCCAGTAACTTTTTGCTGCTGGGCTAAGCGCTGATATTTCACTCCAAGCGGGCCTCTGGCCACGTTGTTTCCATTCGATTACTGTCTTCAAGTCACTATCTTCCTTTTGTGCGTCTTCCAATGATTGATTATCCCAGTCTTCGTCCAAAGCGTTCACCTGGATAATCCGTACGTTCTCTTTCTTTTCCTGTTTGGCACAATGTCGGCAAGATTCTTCGCAAGGTCGTCTAGACAAAGCATCAGCATTATTGTGTGACTTGCATTTCCGATGTTCAGTGACAAAGTCAAATTCTTGCAGCTGCTCTATCCACCTTGCTACTTGTCCTTCTGGGTCTTTGAACTGGAGGAGCCACTGTAAGGCAGCGTGATCGGTACGAAGTGTAAGCTGCCTCCCATTCAAGTGTTTCTTGAAGTGTTGTAAGGTCTTAACAACGGCTAGAAGTTCTCGGCGGGTAACACAATAATTTCTTTCTGGCTTGGAAAGGCATTTGCTGAAATATGCGATAACGACCTGCCTATCTCCTTGTGTTTGAGAGCGAACTCCTCCAATACCCACATTGCTGGCATCTGTGTCTACCAAAAATCGGCCTTCCCTACTAGGGTAACCTAGTACAGGAGCCTCACACAAGTGAGTTTTCAGTAGAGCAAATGCCTGTTCGCAGTCAGAGTTCCATTCAAATAGACACTTTCCTCTGTTAAACGATGCAACGGTTTCGCTAACTCGGAGAAGTTCTTCACAAACCGACGGTAATATGCACACAGACCCAAGAAAGAGCGTACCTCAGGTTTATTACGAGGGGTAGGCCACTTCGACACGGCTTTTATTTTTTCAGGGTCTGTTCGAATTCCTTGCGCCGAAATAATGTGTCCCAAGTATCCAACCTCTTTCTGGAATAGTGTACACTTACTAGGACTGAGTTTTAAATTCGCTTCACGCAGTTTCAGGAACACTTTCTCCAAATTGCGTAGGTGTTCTGCGAAGTTTCGTCCCATAATGATGATGTCATCCAAATAGACCAGGCATGCATCACCAAGCAACCCCACCAAGATGCGCTCCATTAGGCGCTCGAATGTAGCTGGAGCATTGCACAGTCCAAAGGGCATGACATTGAATTGCCAGAGACCGTTTCCAGGACCAGTGGTGAAAGCGGTCTTTTCTTTATCCTGCTGACAGATTTCCCCCTGCCAGTATCCACTTTTGAGATCAACTGTGGAGAACCATTTCATGCCACTTAGCAAGTCCAAAGTGTCATCTATACGTGGCAGAGGATAACAATCCTTTTTCGTGGCATCATTCAACATCCTGTAGTCAACGCAAAACCTTGTACTGCCATCCTTTTTCTTGACTAGGACAACTGGAGATGACCAAGGGCTGGTAGATGCTTCGATAATCCGGTTTTTCTCCATATCTCTTAACATTTCCGTGACTTCCTGTTCTCTTGCAAAGGGGATACGACGTGGTCTCTGTCTGGGATTCTGCTACACTTTTAATTTGTGCCTGGATTTCTGCCTGGGATTTTGCCTGAGATTGTTGTATTTGTGCCTGGATTTCTGCCTGGGATTTTGCCTGAGATTCTGCTACTATGCCTTTTATTTGCGCCTGGGATTCTGCTATACTCAACTTTATTTGCGCCGTCAAGTGAGCCAGTAACACCGATAAATCGGATCCGCTGCTTCCGGGAATAGTGCTGGTACTAGGCGCACTCACATTCGTCGGTGTTACGACGGCCGCATGTTCTACGGGTGCAGGGACACCAAGCGATTCTTCCTCTTGACGCGCCAAATCCATCGCTGCTTGTCGTCGCGTGCGAACTCTTTCGTCTTCCCTTGGCGTGACCGGCATACCGCTTCTGACACCAATTGTTACGGGCTAGGGGTACTTAAACGCCGGTTAAGGGTTACGAAGTTTATTGGCAACGAAGGTACAGTCGATTGTAGGCAATGACAAGTAGAACTTAGCTGATGTCGTACCGAAGTCTTCTCTTACGTCCACGAAGTCCGTGTTGTAAACACACAATAACAGTACAGATGTTACTCCACGTAGTACTCACAGTTCTCGTTACAGTTGTCGCAGTAGGTATTCTCAAAGATCGCTTCTTAACTGTCGTTGTTTTCGTATCGCTAGTCGAGTGTAGACTGACTGTGCGCCGGCGTCGCGCCGCCTATATATAGGCCAGCTGATCGAACATTCCGGAATCCTCTAGACGTAATAATAGTACTGCATAACTTCGAGGTCACCGGCCATGTAAGTACCTATGGTAATTCCCGGAAACGGGTTTCCAGAAATTTCGATGTCGACACTTTGTTGACAAAACTGTTGAGACCTGTACCATTCGATAGGCCGTCCTAAGTCTAGCAATGCGTTTTATTATTGTACCTAGGAAATGTCTAGATCTAGCGAAATAGGGTTTAAAAGTGACACACTGCATGTCACGCGATATTGAACCTTATGCCATCGACATAAGGTCTATTCGTAACACATAGAAGGCAAAACGTGCAAGAAATAGTAAAAAAAAAAACAAAGAAATTTAGCAAACAAACATTGCTATAGCTGATTTTGCAAAGTAATCGTGACTTGTAAGTTGTACTATTGTATAGTAAATATCAATTTGATTTTTTTTTTATATAAATTATAAACCAGCGCTTGACCGCAATCCCGCCTGATGGTAAGCAGTGATGCGATCGCTGATGGTAAAGCGCGCTAGTTTAAAACTTTTTACGGAAATAAAACACGCCAATAAATTATTTTCTTCAAAACATTTAGCAGATGCCATTTAAATATGGAATAGTGTTATTCTTAAATTAAAATTAAAGGCTACAAGTTTTGACGTCAAGTGGCCTGCTCGTTACTACAAGTTCGTCACCCAATGCAAAAAGTTTTGACTACGTTGTTCTTTAAATGTTTAGCGCGTAGGGCGTGTTGTTGTGTAATTAAAACGCGAATAGGTATAACGTTGTATATTGCACGTAAGTCTAGAGTACAATGTTGAATGTATGCTATAAGTTACCTAATTACAAGAGTAGAGACGCGACTATGTTACAATGTAAAATGTCTGACAGTAATGCGTGATCTTATGATATATGTGATAATGTGAGAAAAGGGATGTCTTACGAGCTATGCACAAGCTTAAATACTAGACAATAATATAGCTATCTCTAAACCGGAGTGGGGCTGACTGATCGGGCGTTCTTGATGCTGATTTGTTGATCGTGGAAGAACGTGCCGTCTGATTGGCCGGTGGACCGGGCCGCGCCTTCGGTGCACGTGCAAGGCGGTTCGTTGTGGTCAGCGCGCTTTCTCCGGCGGTGCACAATAGGTTGACAGAATCGCGTCGTCCGCGGAACTTTCTCCAACGAACAATGGGTTAACCAACAGATGTCCGACAATGTGCGACACCCTCGCTGAGGCGGTCAGGACCCACGCTCTTTGTCTTACATACGCGCTTTGTTTTCCAAGATCCTTGTTCTGGTATGATTTATATGCACCCTTTCGCGGAAGGTCGTCAATCGTTGGGACGTCCATAGTTGGGCAATCCTTTGTGTTATTGTTGTATTGTAGCGACTGCGACCATCGCTACAGTACTCTCCCCCTCACGCGAAATATACGTGGCGTGCAGGCGTCTTAACGATCCTGCCTGACCTAGTACGTTGTTCTCTCGTATGCTGGGCTGGGAGTAGGCTGGATTGCTCGTCTGCGGTCGCTGCAGGTGCTGGAGTCTTGGCTGTGGCTTGCTCGTCTGTAGTAACTGCAGGTGCTTGACTGGTCTCGCTGTTTGTTTGCTTGGGATCATCTTCTGTGTTGATAGTGTACGCAGGTTTGAGGCGATCGATCGATATGTTGCTTGATCGTCCGGGTAGTTGTATTGTGAAGTACTTTTCCTTGCGTTCGATGATCTGGTATGGACCTTGGTATGGGTGCTGCAGAGGTTTGCGGACGGTGTCGTCGCGTACAAACACGTGGCTACATGTTTGTAGATCGTTGTGCACGAACATACATCGCTTGTTTGCATGCGATTTGTATGTGGGAGTGAGCTTCGTGATGATGTCGTGCAGGTGATTGACGTAGTCGTGATCCATCGTCGGTGTGGCTGGAGTTGGTGATATGAAGTCACCTGGTAGGCGTATAGCTTGACCGTAGGTGAGTTGCGCTGCGCTTGTGTCAGAGTCGGAGCGGATAGCGGCTCTTAGACCCATTAAAACAGTAGGCAACTCGTAGATCCATTTGTTGCTGTTTTCTAGTCTAGCCATGAGTGCGGCTTTCAACGATCTGTGCCAACGCTCGACGATTCCATTACTCTGCGGGTGGTAAGCAGTAGTACGGGTTTTGTCTGCGCCGAGTAGTTGAGCTAGGTCTTTGAATAGTCGACTTTCAAACTGTCGTCCTTGATCAGTTGTAATTCTTATTGGACAACCGAAACGGGATATCCAGACTTCGTATAGCTTTCTTGCGACGGTTTCAGCGGTTGTCTCTTGAAGTGGTACAGCTTCAGGCCATCGAGTGCACCGGTCGATCATTGTAAGTATTTGTGTCCACATGCTGATGTAGGTAGCGGACCAACGATATCGATGTGGATGTGTTGAAATCGTTCGCTCGGTGGGAATGTTGCGATGTCGCTATGATTGTGTCGCTGTATTTTGGAGAGCTGGCACGAATTGCATGCTTTGGTCCACAACCTGATGTCGGTGTTCATTGAGGGCCAAAAGAATCGTTCTTGCATCAGCTTCCGTGTAGCTCGTACTCCGGGATGACTTGGACTGTGCACGGCGTTGAAAGCTGTGCGACGAAAGTCAGCTGTTAGATATGGACGAACATGTGACGTTGATGTTTCGCAGAATATTGGCTTGTTGGTACCAGGTAAGATGATTTTCTTGAGTTGTATGTTGGTCTGTTGAAATAATGCAGGTAAACAACTGTCGTTTTCTTGAGCTTGAGATAACTCGTCGTAGTTGATAGGTGATGGCGTGTCGATTGTCTCGACGCGCGATAGTGCATCTGCGACAATATTTTGTGCCCCGCTCACGTGTCGGATATCAGTAGTAAACTCGCTAATGAAGAGCAATTGGCGGATTCGGCGTGGTGTGTCGTTATCAGACGGGGGCTTGCGAATTGCGTAAATCAGCGGTTTGTGATCAGTATAGATGATGAGTTCTCTGCCTTCAAAGATTTTTCGAAAGTGTTTTATCGCCATGAAAATCGAAAGTAACTCCCTATCATTTGTGCTATATCTCTTCTGTCTGTCGGAGAATTTTTTCGAAAAATATCCGAGTGGCACCCATTGTTTATTGTTACGCAATTGTTGGAGGGATGCGCCGGCGCAGGTAGCCGACGCATCGCAAAACAAAGCGATTTTGTCGTCGGGCGCACGAGATGGGTAAGACAATAACGCAGCATCTATTATGCTCTGTTTGCACAACTCGAAGGCTTTTGTTGACTGGTCGTCCCACGCTACTTCCGTTTTGTCTCGTTTTTTTGAGTTATGAAGAAAGGCGTTTAACGGTGCTTGTATCTCGGCTGCATTTCTAACACTGTCTTTAAAGAAATTTATCATCCCCATAAATCTTCGTAAGTCCTGAATGGTTTTCGGTTTGGGGTATTCTATTATTGCATTGACTTTGTCCTGTAGTGGCTTGATTCCCGCGCTCGATACTTCGTAACCTAGGAACTTGACTGTTTCGCCGCCGAAGACACACTTAGATGGGTTGATAGTGACACCGTACGTGTCTAATCGGCGTAAAACTTCCTGCAGATCCGCGATATGGCTTGCTTCACTTTCAGATGCAACGATGACATCGTCGATGAATGGGAACGCGTAGTCTATCCCGTTCAGTACTTCGTGTATGAATCGTTGGAATGTCTGTCCAGCATTCTTGAGACCTGGGCACATTCGTGGAAATTCGAATAAACCGAATGGTGTTGTGATCGCCGTCTTCTCGATATCGGGTTCGAAGATCGGCAATTGTGAATAGGCTCGGTTTAAATCGAGAGTGGAGAAGATTTTCTTGCCGTGAAGCAGGTATGTAAAATCCTTGAGGCGTGGGACTGGGTAGCGATCGGGTTTAGTGACGTCATTTAGTCTCCTGTAGTCTCCGCAGATTCGTAAGTCGCCGTTTTTCTTGGGTACGACATGTAGTGGACTGGCCCAAGGGCTTTTGCTTGGTCGGCAAATTCCTTGCTGCATCATGAGCTCGAATTCTTTCTTCACGGGCAGGTAGCGATGTGGAGGAAGCGGTCTGCACTTGCTGTATACTGGTGGACCAGTAGTTTCGATGTGATGTTCTACCCTGTGTTTGGGAGTATCCTTCGTGCATGACGGTCGCAGGATGTCAGGAAACTTACTGAGGAGCTGGTGATACGGCTGTTCCATGTCGATACTTCGAACTGTGGGTTCGGCGGAACGAATGACTGATGCTCTGACGGTCATATTGATAACTTTGTCGACGAGACGTCGGCCGGCTATGTCGACAAGAAGTTGATGACGTTTCAGGAAGTCTGCACCGATGATTGGTTTGCTGACTGCAGCGACGATGAATTTCCAGGTGTACGGCCGTCGTAGGTTGAGATCCAGTTGTAGGGTTTTCTCTCCGTACGTTGGGATAATCGTGTTGTTTGCCGCGTACAAACAGAAATCGGTTTGTTTTGCTTTCCCGCCTTTGGTTCTCGGTATCACGGAAACGTTTGCGCCGGTATCAATAAGAAATGCCAGACGCGAATTCTTATCAGTTATGAATAGGCGGTGAGAAGTGTTATTCGCGTCAGTTGCCGCCTCAACCGACGCAGGCGTTAGTTTTCCGACTGGGCACTGTTGCTGTCGAAATTGCACGGACGCGTACATTTTCGCGCTTCTTTACCGAACTTGCGATGATAATAACAATTAAGTGATTGTTCTGAATACTTGCGATTGCTATTATCCCGGCTTGCTGAGCGCGATCTTGAACGCCGTCTGTCGTATGGTCTGTGTGATATTGGTCTGTGTTCCTGCCTGTTCTTGAGTTCAGCTAGTTCCAGAGATAACTGCCTTATTTGTTCGTGTAGGGCAGTCATACCGCTCGTGTGTGTGATCTGCGCGACCTGGTTAGGTAGCGCGATAGTGTCCATGACAGTGTCTGCCATTTGCGACAACTTTTCTAAGTCAGTTATGTCGCTCACGGTGAGAACAGCGCGTACAGAAGGTGGAAGTAACTTGGTCCACATGATGCGCAGTGTGCTGTCGGGTATCTTCTGTCCGGCTAGTTCCCGCATTTTACGTAACAGCTGTGAGGGTTTCTGATCTCCGAGTTCCATCTCATCCATCAGCTTTTGCAGCTTCCGGCTCTCGGACTCCTCGTAGACGCTGATGAGTCTGGCCTTCAGAGTTTCATACTTGTTTTCAGTGGGCGGTTTAGCGATAATGTCACTTACTTGTTGTAGTGCGTCCAGGCCTAGTCGTGCGATAGCTGCTTGATAGCGCGCGTCATCACCTGACTTCTGTGGCGCCATTACTGCTTCGAAGTGCGTGAACCATAGCCTGGGATACGCTGGCCAAAAGTCAGACAGCCGTGCTTGTAGTGTGAGCGTGTCGACTCGCCCTTCTACCTGTGGTGCGTTGCTGGCCGCCATCCTGAAGAAACGCTGCTGTTGTAACGCTACAATACCGCGAATATAGCCTCTTGAAATCCTAGTGGGGAAACCCGCTTGTGGGAAGCCACTAGAATGTGCTAATCACGAGTATCGTCACGTCGGTCTTGAAGTCACGTTGGTCTTGTAGTCGCGTCGGTTCGTATTACGACGGTTAGACTCGCGCCGGTTAGTCTCACGTCGGTTTTAATCGTCGGGTTTTAATCACGTCGGGGTCACCACTTTAGCGCGTAGGGCGTGTTGTTGTGTAATTAAAACGCGAATAGGTATAACGTTGTATATTGCACGTAAGTCTAGAGTACAATGTTGAATGTATGCTATAAGTTACCTAATTACAAGAGTAGAGACGCGACTATGTTACAATGTAAAATGTCTGACAGTAATGCGTGATCTTATGATATATGTGATAATGTGAGAAAAGGGATGTCTTACGAGCTATGCACAAGCTTAAATACTAGACAATAATACAGCTATCTCTAAACCGGAGTGGGGCTGACTGATCGGGCGTTCTTGATGCTGATTTGTTGATCGTGGAAGAACGTGCCGTCTGATTGGCCGGTGGACCGGGGCCGCGCCTTCGGTCAGCGCGCTTTCTCCGGCGGTGCACAATAGGTTGACAGAATCGCGTCGTCCGCGGAACTTTCTCCAACGAACAATGGGTTAACCAACAGATGTCCGACAATGTGCGACACCCTCGCTGGGGCGGTCAGGACCCACGCTCTTTGTCTTACATACGCGCTTTGTTTTCCAAGATCCTTGTTCTGGTATGATTTATATGCACCCTTTCGCGGAAGGTCGTCAATCGTTGGGACGTCAATAGTTGGGCAATCCTTTGTGTTATTGTTGTATTGTAGCGACTGCGACCATCGCTACAAATGCTTTGAGCGCATACGAATTTATTTTGTCTTTTATCCCTATATTTTTAAATCTTTAACAGCATTCTGGTATTAAATTACTGTCCTCGTTGCCAGAAACAATATTTTTATTCTTTCCAATAATACGAATTTACGAGCCGTTGCGTTGTTCCGTATCGTATCAATCATCGACATATATTAATGGACATGCCTTAGAGATGAGAATTGAGGCACTCCGAAAGAAAGAGAGGAAACGAAGTTTCGTCTATCTTTACCTATCTCTCTCAACATCATCAATCATCTATAAGGAAAGAGATAGTGCTAGACCGAAAGCATAGGCCATCTCTCTCACTCTTTTCAAACCAAAAAATTACTGCTGATTATACGCGTACGGCATGTCCATTAGTATATCATACAATATGTAAAGAAAACCCTGTCCCACCCGTAAGGATAATAAAGGTTAGGTACGCACATGGCCAAATAAAATATTAAATTTTACATAATCATCATAGTACCATACTAATGAATTTTGAATAATCTTTTTTTGTCGCGAATTAATTCCAACTTACCCAAAATTTGGTATTTTTAAAAAAGTGACAACACCATTTGTGACGGAGCGAATAGCGATGCGACCACGTGCCGCGTGCCCTGCCCCCTGTCACCCGCGGATGTATGCCTAACGTGTTGTCTACCGCACATGCATTAAGTTACCTCGCTTTTTCGAAATAATATTCATTTTTTTAGGGGGATTTTTTTAAGTTTAGACCGGCTTTGTAGGCATTATTATAATTAGTTATCGATACCTAACAATACCTTCACGGATCGGACAGGGTTTTCTTTACATATTGTATATGTTTATGGTATCAATAGTGAATATTTCATATTTATTACTAGTGGGTATGTGAATGCTGGTATCCATTCCCTAGAATATTGTTTATAGATGCAAACGTCACATTTATCTGTTCCGCTGTTTAGTTGTCCGTATTCCAAGGTATACACGTTAAGAATTAATTATTATCTCTCAGTAGATTTCCTCCTCCATTTTCCGCTTCTGTACCCCAGTTCGCAGTATTTCTAATTATACAATCATGTACTCAGGATGCCGTATGATACCCACACAAGAATTCTGAAATATACTGAGTAAAATTAGTTTACTTAGTAATTAGTATTTTTCAGTGATAGAAAGAATTATTGATCTTATTTTTATTATACATAAGCTCAAACTAGAATGACAAAAAAAGTCTAACCGAGTATTTTTGAAGCTAAATTTTCCTGCGTTTATTATTCCGAGTAACTCCTGCATTATTCTGATCGAATATACATTTATTCGTGTTTATAGGTATTCTGATCGTCGCAGAAATTTGAATATGCATATTAAAAGGTGATATGTTCATTTCTGTAAATTGATAAAAACAAAATAACTTAGTGCAGCTGTATTTTTCATAAATAAACTAATTCGGTGTTTTCTACCAGACTACTTTGAAAAGAAAGGTCTAAACAAATGTAAAATTCATTTTTTATTTTTTTTTTATTTATTATATTATAAACTAGCGCTTGACCACAATCCTGCCTGATGGTAAGCAGTGACGCAGTCGTTGATGGTAAAGCGCACTAGTTTATTAAGAGCCTATTCACTCTAGCCTTGAAGACACTCAAATTGTAGTCCGACGAAAACATCGCCGCTGGCAAACTATTCCAGTCCCTCAATGTACGCGGTATAAAGGAGGAGGCGAAACGCTTCGTCCGGATCGTAGTGGTGTTAACAACGTAAGGGTGGAAACCAGCCGTACGACAGGTCGTCCGCTGGTGGAACGGAGATGGGGGAATTAAATCATGCAATTCCCTCGCACACTCCCCGAAATGCATCCTATAGAACACCGAAGGCTGGCTACTCTACGCCTGTGCTCTAGGCTTTGGAGACCAACTCGAGTTAGATCAGGGTCACCAATCAGCCTCTTTGCACGTCTCTCCACTGAATCCAAAGTGGCCAGGTGACACTTGGCAGCACCAGCCCAAATGTGGCTGCGGTACTCCACACACGAACGGACCTGTGCTTTGTATAACATTAGAAGCTGCCCAGGTGTGAAGTACTGCCGGACCTTTGCGATAACGCCCAGTTTCCTGGCAGCCACCTTAGCCTTGGACTCAATGAACCGCCCAAAGTTAAGGTCCGAGGAAATCTCAACTCCCAAAAGCTGAAGGCGGTCGGAACACTCCAAGGACACATTCCGAAAAGTAGGAGCCAAGGTGAACAGGCTCCTTTTGGCGGTGAAAAGACACGCCTGTGTTTTGGCGGCATTGAATGCTACAAGATTGGCATTGCCCCATTCGGAGACTGCCTGCAGCGCAACACTCGTTCGCTCAACCATGGCCTCTCTTTCGGACCGGGTTGATTCCCTACTAGCCCGAGCACCCGGCAGGTATCTCTCTACAACTGTGCTGTCATCTGCATACCCATAGATACCGGGCACCAGCAGATCGTTAATATGCAGCAGGAACAGAGTTGCAGAGAGAACAGACCCCTGAGGAACACCGGCATTAGTTGACATGGGCTCAGTCTAATTCCTTTTGACAGTTCAGTAACATTTATTTATTCTTTTTGCACACAAGACATGTACAGAGGCGGACTTAATGCCTTAGGCATTCTCTACCAGTCAACCCCAGGTGGTGAAGAGATAAGATGGTAGGTGCTTTAGCTTGATTTTCTTTCAAAAGGAAAAAATAAAAGCCCCTATAATTATTAAAAAAATACTTAAATAAGCTAGATATACATACATACTATTACCAAAATATATACTTATAATATATACATAAAAAAAAAAACTAAAATTTGGGAGAGGGGTGTAGCAATAACTCTTCGCTAGTTGTTGCGAAAATAACTCTGCAATTTCCGCTTAAATGCAAACCGACTGGCGGCCATCCTGATATCAAGAGGAAGCGCATTCCATAGAAGAATGGATTGAATGTGAAATGAAGAATGAACAAAGTCAGACGTATGTGAAGGACAGAGTAAGAGGGGATTGTTAGAAGAACGCAGATTCTTAGAGTGTGATGAACATAAATATTGGAAGTGAGTCACAAGATAAGAAGGAGGAGTGGGTGATTTAAGAAGGGAGAAAAGCGTGGTCAAGGCGCGCAAATTTCTTCTCTGACGAATGGGCATCCATTTCAATTCAGACCTGTAGCTCGACACATGGTCATATTTCCTGAGATTGAATATGAACCTGATCCCATTATTGAGCAATCTATCAAGCTTATCCAGCAAAGCCGCATTCAGATCATTAACATTCATTGCGTTATTGACGTTGTTGAGCAGACACATTTTTCATACACACTATGATCTACAGTGCGCGCTCGATAACCACACTGCAAGAATTTCTAAATGTATTTGGGAAAACATACAATATGTAAAGAAAACCCTGTCCGACCCATAAGGATAATAAAGGTTAGGTAAACACTTGACCAAATATAATATTTTGCGTAATCATCATAGTAACAATACTAATGAATTTTAAAATAATCTTTTTTTCCGCGAATTAATTCCAACTTCCCCGAAATTTGGTAATTTAAAAAAAATGACAACACCATTTTGACGGTACGCTTATGCGATTCGACCACGCGTCGCGTGCCCTGACCCCGCCGCCCGCGGAAGGGTGTCCTACCGCACATGTATTAAGTTACCTCTTTTTGCAAAATAATATTTATTTTTTTAGGGGGATTTTTTTTTAAACTTTCGTCCGGCTTTGTCGGCATTAGTAGAATCAGTTATCGGTTCCTAACAATACCTTCACGGATCGGACAGGGTTTTCTTTACATATTGTATACAGTATAATATGGTGTAAAAATTATTGGAATCGATTCAGTTCCTGAAGAAACTATATTCAGGTTTCGCATAATCACAAAATAACGTTGCATACATGTTTTTTTTTAAGACGTTGCCCCTCTTCTCCTATATCGTGGGTGCCTTTACAAACATATAAAACACACACACCAACAGCTAGACCCGGAACAACTACATGTAGGTCATACAAATATTTGTTCCGTGCGGGAATCGAACCCGCGACACGCAGCGCAGTAGTCAATGGCTTAACCATCAAAGGTATTCTAGTTACTAATCAAGGAGAGTATGAAGAAGTAGTTGACAAACGTGTTTCGGTCGTCGTATCCACGCACGTGCCCATTGACCACGTTCCGATATTAGTGTGCTGAATTTAGCACGTGTCCACTCCGGCACATAACTGCACGATGTTGGTAATCCTTTCCCCGATATACCGTTTGACAAGTTAATTCAACAGAGTCACTGTATTTAGGAAACCTACGTCGACATAATCTATACTAATAAAGCTAAAGAGTTTGATTGTTTGTTTGGGTTAAAATTAAGTTGTATTAAAGTATACTCCGCCGGCAGAAGTTAACACCCACCAGACAAAGTCTTGCCGCCAAGCGATTCGTCGTGTTCCGGCATGATGTCTGGTGAAGCCGTACGGCGGACGGGTCTGAGCAGTTGTATTGCGCTGTGTGCCGGGTACGATGCGCCAAATGTTATTGTGTCGGTAGTTTGATCGTGGAGGGTCTCCAGATTAATCTCCCTCTGGTGCAGCAGCGTTGGTCGTGTTGTTAGGTTTAACATTGCATCACCTCGCTCAACTACCGTCTTCCTTCCTACTCGCTAAGATTTTTAAGTGAATGGGCTTAATAAACTTGTGCGCTTTACCATCAACGATTGCATCACTGCTTACCATCAGGCGGGATTGTAGTCAAGCACTAGTTTATAATTATTAAAAAAAAAACTCAGTCATACGTGGGCCCCAGTTTTTTTACGTCCTTCAAACAACGTGTTACGTCGCACGTCTGGCTTCATTCATACATTTCACTTTCATTCGATAGCTCCGGGTTTGGCTCGGAGGTCATCGGTCCCCCGTCGAGTATTGGCGATCTTGCACGATCTACTCTGACAAGAAATAATTTGTCGCATATAGCATATAGCGTGAATAAGTACATATATAACCCGCGCAGATAAAGAAACGATCTGAAAATGGCGGCGGATACTTATGGTACGGTTGACAAAACATGCCATTGTTCAATCACAAACCAAAAGCTAAGTAAATAAAATGTCAAATTTACCTTGTAAATATTATTATTTACAACGTAAATTTGACATTTTACTTGTTTGTTGTTGTGTTTGTTATTGTTGTTTTTGTTGAGTTTGAATGTTCAAACTCAACAAAATCAACAATATTAACAAAAACAACAAAATAACAGAGGCTTTAACGGAACGAAATTAACTATAACTCGGAGTGCATCAAAGTAGCTTCAGTAGTTTAGAAAGCGAATCCTGAATTCCTGATCGATGATTTTTTTTTTTTGCATCGCTTAGTTCACTGTTTGAGTATAGACAGCGATAGAAAGTGAGTGAGAACGCATGCGAGTGGACGCCGTTTACAGATCTTTTCTTTATCTGTGCGGGTTATAATAATTTTATTCCAATTAGATCGTTACTTTTCTTTTCTTTTTTCTCTCTTTTAAAAACGTTGCCCCACATTAGGAATTATTCCTGTATCGTGGGTGCGGTTATAAACATTTAAACAAACATACACAAAAAGCCAAACCCAGAATAACAACACACAACAACATACACACACACAACACAGAACAATTTGCCAGCGGCGGTGTTTCCGTCGGACTACAATTTGAGTGTCTTCAAGGCTAGAGTGAATAGGCTCTTAATAAACTATTGCGCTTTGCCATCAACGATTGCGTCACTGCTTACCATCAGGCAGGATTGCGGTCAAGCGCTAGTTTATAATATATATAAAAAAAAAAACTACCTGTAGGCCATACAAATATTTGTTCCGTGCGGGAATCAAACCCGCGACACGTAGCTCAGCGATAGCTTAACCACTGCGCTAACCGTGCAGTCACTTTAATAAACATATTTATACAAGAAAAAAAATTATAAGGATCATTGGGCATCAAAAAATTCATCCACATCGCTGTCAGTAGCATAAGTGCCCAAAAGGCTGGCAGCGCTACCACGTTGGATGGCAATGCTGATTTTTTGAGCTAAAAGTTCTGTGAAAGTATTAACCAAGTTTATAACACGTGTCTAGTCTCTAGTGCAACAGATGTGTCCCACGTGACTATACACACGTTCCGACCTTGCGTTAATTTGTGGAAGGCTATCTGCGGCTTTGCAATAGACGCGTCTTGAATTTTGAATTCCGAATGCGATTTGGTACAAACTTTGTCTTAACCTACTAGCAGGGAAATTGCGTGTTCCACTACTAGTAACAATGGTTTTCATTTTGACAGTTCAACAGCATTCATTGCGTTATTTACAACATTCGTTGTTGAGCAGACACACTTTTAGAGCGTAAGGAGCAATGAATTAGCAATATGCTTCAAATTATTCTAAATAAGAGTAATATTGTGTGTAACGCAATTAGGCTGCCGCATAGTGATAGATAATAGGATTGAGGTTTTATCATCATCATCATCAACCTTTTTTATCGTCCCACTGCTGGGTACAGGTCTCCTCTCATACAGAGAAGCATTGAGCGTAATCACCACGCTTGCTCAATGCGGGTTGGCGATTTCAGATTTAAAGTCCAGGTTTCCTTAAGATGTTTTCCTTCACCTTCAGTCATTGGTGTCCAAGTTATACTTAGAAAGTACATATAACTTTAGAAAAGTTACATTGGTACTTGCCTGACCAGGAATCGAACCCGCGCACTCATACTTGAGAGGCTGGTGTTTCAACGACTAGGCCACCACGACTACCGGGGTTTTATATTCTAGCAATAATATTATTAAAACTATTCATTGTTCTTCCTTAAGGATAAAGTCGTGTGACAGGAGAGGCCTTCAGCAAGTAACTGCTATAGGTTCATGATGAAATGAGCGAACAGTCACTTGTGGAAGTTCAAAATGTATTACTCAATCTTGAAAACCATAACAATGACTTTTTCTTAGCGTGTCGATAGCAGTCTAAATGGACTCGGCACGAGATCCGGTCATTAGTTTTGCGCCATCAGTCCACAAGAATTACAAAGGCCGGGCACATTGCCCGTTCTCGAGTGGCGACCACGCACCGGAAGACGTAGCGTGCGCATCTATTAAAAAAACGACCACATATTTTATTGTTTGCTGATGATACATCGTTCATTTTTAAAATGAATAGACATTGCTCAAACCTTGAGGACGTAAACAATGTTTTACAGCAAGACCAAAATTGGTTTACCGCTAATAATTTAGTACTAAATGCAAAAAAGACTAAGTGTATAAGATTTGCGTTACCAAATTTCCTTTCCAACCATTTATTCACACAGTTCATCCATAGTTTTTCTGGTCTTCACCATGGAGCAAATATAGAGGTCTTCACTTACATCCTCTTTTATAAGAGCGAAGAAAGTTTTAAATATGATCATCGGGTGGATATCCAAGGACCTTTATACCATAAATTTTCTCATCAAATTTTCCTCATGCATCTCATGTCCATCCATAGATTGAAAATTTATTGACAGACAACTTTTCAATTCAACTTTTCATTTTTTCTTTTCAAGAGCAAATCTGAAAGTGGCACCGGTGTGCCACTTTCAGATTTGCTCTTAATACTCATTTATTACCAACAATGTATGCAATGGCAAAAATCAATGAACCAAGTCAATGAATACATTATCAGCAAAGTCAGCTTCGGTTATCAAAAGCTTGTAAAGCTCTGGTCACAAACAAAACTCTCCAACCCACATGTTATTCTGGAAATAATACCACTTCCATCAAAACACAAATAATTCCATATAAACAACAAAATACGCAACAAAAATCCAAATGCGTCGTAAAAATACAGCACTGATATTCTATCAGCACTTTACCCCGAATCGTGTAATTGTTTTGTTCATTTCACATCACTGGAGTGGGAGCAAAGTATCAGGTTCCCAGATTTCCCAGAGCGTGAATTCGTTATCTCTGGTGGAGGCTCGTGCCTATCGCCGATGTCCCGAGCTAGCACCGTGTCCGTCTGTTTGTTTGTCGCCTACTGTTCGGATTAGATTTCATGATCCACCCACTTTGACAGTTTAAAGTCCGTCTTTCCTGTTGTTGTTGGGTCTGACATAACAAGATGCTCTTCAGGGTTCAGTTCAAATTCGCAGTCGGTGAAAAATATCTCGTAATTTCGACCAGTTTTTGACATTTGATTGTAGATTAGAGGTCCGTATTACAGAACGTCACACAAAACTCAAGCTCTACTTAAGTCTCGTTTGAAAACTTTTGATTGGTTGAAACTAGTTTTAAGTAATGTTTAAACAGAGATCAATGCTTGAGTTTCTTTCTGGAATACGGACCTAAATTTTCAACTTTTTAAATGACGACAATTGGTTTCATTTCTTCTGTAACCGGTGTTATTGGATTTTCAATAGCTTTTTGAAAGTCATCTGAGAACTCTCGAAAGAAATCACAATAACTTTAAGTCGCTGTTAACGCCAGATACGGTGAATAGGACCATAGAAACTTATTAGTAGCACCTTTTAAATTATTAGCCCTTTGATGACCAAGATGCAACAGAGATTAAATTAAAAGAACTTGCTGTCCTGATATCTCATAAAAAAAACCCGGTATGATACACAACGATTTCATATATCTAAAGCTGAAACTAAATTTTCCGTTATATAAATGTTTCTAAGTAATATGTATAATGCCATGAAATAAACCTCGATGCACGTTCTTATATCTTTAGTGTAGAATGTACATATCTATACCAATATATAAAGCTGAAGAGTTTGTTTGTTTGAACGCACTAATCTCAGGAACAAACGGTTCCGATTTGAAAAGTTCTTTTTGCGTTGGATAGCCCATTCATCTAGGAAGTCTTTAGGCTATATAACTTCTCGCTGGTACCAATAGGAGCGGAGCATAACTAACTCCACGCGAACGAAGTCGCTGGCGGCCGGTAGTTATGTATAAAGCATATTAATACGCTGTTGAAAAACAGAACATTCATGGACAACCCTCCATGAAAAACACATGTTTTATTTTGAACATAAGGACTGCGAAATTTTTTTTAAATGATTATCAATCAAAAGTGAAAACAAAATAATAATGTGTGGCTGTCTGAGAGAGGCGCTATAAGTTTTAGTCTTTTGTTTCCAAATCTTTGAATGTCCTAATCCATGAATTGCTTTTTAAAAAGTCAGTGAATTCATTGCTGTCCAAGCACCTAATGTATAGGTACGTCTTGATATTTCCAGTATACCTTACACTAAGAACAAAGTAAAGTACTACTTTCATAGAATCTAACCCAATTATAGACAAGTATTTTACTCAACTGTTTTGAAAACATACGGAACTTTATTGCGCATATAACAAATGGTACATACTACAATGACTGTTATTGATTTGTTTGTCCGCACAAGTGCGACGAATGGAAGACAGTAACCGGACACGGCAATGTTTTGAACATACGTCACAATTGTCACAAAGGCCACCCACTAAATATGTCAGGTCGTTGTCAAAACAAGTGAAAGATCTGATAAGTAGTGTTGTTTTCAGTAAAAACATTTGATTGTGTAAGGTATCTCGGTAATTTGTAAGTACTACAACTACTAGCGTACGTAGTACTACGTAGCGTAGGACGCCCTTGGGCGAGATGGAGCGACGACATCAAAAAGGTGGGTCGAGCTTGTTGGCACAGTAGACAGAGAGTTCTCTGTCTATTGTGTTGTTGGCGTGCCATTAAGGAGGCCTATGTCCAGCAGTGGATGAGTAGAGGCTGATAATGGTGATGATGACCCAAAACTCAAGCTCTACTTAAGTCTCGTTTGAAGCCATTTCATTGGTTGAAACTAGTTTTAAGTAATGTTTAAACAGAGTTCAATGCTTGAGTTCCCGTCTGGAATACGGACCTTAGTATCTGTAGTATACTGTGTGTGTGGGACAGACAGTCTCCGTGGCGTAGCGGCAGCGGACGCGGCCGCTGCGCAAGGTGGCGCGGGTTCGAGCCCCGCACAGTGCATGAATATGAATATTTGCACTGGTCTGGTCGTGCCTCGGAAAGCACGTTAAGCCGTTGGTCCCGGTTGCCATACGAACATCTAGTGGCAGTCGTTACGGGTTGTTGGAGCCCTCAAAAGTCCAACAATTAGTCTAACTGCAATGCTTCGACGTCGCCTTCGGGTTGTGGAGGTCAGACGGCAGTCGCTTCACGGAAAATGTCGAAGTTTAGCCATATCAGCAGTTGGACTAGTAAAGCGAACCCCAGACTCCAAAGCTGAAAAGGCTTCGGATGCGACTGGGATTAACGCTGGGATGATGATGATGACTGTGTGTGTGGGACAGCTTGGCAAAAACATCATCAGCATCATCATCATCAACCTTTTGTTATCGTCCCACTGCTGAGCGCCGGCCTCCTCTCATACAGAGAAGGATTGAGCGTAATCACCACGCTTGCTCAATGCGGGTTGGCGATTTCAGATTTTAAGTACAGGTTTCCTCAAGATGTTTTCCTTCACCTTGTAATCAATCATTGGTGTTCAAGATATACTTAGGAAGTACAAGAAGTCGTGGTGGCCTAGTGGCCTACATTATTTCCCCCTCCTTCCCCTTAGTGTTCCATCCAAAGGTTGTCTGTAAAAGATCGCTCTTAGTGATAAGACCGCCCTTTGTAACATCTTTATATTTATTTTCTGTAATCTATATGGTGTACATAATAAAGAGTATTCTATTCTATTCTAAAACACCAGCCTCTCAAGTATGAGTGTCAGGTTCGATTCCAAGGCAGGCAAGTACCTATCAATATAAATTTTCTAAGCTTGGCAAAGACGAAAAGTATGATTAATTCAGAGTGGTATAGTAAATAGTATATTATGAGTAAAAGATTTTCCAGGAAACGCAAGGTGAACGTTTTCTTTGTGATATTGAGCGCACGAAGTCAGCTGTGAGGTGAATAACCTCCGGTATTGATTTTCATACTTTTCATGTTATGCGACATACATTGATCAGTTAACGTTTTAGAGTATTTTTTTAATAAAATTAGGTGTGTGTTGTGTTTATAATGCAAGATTTTGTTGTTTCATATCAACAGGTCACAAATTAAGTGGAAAAGCGGTTGGAAAATTTGAAAATTTTCCTAAGGAAAATTTCAACGTCTTTCGATCATAAATCATGGTCTGAAGATACTATTTCAGTTTTGCCAGCATTTCCAAACACCAAAAATATCTACGTTTTTCATATTTTAGAAACACAAGGATAAAAGTCTTTATAAATTGTTTGAAATTATTTATGATTTGATTTTAGGTTTTTTAACAGGTTGTTAGCTATGCTACTATCGAAACGCAGTGTTCAACGGGTTCGAAGTACTAGTTTATTAGACGCTAATAAATATCACGGATATTTAATAATAATAAACTCAATTTCAAATTTTTTCTGTCAAATTAGTCCGCTCTTGACGTAAATTGATGTATTTTTGGTCGCCATGTTTATAATCGGGTCTAAACTATCTATGGAGTATCTTAATTTGACAGGATTAAACTAAAATGTTATCTTCGATCCTTTTCTAATGAAATAGAAATAAAAAGATGCAGTTAACTTAAAATTAATTTAGTTTGTGAACAACTGAATCGGCGCCATTGGCGCAAAAATAGGTAACGTTAGATCAAAAGATCAAAGATTGATTTGATATGCCTTAGAACATTGATAAAATATTAAACTAAGGTAGATATGTCACTAGCGCACTAAAAATGAAGCGTACAAAAGGAATTAAGTCCTGTATCTCGCTTTAGTCACTCTCGATACACTCGTAAAAACAAACGACAAACACTAACAGCGCAAACGACAAACACTAGCCATCTTTTTCTTCTCTATGCTTTAGATTGCTGCTTCACTTACACTGTACCAATGTATGCCGAATAAAAATATGCATGTGTGCTGCTGCTGTGTTCGGCACATTTTTTTTGGTCAGCTTGTTAGAATATATCGTATCTGTTTAATATTTTATCAATGCCTTAGAACTAAAAGAACCCGAAAATGAAATCTACAAACGGTGTACGCACGACGACGAAAGGTATAACATCCACTATAAGCTGACTTCTCACTATGAGAAAACAATATGCAATATGATATCAGCTAAAAGTGGATCCTAACCGAAAACAAAAAAGAAGAAAGACAGTTACATCTTAGATTTTAGATGTAGACGACATCAGTTCAAGCTACCCGAAACTGTCAGATATTCCCAATCAACCTAGAGCCTTAATGCTTTACATATGAACTTGAAAATCTAATAAAGAAATCTGACAGAATGTAGTATTTGATGTGCTGTCTACTGTACAATTTTTCTGACGAAACCGATAGCCTTTATGAATCAATAAAAAACACAGATTGTTTTGAATGCAGTGGATCTTCGCCAACCTATACCTATTAATTAATAAAGCTGAAGAGTTTGTTTGTTTGAACGCGCTAGTCTCATGAATGGTCTGATTTGAAAAAATATTTTTGCGTCCGGCTTTAGGTTCATCATCATCATCATCAACCTTTTAATCGTCCCACTGCTGGGCACAGGTCTCCTCTCATACAGAGAAGGATTGAGCGTAATCACCACGCTTGCTCAATGCGTGTTGGCGATTTCAGACTTAAAAGTCCAGGTTTCCTCAAGATATTTTCCTTCACCTTCAGTCATTGGTGTCCAAGATATACTTAGAAAGTACATATAACTTTAGAAAAGTTACATTGGTACTTGCCTGACCTGGAATCGAACCCGCGCACTCATCAGAGGCTGGTGTTTTAACCACTAGGCCACCACGACTAAGGCTTTAGGTTAGGCGATATAAAATCACGCTGCGACCAATAAATAGGAGCGGAGCATAACTCCATGCGAACGAAGTCGCTGGCGGCCGCTACTCCATACTAATATTATAAATGCGAAAGTAACTCTGTCTGTCTGTCTGTCTATCTGTCTGTCTGTCTGTCTGTCTGTCTGTTACGCTATCCCGCTTAAATCTCTCAACCGATTTTGATGAAATTTGGCACAGACAATCTTTAGACCCTGAGAAAGGACATAGGCTACCTTTTATCCCGGAAAAATTTGATATTCCCGAGGGAAATCCGAAAAGCGCGATATAACCGAACTCCACGCGGCCGAAGCCGCAGGCGGAAAGCTAGTAATAAATATTCTTGAAAATATTAGAATTCTTAAAAATACCCCCAAGTTTAGCATATCGTTCTTATTTTCCTTAAGATACAAGTTATTTGAGTTGACAAAGTTTTCCTGGTAGCCAAAGACGTCTTTAGTTTTTCCAAAACCCCCTTGTACTTCCTTTGTATCAAATGTGTATGATAATAAACCTCATTGGAGAACGTGATCCAACTCACCAAGAAGTCTTTCAGTACGGAGTATTTATTCTAATTATTCTTAAGATCATATTTGTTATGTTGACAATACAGAGTGGTGCTACGTTCTCAGAACCTTCGCCAACGTATGAATGGAATTGATTATTAATATGTTAATTTGATTGGAAGGTAAAACCCGCGGCTTCTAAAATTTCCGGACAAGGTCAAGGCGCCAGGTCTTCGTATGAATGACATACAATAAATGAAAAACCCATATCCTCTCGTGGGTGTCCTAAGAGGCGACTAAGGGAACTCTCACCAGGGAAGTGGGCAGTAGCGCTTCTCCTGTGGAATATCAACTTACTGCGATCCCCAACCCGCCTGCCAAGCCGTGGGGATTATGGCAGACCCCCCCAAAGCAATGAAAGCTTTGGGGGAGACCTTTGTCCAGCAGCGGACTTCTATAGGCTGAAGAAAAATTAACGGTTTCAATAATAATCCTTTTATAAAGCAAAAACTTCTTTAGCTTTGTTAAGTACCTACTTTAGTTTGATGGGAAAACGGTGACGGGTCGGTCTCGCTTACTCGAATCCAATGATTCGAGTAAGCGAGACCGACCCGTCACCGTTATGGTGTTTTGTTTTTACTTTTTGTGTTTTTTTAATGATCGATTTCAGTTTGAATACTTCTGTCGGGCAGACCCAGAACTGCTACCTTTTTTTAAATAAGTAAGTATTTTAATTTTAAACACTTAAAGATAAAGTGCACTGGCTTATTATAAGCCTGTTTACTTTTTTTAATAAGTATTTTAATTTTAAATATTTAAACATAAAGTGCCCTGGTTTATTTTATGACTATTTAAGTACTTTCTTTTAATAAGTATTTTAATTTTAAACACAAGCATAAAGTGCCCTGGCTTATTAGAAGCCTATTTACTTTAGTCTTGTCCCGTTGCACTCTAGTCTGACTTTCTTTCGCGACTCAATGTGCCAATTCTGGTCATGATGAAGGCTAAAATTATCAAGGTTGAAAAATAACAAAATTGGGCTTCTAAAAGCCTTTTTCAATGTTGGTTATTTTCAGTTTCCAAAACGCGGATTGCATACAAACCGGCTTAACTCGTTGCTTCCTTTGTGTTGTTTGTTATTTTTAGCCACAATCACAAGGTTTGTTTACCAACACTACCTAGTTGGATTTTCCTACTATTAGGATTTTTTACACGATGTCTTAAAATATCTTGTTTCACACGTAAAACCGGTGAATATAATTAATTGCCAGTCATTTGACCAATTTATTTATTCCTAATTCGACCGTCGTTACGGTATTCAGAAGCCCTGACTGTGACAACCGGTCTTAACAAGTGTAGCCTTTGGAGATACGATAGGCAGACACCTGATGTAAAAATACCGGTATTCTACTGCTTGCGGTCAGCATGGAAGCTGACTTCAACATAGTTGGAAAGAGGCTAGGCAGATTGTTTTCTTTTTTTATAAATTACTAGATGCGCCAGCACCACGCAGTTTCACCCGCATAGGCCGATATGCTCCGCTCCTATTAGTTGCAGCGTAGTGTTATATAGCTTAAAGCCTTCCTGGATTAAGGGGCTATCCAACGCAAAAAAAAACAAATTGGACCAATATTTCCCTAGATTAGTGCGTTCAAACAAACAAACAAACAAAGTCTTCAGCTTTATATATTAGTATAGATAAACTAGTGCTTGACTACAATCCCGCCTGATGGTAAGCAGTGATGCAATCGGCGATGGTAAAGCGTGCTGACAAAACACACTCAAAACGGTCTCCAAAGCCTAGAGCACAGGCGTAGAGTAGCCAGCCTGTCGGTATTCTATAGGATGCATTTTGGAGAGTGTGCGAGGGAATTGCATAACTTGATTTCTCCATCACCGTTCCACCATCAGACGACCCGTCGTACGACGAGTATCCACCCTTATGTTGTTGACACCACAACGATCCGACCGAAACGTTTCCCTTCGTCTTTTATATCGCATACATCGAGGGACTGGAACAATTTGCAAGGTGTCTTCAAGGCTAGAGTAAATAGGCTCTTAATAAACTAGCGCGCTTTACCATCAACGATTGCATCACTGCTTACCATCAGGCGGGATTGTGGTCAACCACTAGTTAATCCATATTAAGGCGCTGTGCTCAGTAAAAATAGGCTTCTTAAAACAATTTTTTAGCCAAATGTATACATTTCAGAGCAGCCAAAAATTTATATGTTAATCTTGATTATATGTAGCAGGAAACCATTGTTTTCAAAACACGTTTTGAATTAATTTTCTCGATAGAAAAAAATCCTAAAGTAACCCCTAAAATTGAATTTATAACAGTTGTAACTGTATTATTAATCATCAAATCTTGATAAAATTGAGAAGAGCGATGTAAAATATAATAGTAAATGAAACCATTGTTTTTGTTTAGCGATTTAACTAAGATATTCTAAAATAAATAATGTATTTAATGATAAATAACGTGAACGAAACGTCGCTCCATCGCGGCGTCCATTGCCTTCTCTTTCACTTCTATGCTTAGCGACAGTGACCGCTGAGGCGCGGACGCGCGGTGCTTGTCGGACCTATGTCACTTTTTGCTTTACCCCGCACAGAAAATAATTATATTTACGTGTCTGTTTGTTGATGAATAATCATATTTCGTTTTTGCCCGGGTTCAAACCCCAGGTTTACATTATATGCTTTTTGTAGATTTTAATTGAAATAAATGCTTTTTAATTTACTGTTGTATTTTTGCCGATATTTTATTTGATTTTTTTCTGTAATTATTCTTTTTACTTTTTCGCGGCAAATTTTTTTTCACCTGTATGTGTTCGGGTTCAAACCCCAGCTTTACGTTGTATGCTTTTTGTTGGATTTCTTATTTGCAATTGTTTTTTCTTTTTAATTATTATTAATTTATCCGATTTTCTGTATTTTTTGTAGTAATTGTTCCATCTTTTTAAATATATTCTTTTTGTAACAATTATAATGCAAACTAATATTTAAAATCAATTCGTTATAATTTTCTTTCTACAAATTTCTAGAAATTAATAATAAATAATAATAATAAGCCTTTATTTAACCATGAATTTCTTAGTTCATAATATAATTTAACAAAAGAAAAACAATAAAAATAACAGTTAATTTGATTATAGTTCAAAACAGTAAATTTATATTTCATTTTGTTGCATTATTCATGGCCCCTTTCAGTATAGGCCTCCTCCAAGTGCCTCCATCTATTTCACTCGTACAAACCCGATTTCGATAAGAGTTGCAGTTTTGAAGAAAAAATCTTTTATTTTTTTAAATATCCGAAAATGCATTTTTTTTAACAGTTACTCTAAACAGCTGTTTATAAATAGTAATTTCTAGAAATGATATATTTCTAGCAGTTTCATGAAAAAAGGACATAACACAAAAAATTTAAGCAGAACGGACAAAGCGCATTATAAAAATAAAAAAGAAAACAAAAAAAATAATAAAAAATGAAAAATGGAAATATGTATAAAATACACATTTTCGAAAATCGCAAGGTAAAGTAAACGGATGTTGGGATTCGAACCTGGTGCTCGTCTAATGCGAACCGGGACTGTGACGAACATCTAAATGTAGATGGAATAGAGAATGGTTGGTATAGATTTAATAGAACGTGCGTATTTCTCGATGTACTCGCGCGGAGCGCCCCGCGCCCCGCAGTGGGCGGGGCTAGTCGTGTCCCACTTCGTCTGCTTCACCCCCTCAAATACCTAAAAGTTTGCTATTCACAGCGTCTTAATATTATAAATGCGAAAGTAACTCTGTCTGTCTGTCTGTCTTCCTTTCCCGCTTAAAGCTCTCAACCGATTTTGATGAAATTTGGCGCAGACAATCTTTAGACCCTAAGAAAGAACATAGGCTACCCTTTATCCCGGGAAAAATTTATGTTCCCGAGGGAAATCTAAAAAGCGCGATATAACAGAACTCCACGCGGGCGAAGCCGCGGGCGGAAAGCTAGTAAATTATAAAAAAAAAGTCTGGCTCGATACCACCTGTACCACCAGTTCTTTAAAAATAGAATAGAATTTAAGAGTGACGCATCTGATCGTTACCCATACATGTTCTCTTGAACATAGGTAATGTTATACTATGACGTTGCTCGCAGTTTTTTTTTTATTCGTACATTACACTGTCACTAAAATAACATCTCGTAATACCGGTTTCATCGGATCTAACTCACGCGTCAGTACAATTTTGCTTCACGTCATTGAAGATTTCATAATACGCAGGCATTATTTATTGCTTATTGCTAAAAATACATCGTGAAAATAGACGCCCATCCACATACCAACCGGGGCAAGGCTGATCGATCCACTTATTCGGCTGAAGAAGTGCTAATCTATACTAATATATAAAGCTGAGCAGTTTGTTTGTTTGTTCGCGCTAATCTCGGAAACTACTGGTCCAATTTGAAAAATTCTTTTTGCGTTGGATAGCTTATTAATCCAGGAAGGCTTTAAGCTATATAACATCATGCTGCGACTAATAGGAGCGGAGCATATAATATAAAACCTGTGCGGTTGAAACCGCGAGGAAGCTGCGCCTCCCGGTTTCATCCACATAGTAGTTTATAAAAACTTTTCCGTCGGTTGTTGTTTTTTGACAAAAAGTTTTTATTTTACACTTTTTAGTTTTGACAAATATCTAAATAAAAAATATTATTTAAAAACAAAAAACCCGCCTGCATAAAACTCTAACGAACTGAAGAAACAAGTTACAACAAAACAAACAAGAAACAAAAACAGAAACAACACACAAACAAAAACAAGAAACAAGTTGAACAATCGCAGTTGGGGGACTGTTCTATGGAATACTTGTTTATCTAGCTAAGAAGTCCCCCAACTGCGATTGTTCAACTTGTTTCTTGTTTTTGTTTGTGTGTTGTTTCTGTTTTTGTTTCTTGTTTGTTTTGTTGTAACTTGTTTCTTCAGTTCGTTAGAGTTTTATGCAGGCGGGTTTTTTGTTTTTAAATAATATTTTTTATTTCTATCTTTTTAGTTTTAACAAATTATGTTTCTAATGTTGGAAAACTTAAAAAATTGTTTAATTTCTTTTTTCATCGTTCCATTTAATATTAAAAGTGCACGTTATATACATATTTTATAATGAGTATTTTAAATCCTTCATTTTAAAACCAATTCGATAAGTTTGGTTAATAAAAATTACCTCATAATTATGGCGTCAAACATCCGCCATTTTTTTTTTTTTATGTCTCCGTCTAAGACAAATCTAACGATGTCTCAAATGTGAAAATCCGTTAGCCGGTTCTGGAGATACAAGATAATAAAGAATATTACATACATTCATATGTACAAGATACGCGCTTTGTGCATTCCTCCGAATGTAATTCTGTTTATAATTTTGCAAAAAATTGAAACTGACTGACTTTTGTGCTGAAATTTCTAAGTGTACATTAATTACGTAGGTACGGACGACAGCAGTACAAGCTACCCCAAACGGTCAGATATTTCCAATCAACATAGAGCCTTAATGCTGTAAAGTTGAAAATCTAATAAGGAAATCTGACAGATTGTAGTAGCTTGTTGTGATGTCGTCTGTACATAGGTTTGGTACTGTTTCAATGTAGGTTTCTGGATTTATCATTGTTTTTTTTTTTAATGCCTTATCATTGAATTTTCATCTTGTTTTAGTCTTTTCAGTTGATTTCTAATTGTAGTTATCCATGCAAGTGGCTTTTTGTTTATTTAATTGTTAATAAATTTATGTCTTTTTAGTTAAGAAATATTACGTAACCGGATTAATTCTTTAAATGAGTTTATGTCATGTGGTTGATTTAGCAATTTGTTAGGGTTAAGAAAACTGATATCAAGTCCGGAAAGAGTCCTCGCTCTACTCAAAGCAACGTAAGCTTGACCTTTTGCAAATAAGTTCTACTTAAATCTACAACTGCTGGGTCTAAAATTGTGACCTGTAGTTTATGCACCGTCACTGCCCAGCATAATATTAAGGGAAACATTTGTCGCTCAATCTTGCCTTTACCACGTAAAGCATCAAATTCTGTAGCACGAGGCCGGATCCAGACTCCAATACCAGGTAGGTTCCCTGTTATACTTGTGTCATCGAGCTCCACAAATACCGCTTGTGGTAGTTTTCCTGGCTCCAACTGCTTTCTGCGTAGTGCTGGCCAATCTATTCGTCGGATAATACCCATAGCACCGTTAACCAGCCCATGGTTGGCACTGATGTTCCGTCTTAGCATAGCTCGAGAGCTTATACCTAACTTGAGGTGGTTTGGTATACTACCTGATTTATTGGGATCTTCAGGTATATATTCCTCTCGTGGTTTTTGACCATATGTTTTAGGTTCAAATGAGATGTCTTCATTCGTCTTCAATCCTTTTCGTATTTTTTTTTATTAGTTATAAACTAGCGCTAGTTTATTAAGAGCCTATTCACTCTAGCCTTGAAGACGCTCGAATTGTAATGTGACGGAAACACCGTCGCTGGCAAATTGTTCCAGTCCCTCGATGTACGCGGTATAAAAGAGGAGGCGAAACGCTTCGTTCGGATCGTAGTGGTGTTAACAACGTAAGGGTGGAAACTTGCCGTACGACGGTCGTCCGATGGTGGAACGGAGATGGGGGAATTAAATCTTGCAATTCCCTCGCACACTCCAAAAAAGGAACCTATAAAAGACCGAAAGGCTGGCTACTCTACGCCTGTGCTCTAGGCTTTGGAGATCGTCTCGAGTTAAGTCAGGGTTACCAATCAGCCTCTTCGCCCGCCTCTCCACTGAATCCAAAGTGGCCAGGTGACACTTAGCAGCACCAGCCCAAATGTGGCTGCAGTACTCTACACGAACCGACCTGTGCTTTGTACAACATTAAAAGCTGCCCTGGTGTGAAGTACCGCCGGACCCTTGCGATAACACCAAGTTCCTTGGCAGCCACCTTGGCTTTGAACTCAATGAACCGCCCAAAGTTTAGGGTGGAATGGAATCTCAACTCCCAAAAGCTGAAGGCGGTCGGAACACCCCAAGGATACATTTCGAAAAGTAGGAGCCAAGGTGAACGGGCTCCTTTTGGGGGTGAAAAGACACGCCGGGTTTTGTCGGTATTGAATGCTACAAGTTTGGCATTGCCTCATTCGGAGACTGCCACTTGCCTCTCGTCCAGCTGATTTCTTTAAGAATCAATAAACTGCCACTGTGTTGGCAAAAATACATTGATTGCATGGGTTATTACTTCAATTAATACAAAAGATTTTTTTCCTATTAAACGGCAATTTTATATTTAAAGACTTTTATATATAAAAAAATATTTAGATACAGTATTTTTATTATAATCAGTGATTAAAATCCTTAATTTTGATACCCAACTCTATATGCTTGGCAGAAAAAAACATGTAATTCTTTTTTTTTTGTTCCATTTAATATTAAGTTATATACATATTTAGAATCAGTGTTTAAAATCCTTCATTTTGATATCCCACTCGATATGCTTGGTAGAAATTTATTTCTTCATATCTCACAATATGGCGTCATACATCCGCCATTTTGGATTTTTTTAAATGTCACCTATCTAGTAGCAGTTGGGCAATTAAGTCAAATCTAACGATACCTCAAATGTGAAAATCCGTTCAGCGGTTCTAGAGATACTAGGTAATAAAGAATAATACATACAAGATAGGAGCTAAAAACATAACCCTCCTGGCAGTCGGGTAAAAATAGCCTTACAAAGTATAAGAAACACGTAAAAATTGCCTATAAAATTTTAATGATTCCCGCAATTTCTCATGAGTACCATCATCAGATCCTGATCTGTGGACTGTGGGACCACATGGGAAGTATTATATAGGTACCCTATCAAACAAAAAAATAATTTTGCAAGTCAGTCTAGACGTGTTTGGACAGCCTCCGTGGCGTAGCGGTAGCGAACGCGGCTGCTGCGCAAGGTGGCGCGGGTTCAATCCCCGCACAGTGCAAGTATTTGTATGCATGAATATGAATATTTGCACTGGTCTGGTCGTGCCTCGGAAAGCACGTTAAGCTGTTGGTCCCGGTTGCCATACGAACATGTAGTGGCAGTCGTTACGGGTTGTTGGAGCCCTCAAAAATCCAACAATTGGTCTAACTGCAATGCTTCGATGTCGCCTTCGGGTTGTGGAGGTCAGACGGCAGTCGCTTCACGGAAAATGTCAAAGTTTAGCCATATCAGCAGTTGGACTGGTAAAGCGGACCCCAGACTCCAAAGCTGAAAAGGCTTCGGATGCGACTGGGATTAACGCTGGGATGATGATGATGATGAGTCTAGACGTGTTTGACGTCGGACAGCCTCCGTGGCCTAGCGGTAGCGGACGCGGCCGCTGCGCAAGGAGGCGCGGGCTCGATCCCCGCACAGTGCAAATATTTGTATGCATGAATATGAATATTTGCACTGGTCTGGTCGTGCTTAGGAAAGCACGTTAAGCCGTTGGTCCCGGTTGCCATACAAACATCTAATGGCAGTCGTTACGGGTTGTTGGAGCCCTCAAAAGTCTAACAATTGGTCTAGCTGCAATGCTTCGATGTCGCCTTCGGGTTGTGGAGGTCAGACGGCAGTCGCTTCACGGAAAACGGACCTCAGACTCAAAAGCTGAAAAAGCTTCGGATGCGACTGGGATAAACGCTGAGATGATGATAATGATAAGTTTAGACGTCTTTCAGTAATCGGAGAACATACATATAAAAGATGCCGACGAATTGAGAACCTTCTTCTTTTTTGAAGTCGGTTAAAAATAGGATAAGTAAGGCACGGGAGCGTGTCGGCATCCAAACGTCAAGTTCTTATACTCAAGGCAAACGGCCGTCTCCGCAAACCAGTGCGCTTTCGATCGTGACCGTCTTTACGTCGTTACGTAACGGTAGTTAGAATATCAAAGTCTGAAAACCAGTTTTATTTGACGGGGTCCACGAAGACCGATGCCTCCTGAGTCAGGGTTGCGGGTTGGTTAAAAAAGAAACCGTGGCCCTGGTGCATAGGCAAGTGAAGAACCACGGGTAGGTTCTAAAACCTCGACCCGAACCTCGTTCGGAAGGGCGTATCAGACTTACTGACTAATCAGTAAGTCTGATACGCCCTTCCGCTCCGCCCAGAGCGGGAGAGGTCATTTGATGATTTCCCATCCCAAACAAAAACAAGAGGGTATTGCGTGATCTATTAACTGGGCTATTAAAATTATAGGCATGTAAAACAATTGTGTTTGGCTGCACCCGGCTAGATTGGATGCCAGTCCCAAGAGCTAAGTAGATTCTTGATGCCTGTTGATTGCCTGATGGTAAGCAGTCATGCAATCGCTGATAGTAAAGCGCGCAAGTTTATTAAGAGCCTCTTCACTACAAAAACCTAATTGAATAGGAGGGAAGACGGCAGTTGAGCGAGGTGATGCAATGTTAAACGACACGACCTGATACTGCACCAGAGGGAAGACTGGAGACTGAAGACACATTGGCACTGGAGAACATTTGGCGCATTGTATCCGACACACATCGCACACAACTGCTCAGACCCGTCCTTTACACAGCTTCACCAGACATCATGCCGGAACACGACGAATCGCTTGGCAGCAAGATTTTGTCTAGTGGGTGGTAACTTCTTCCGGTAGCAAATATTATGGCATATCACGGAAAAAGAATCGAAATTGGTAGTTGGATGTCAATAAGATATATTCTATCACTATTAAATCCGTGGTGCTTGGCAATCTTCTCTTCAAATCAATCTTGGGCTTCTCCCAGTTGAAATAATGTCCCTTTGTGCCGATTGGCCTAGTTCTGTTCTGTCTCCTGCTTATTATGGAGGGAAGTGGAAAAAATATCTTTTTTCTTACTCCTCCGCTATTCTTTTCTGATTAATTTCGTTGCGGGACCTAAGACAGTTGAATCGTTTCTCCGGGGCTCGTCGAGCTTCATTGCTCGGCGTTTTTCTGGCGGTCTCCACTGTTGATTCTGGCTTTCAGGAGTTGCAGTGGGTTGGTAACAGTGTGGCGGGTTTTGTCCCATAATAAAGTATCACTATTAAAAAAATATTGAAGACGTGATAAAAAAACACCCGTATACTATTTTTGGAAGTGGATAAGTCCAATCTCCTCTTATCGAACTGACATGGAGAATTCCAATATATCGGAAATACATTGCGAGATGAGATAAAACTGGCAATTTATAGTTTGACATGTCCAAAGATCGTGTATGAAATATCAGTTAATAATTATAAACTAGTGCTTGACCGCAATCCCGCCTGATGGTAAGCAGTGATGCAATCGTTGATGGTAAAGCGCGCTAGTTTATTAAGAACCTATTCTCTCAAAAAAACTGAGTGTATAGGACGGAAGACGGCAGATGAACCAGGTGATGCAATGTTAAACCCAACAACAAGACCAACGATGCTGCGCTAGAGGAGATTGATCTGAAGACCCTTCACGACCAAACTCCCGACACAACAACATTTAGCGCATCGTACCCGGCACACAGTACATCGCAACACAATTGCTCAGACCCGTCCTCCATACGGCTTCACCAGACATATGCCAGGAAACACAAACACAACGAATCGTTTAGCGGCATGACTGTCTGGTGACTCATGACTCATGAGGTCATGGCTTTTCAAATGACAGTCCAAAAGTAGTTCATATTCATGAGTTCTTTCAGTGCCTTTTTTTTGCTAAGGTGGAAAAATTGTCATGGACTATCCTCCGCTCGGGGACGTGGAGGGGTGTGCCGGACTCTTTCAGGCTAAAATACCACCTAAGCGTTCGTCATCTGGGGTACCGGATCCTCCCAATTCTATGGTAGTTCTTTCAGTGCCTGGAAGGAAGTGAATCCAATGCTCTGATCTCAAACCAATGTTATAACACATCGTGAGGAAACCAATATATGCTAGAAACGAAAATTTAAATCCATTACACATCTACTGCACTGGGACCTGGGTTCGCTTGGTAGATTACTGTCCAATCTCTCTTGAAGAGGGGACACAGGCCGTGTTTCAGCATTGGGCCTATAGCGATCCCAATGCTGAAACACTGCCATTATTCAGTCTATAGGTTATAGGTATAGGCTGAATATGCTTGCCTATACAGGGTATATCTGACATCGTAACGCAAAGTTTGCGAAAAGGCTACACCACATGACACTAATAAAATTATGATAGTTATTTATGTCGTTAATGAGTGGTTACAGAAATCACAGTGTTTAAAAAAAAGTGTCGGCCCGGCCTTTGAACGTTGCAAGCATGCCGCCGTGCTGGTTTGTATGTATGACGTTGATCCCTGATGTGAACTCTATTAAATCAGCTGATAGGATAGTTTCTCGAGTTTTGTTCACATTGCGCTTTTTTGTTAATTAGCTATTTAATTATTTTTTACTATAAAATCTTATTGGGTTATAAAAGTATAGCAATTAAGAACAGTCTAAAGTAAAAAAACTGCATATCTTTTTTTAAAAATCATGAAAAAGCCGTCGAAAAATTTCACCACTGCGGGGTTCAGAATCATGTACTGGATCCATAGTACTCGTTTGTGCGTCGATGTCAGATACGTTCTTTATGTTTGACGTAAGAATAAACCTCTTCATCTACCCGAGACTTCAAATCGGAAAGGCCCTTGGCCCTTGAAATATTGCGACATTATTGCGATAATTTGCCAACCTCGAACTATGTCGACTGTGTCGAGCGACGACCGTGTCATTGAACTTGGACAAGGCCGCGACAGCGCGTGCGCATTCCGCGGCTGTGCGCCGGCGCTGTACTACTGCTACTATAAATGCTGTGTGACGCAACACCGAGTAACTGAGGGGACACGATCATGTATCATAGTAGGCAGGTACCAATAATAGTTTATTCATTAAATTCTGACTCGGAAAAGTGTCAATGTTTTAGGTAGGTAGTAAGATACCTACTGGTTATACATTCGTTTCTTCTCATTCAAAACTAAACCTCCCAAAAAGGAGCTTAAATCTCTCCTCTCTGGTACTTCAGGAATTATTATTAATAATTATTTATTAATAATTTAAATTCTCCTCGATATTACATACTTATGTTTGAAGGGTTGTATTTGTAATTTGACTAGCTGTTTGATTTGATAGCTGGATATCATTCAACCCGTTAGTTGAATGGCGCCATTTAAAAAGGTTAAGCAAGTTGACCGCGACACATGCAATGCTGTCTCAGCATCAAAACATGACAATCATCCATTGACACTGAGGTGCGTATTACAGAACGTCACTCAAAACTTAAGCTCTACTTAAGTCTCGTTTCAAGCCATTTGATTGGTTGAAACTAGTTTTAAGTAATGCTTAAGCAGAGATCAATGCTTGAGTTTACTTCTGGAACACGGACCTGAAACACTGATGATGAACCACGCCTTACCCCGCACGCGATATTTTAACGCGACGACTTTTCATCTCCCACTGTATTTTGAACCCTCGGTGGTAAACCGAGCATTTAGAATCCTATATTATATCCTATTCAACATAGTATCCTATGGTCTTCGACCTATGTGTGTTGCCAGTACTGACTTATGGAATTGAGACGTGGTCGCTAACAATGGGCCTTATAAGAAGGTTCAAAGGCATTCAAAGAGCAAAGGAGAAGGCTATGCTTGGGGTTTCACTGCGTGATCGAATCAGGAATGAGGAGTTCCGCAGAAGAACGAGAGTAAAAGACATAGCCCGAAGAATTGCAACACTAAACTGGCAGTGGACCGGACACATTGCCCGTAGGACCGATGCCCGATGGGGCCAACGGGTTCTCGAGTGGCGACCACGTACCGGAAGACGCAGCGTGGGACGCCCCGACAAGGTAGACCGACGACCTAGTGAAGGTCGCGGGAAACCGCTAGATACCGGAGGCGAAAGACCGGTCGTCGCGGAGATCCTTGGGGAGGCCTATGTCCAGCAGTGGACGTCTTTCGGCTGAAATGATGATGAAGATAGTATCCTAGGGCGTCAGAAAACACTATTGGGTATACAACTCTCGACGGCATACAGTGTATTGACAACCCAGTCCATGATAAAAATCGCTAGTGAGTACGAAGCCTCATTGTTGACAACTAATAAAACATAAGGGGCTCGTCTAAAATCAACCAGCCAGCACGCACAACGAATCATCTAACTACACGTAACACCTGTGTATTTCTAGCTTGTACGCTAATGCTAATGATTGATGATGATCATACACTTAACTATGTGATAAAAGCATCAGAATTATGTAACGTTATCTTATTTTGTTTTAATTTTAACTCCCTGACGTCAGCAAATATTGCGCTGGTCAAATGACGTAGAACAATTAATTGAACTGGCACAGGCAAAATGATTTATGGAATGGATGTCCTTATCGCAATTGGGTATTGCGATGTTGGTAAAATTATTTAAGAAATTAGCTTCTGCCCGTGACTTCGCTCGCGTTAAATTCGGGGTATAAATTAATATGCCTTTTCTAGATTAGATTTTTAGAACACGAAAAAAAATTTTTTTTTTTTGTTACTAAGTGTCTGTGTTCCGATTTTTAGCTTCTTACTTCGAAAACTGCGAAAGGTCCTCCCCTCTTTCATGGAGTTGGAGGCGGATTTCCTAAAAAAGAAATGTACCTGCAATCTTTTTATTAGTCACAAATAGTCCGCATACCAAGTTTTAGCTTTGTACCTTGAATATTGCGGAATGATCCAAACAATCCCAACCCATTTTTGGTAAGTACGACAAAATGCCATTCCATTCTATCTCACTGGAAAGCCTATTTTAAAAACCAATCATAAAAAAGAACCATCCTTTACGAAGAAAATAAACGAAAAGCAAACGAGAACTTCTCATAAAAAAGTCACTTTCTTTTCCCGAGAATTACATAACGATGTTATTTACGGTTCTCAGACGATAATATGTAAAACGACACACCCGCGACGCAAAAACGGTAAATAATATTGTCGTGTCGTGATCTACTTATTTGTCCAATTTCTCAATGTTGTTGGCAGTTTCTGCGCCGTAGCATTTCAATGAACGTTAAGTGCGCCTGACCGTTGTAACGAGGTTGAGGTCCTATTACCTATGACGTAGTTCTCGTTGTGACGTATTGGAAGAAACCTCTTGATCTTATTGTTTCCTAGTACATTAGCATTAGTTGTTTTTTTCCTATAAGGGTTTTCTAGTGGAATGCTATGGGTTTTTATTCTGTTTTGTTTTTTTTTATATACGTTAATTATTTTGTAATTGATTAATTATGTATGTAATTGATGTGTATAAATTTCATTCAAATTCATTCAGAAGTTTTGACCTGAAAATGGAACATACAAAGATGCGCATTTAAAATATTTTATTTTAAATAAGATCGGTTCACTAAGCTTTTACTAAGTACATAATGCCAAATGACCCGAAGCTCGTTGTCTGGATTTTTGTCCGGTTGTAGTCTCGCTCCCTACATAGGACTGGAACATAAGTGGCAATTTATTAAGTTTCTATCTATTTAATATTCTAAGAGACTCTTAGAATATTAAATAGCCTAAACTTACAGGTAAAATAAGCGTGATGATAAGTCATAAGTCAATAAATTAACTTTAGTGCTGATTCTTTAATCTATTCTATACTATTTTTATTTATGGCAAGTGAATCCGATGTCGTCTATTCTGCCAATGTCAAAAGTGCATTGGAGAAGCAAGAGTGTCGACTTAAAAAACCGATGATTTTTATTCGTAATACAAAATTGCCGCCTGATAGATTATTTATAGAAGAGCTGTCAAAAATTCAAAATTGTTCCACAGATTACACAAGTTATCTGACGTTGCAAATGTCGTAGCATTTTGCTGAGGATACGAGCCTTTTGACCTTATAAGGGGCTTTCCGATTTTTTTTACTTTTATATATGTGGGTAGGGGTACTTATGTATAATTATGATATAAATATAATTATGATTCTGACAAATTGTAGTAGCTTGATGTGCTGTCGTCTGTACATACGTCATACATGTGAGATATGGTATGTGCAGACGTTTGCAGCCTTTCTGAGTGTGACCTAGTCACACTCAGAAAGGCGTGCTAAACACGATTTATTTTGCTTACTTTTATCATTAGATTTGATGCTATCACGTGCAAGAATGTAGGTAGTCTAGTCTTCAAAACCTACAATGATTTAAAACAACTATATTTGTATTATTAGAACAGTTATCCAAAGATCTGCTCTAAGGTCCTTAACCCAGAAGGAAACTCAAGCATTGATCTCTGTTTAAGCATTACTTAAAACTAGTTTCAACCAATCAAATGGCTTGAAACCAGACTTAAGTAGAACTTGAGTTTTGAGTGACTTTCTGTAATACGCACCTAATAGTCTTAAATTTTTTATTTTTTTATTTTATTTTTTAATAGTTATAAACTAGTGCTTGACTGCAATCCCGCCTGATGGTAAGCAGAGAATAGAGTATTGTTTGTATATTTGTCTAAATTTCTTCTTTGAGTACGAGGCTCTTTAGTAAATTATATTTCTCTGTTTTTTTTGTGTTCTGTTTATGTGGAATAAACAATTTTGCTTTTTTTTTCTTTCTTTCTATTTTATCCCGATATTTCCACAGGACCGAAACACACGCGGTTTTTAGGTAATTTCACCGTACATTTTGTCAGTGTCTACTATTTAGTTTATTTAAAAGTTTCAGATAAGTTATAACGCTACTAAATGAAATGAAGTAATAATGTCTGGATTAGCAGAAGCAATAGGTTTAATTGTGATAGTTCAACAACATTCATTGCGTTATTTACATTGTTGAGCAGACATATTATTCGAATATAGAGCGCAATGGATTACATCTATTGCTATCAATTGGATCAAAACGATTTCAATTGATAGTAATAGGTAATAGTGTGTTACCGCGGTTAGGGTCCTGGGTGGGTTAGGACAAGAAATTTCACTCGGACAAAGTCTGGGGCAGACGCTAGTAAGCAAACGAACCGGTAATATGAAGTAAATCGCAATCTGCGTACCAGATGTAAATTGTAATTCTCCTCTCAGATATCTGCGGCCCCATTTATCTAGATAATACTCGATATACAAATAGCTTCTCTTTATGAAGCATTAATAATATTTTCTTTGATTTAACCATCTCTGTTACTCTACATTCACAATAAACTTATTTAATCGTTTGACATATCTACGTGAAGATTGTTAATTAGACCAGCATGTAGAGCATAGGTCTCCTCAAGAAGTCGCCATCAAATGAGATTCAACACTCATCTTTTCCAAGTACCTACTTCCTGCCATTTTTTTAATATCGTCTTCCCATCTGCGATCTGATGATAGAACGGAGTTGGGGGAATTACATGGTGCAATTCCTTCGCACACTCTCCAAAATGCATCCTATACAAAGCGGTGCAGACAATACGACAATAAATTAAACGTCATGTACCTCATCATATTCTCAGTCTACCCATAAAAAAATTATATAAATATATCCATTAGTTTAGTCACAGGAAATTATTTTTCATTTTTCACATTTTCTACATCATGAACATGTTGATAAGAAAGCGCTTACAGGTTGATGACCACCGCATCCAGCGGTACTAAACTAATGGCGCGAAAAAGCAAGTCAATACAGGAACGCGCTGTCGCCCGCTGATCGGAGTTCATTGAACTAATATTTTAAAGGATGTTCTATTCCGTTTGCAATTTTATGCGATTAAGTTTGTTTGAAATTTTCATTTTTTCGTTCGATGCTAAGTTTTTTTCTATGGTTTAGGATTGTTCCTACAAACCAGCACGGTCTGTGTTTTCATTTATTTTCGTATTGTCAGCACCATTATGTATACGTCTGATAGGTCTAGTGGTCGCTATCGCTACAGCTAGGCATGAGCATTTGGTTTCGATTCACAGGTCGGACATGATGCTATGTATATAGATACTATATAGCGTGGGTGTTTGTATCGAGAATTTCTTAATAACCCGGAGTCTGCATTTGCGCCTGCTTGATGGCAATCATAGATAAGTATAAGAAAGAAGATTGAAATAGGCCAAGTCCATCTAATAACATGGAATTTAATTGAACATAACTGTTGCAATGTTGGTGTAGGGGAATTACCGAGACTGCGAATATTCTGCGGGAAACTCGCAACCTGCTTTTGGCTCGTACTTAGTTCCTACGTTACATTGCACACATACACATAAAGTCCATTTTGCTTTGTTTAACACTTGGAACTTTTCCGCCGAAACCTATTTTATGAATCGAAGTCGTCCATTCAATTCATCTATCTACTAACCCCGATTCCATTCCGTTTCGCGGTCGTGTAAATTGACCGCTATCTCGTGACTGATCAGTGTGCCCGACGTCACAGCTTCAGAAAACAGTACAATAGCAATTTACTGTCGTCACTTGTTTCTATTATGTATTGCAGAATCTTGAGGTTGTTCAGTTATTGTTCTGTGACGAGTTGTGAGGGTTTATCAAACTCTGGTTGCAATTTGTTGTACATATTACTACATAACTGTACTGTATTCAAGGTTTATTTTTTATAAGTTGAACAAATATCAAATTTGTGTTAATGGAAATGAAATTGATTTTAGAGTGATTATCAGAACAGTTATAAAATTGTTTGAAGTTGTAACGTGAACAGTAGGTACTTTATTGCGTAGGAATTAAAGTTGTTTTTGCATAAACTCGTATTTGTTTTTACCGAATAATATGTTGCAATATTATTTTACATCACGCATGAAATCCCCTCATAAGAAGGTTCATTAAGAGCGCTATGCTTGGGGTTTAACTGCGTTATCGAGTCAGGAATGAGGAAATCCGCAGAAGAACGAGATTAACCGACATAGCCCGAAGAATTGCAACACTAAAGTGGCAGTGGGCCGGGCACACTGCCCGTAGGAATCGTAGGACTGATACCCGATGGGGACGACGAGTGGCGACCACGCACCGGAAGACGTAGCGTGGGTAGGCCCCCGACAAGGTGGACCGACGACCTAGTGAAAGTCGCGGGAAACCGCTGGATGCGGGAGGCGCAGGACCGGTCGGCGTGGAGATCCTTGGGGGAGGCCTATGTCCAGCCCACTGCCACGAGGCACAAGTGGAGGTATAGAAGTTATCCACATTTCTCCAATTATTTTATATGGCGGTAACAGAAAGCGAGCCTATTGCTACCACACGAGAATATCGCACCGGTGTTCTCCGAAGGGTTAGGTTTGGATTCTATAGGATGCATTTTGGAGAGTGTGCGCGAAAACCATATGACTTAATTCCGCCATCACCGTTTTAGGTATCATCGGACAAACCGTCACACGACTAGGACCACCCTTAGGGACGTTATTGGCACCACTGCGATCGGGGCGAAGCGTTTCGCCTCGCATTTTATACCGCGAACATCGATGGATTGGAATTTGTCTGCAGGGAGTTTTCCGTTAGATTTTTGATATATCATAAGTTATCGGCATAAGTTACCACCCACCAGACAAAGTCTTGCCGCCAAGCGATTCGTCGTGTTCCGGCATGATGTCTGGTGAAGCCGTACGAAGGACGGGTCTGAGCAGTTGTGTTGAGATGTGTGCCGGTTACGATGCGTCAAATGTTGAGTTTGGTCGTGGAGGGTCTCCACATCAATCTCCCTCTGGCGCAGATCCTTGGTCGTGTTGTTCAAGCGTTAAACGTAATCAAAAATAGTTGCTAAACATTGCATCACCTCGCTCAACTGCCGTCTTCCTTCCTATTCACTCAGTTTTTTTGAGTGAATAGGCCCCTTAATAAACTAACGCGATTTACCATCAACGATTGCATCACTACTTACCATCAGGTGGGATTACAGTCAAGCATTAGTTTTTGAATCATTAAAAAAAAAAATTCTTTAAGTGACATTGTTTTTCTTCAGAAACAATGCTGAAAGAAGCGACGTCCCTGATACTGAAGCACACAGTGATATCTCGCAGACACCTTACTCCAGAACTGGCGCTGAGGTTAATCACCCCTGACTGTCCGCTGTGGAGAGCTACGGAGGAAGAAGTGCCGTTTAAGGACCCTTTTTGGGCCTTCTACTGGCCAGGGGGACAGGCTACTGCAAGGTAAGAAGTATTAACTTGGCGTCAGGCCACATAGAACTATTTGGACGTTTTCATCGCGTTCAAAGAAGAGTGGTAGGCCAACATCGGCTGCCGACAGAAGTTACCACCCACTAGACAAAGTCTCGCCGCCAAACGATTCGTCGTGTTCCGGCATGATGTCTGGTGAAGCCGTGAAGGACGGGTCTGAGCAGTTGTGTTGCGATGTGTGCCGGGTACTATACGCCAAATGTTGTTGTGTCGGGAGTTTGGTCGTGGAGGGTCTCCAGATCAATCTCCCTTTGGCGCAACATGTTAGTCATGTTGTTAAGTTTAACTCCTCGCTCAACTGCCGCCTTCCTTCCTATTCAGTCAATTTATTTTTGAGTGAATGTTATCAGCGTCTAGTCTTATCACATGCAGCTGGATGACAGTCATTTTCACAACTAAAAACAGGTATTTTTTTTTTTACAAAAAAACAAACGACTTCGAAAAACACTACAAAGTGAAAAATAACTAATTTTCTCGATTAAAATCATGCTGATATTTGCTTTAATAGGGATGTATCCAAGGTATGAAAATCAAAAAATTAATTAGTCTGCCTTATAAATATTGAAAAAAAATTAAAACCCGTATTTTATGCAGTATAATATCTACTGCGTATCTGGTTAATCTCAGTAGAGATGCCAACTGTGAACAAAATCATCAGAAATGCCATTTATTAACCAACTATGCTCTCGTTTGTATAATTTTCAACTTTTTCACAAAGCTATGTTGTATTTGTATCTCACACTGAACAGCTAACAGCAGCGGTAGCTTAGTGGTACAAGTTGTAGGTCATAGGTTCGAACCCAATCAGACGTTTTACTTTGTGTAAATTATTTAAAAACTGTGGGAGAACAGAATGTTAGTGGAGTGGTTAAGCTATTGACTGCTGCGCTGCGTGTCGCGGGTTCGATTCCCGCACGGAACAAACATTTGTATGACTTACAAGTAGGTGTTCCGTGTCTGGCTGTTTATGTATGTGAGTTTGTGTTTGTAAAACGTACCCACGATACAGGAGAAATTCCTATTGTGCGGCAAATAAAAAAAAACTTCGAAAACATGTGACATCTACCAATCCGCATTACGGCCCACTGCCTTTAACTGAGAGGAGGCCTGTGTCCCAACAGTGGAAACATAAACATAGGCTGATTATGTTATCCAGATATGATAGCCAGCCGATGGATCAAATGAGCTGTCCATAGTGTCAATTTCTTAGCATTAGCTGTAATGACAAATTAGTCCACGCACACTTCACATAAGTTTTCACTTAGAGATGGTCACAGAATCGCACTGCAGAAGTATGAGTCAGAGTAGCATTATCCTGTAAACTCCTGGGTGAGTCATAGTTTGCTTTCCTTTTCGGGAATATTTCTGTCCCGTTCTAACTTTAGTCCTGAACCGACTAGGACGAGGTGTTTGTGGGGGGATGGGTGGTCGTCGGGAGGCTTAATTACAGAGTTCCCGGGACCGATGAGCATGACTCACTCACTGAACTGAAATTTGCGTTTTGTTAGAATTGGGTTGTATTCTAAAAAAATATTTAATGTCTGGCGTAATTACATATTCCGTGGGCGTAATATTGACTTATTCGACGACTTGTCGTACCTACACCTAATGCAAATTTATGACTTATATTGTTTTCTTATGGATGCCATGTCAAAACTGCAGAGTAATTACACAGACGCCCGCATACAAAGGAGTAATAAACTGTAAAATTGCAACATTTCTGGTCTTTCCGCGATCGTCACATATAAACAAATAAAATATTTTAGCTAACATATCTGAACAATTAATCATTACGATTCCTGTCTCAAAAATGTCTTATGTCAACAGAAACAAAAATTAATCTTTGTCCTCATTTTCATCGCACAGGAAAAAGTGATAAGAAAAAGTCCCCAGCTATAAACATTAATTAGTATGGGCAACACTGAGCAGTGCGCGGGAGTTTACCTCGCCTCAAAGTAACTTTACCCACACATACGCACGCATGAACGGGGAAATTACGCGCAGTTGAATAAACTGCAATGGTGGAATGTTGATACAGAGAAATTTCCCTGAGTTCTCATTGCTTGGTGTTGTTGGAACCAAGTGTTTAAACCAGTGGTTCCTAACCTTTTCAATGGCACAACAGTGACTACCCCTGTGAACAAGTATGGGAATTAAGTTTCATCATTCATCATCATCATCAACCTTTTATCGTCCCACTGCTGGGCACAGGTTTCTCTCATACAGAGAAGGATTGAGCGTAATCACCACGCTTGCTCAATGCGGGTTAGCGATTTCAGACTTATAAAGTCCAGGTTTCCTCAAGATGTTTTCCTTCACCTTCAGTCATTGGTGTCCAAGATATACTTAGAAAGTACATATAACTTTAGAAAAGTTACATTGGTACTTGCCTGACCTGGAATCGAACCCATGAGTGTGCACTCATACTTGAGAGGCTGGTGTTTTAACCACTAGGCCACCACGAATTGAGTTTATCGCTAGTTAATTTAATTTTTTTTTTTTAATTTAAATCTCGGAGTTAACTAATGTGAAGGTTGAGAAGGTTGTTTGCTTTGCATTCGGAAGTTTGACAATATTTGTCGGCTTGCCTGTGTTACCCCTCTAGAATCTCCGTTTTACCCCTGCGGGGGTAATTACCCTCAGGTTAGGAACCACTGGTTTAAACCAAACAACTTGTGCCTTACTGAATATCATACACATACAGTGTGTTAACTAACAGAGGGCGTTCCCGTTAACCCGAAATAGTATAGCATACATACATGCTAAAAAAAATTTTTAGTTTCCATTCGAAAACAAAATGTTTTAAAAAATTTTCCAATAAGAAAATATTCAATAAAAATTTTAAATTGACATGTAAAAGAAACACACTGTACACGCGAACATGAAAGACGGCAACGTCGCAATTTATTTATACATGACGACTACTATTTTGATTTAAAACAGGAGGTTTAAAATTTATTTCCAATTAGAATTTTTTTTTATTCGGATTATTTTATGCTTATTTTTCTATGCTGATATTTTTATTTTAATCTATTAATGATATATATTAACGAGTTTAAGGGAACGCCCTCTGTTATTTAACATACTGTATTTTGACCGCGTAGATATTGCAGTTTGTTACTATTGCGATTGCTTTAAAGTTCAAAATTCCTCCATCGGACGATGCGTCGTACTCGTACGGCAAGTTTCCACCCTTACGTTGTTAACACCATTACGATCCGGACGAAGCGTTTCGCCTCCTCTTTTATACCACGTACATCGAGGGACTGGAACAATTTACCAGCGGCGGCGTTTCCGTCGGACTACAATTTGAATGTCTTCAAAGCTAGAGTGAATAGGCTTTTAATAAACTAGTGCGCTTTACCATCAACGATTGCATCACTGCTTACCATCAAGCGGGATTGCGGTCAAGCGCTAGTTTATAATTTACTAGCTGCGCCCCATTGTTTCACCCGTGTAGGTTTTGATATGTTTTACCCGCTTCTATTGGTCGCAGCGTGATATTATGTAGCTTTATACAATATGTAAAGAAAACCCTGTCCGATCCGTGAAGGTATTGTTAGGTATCGATAACTGATTCTACTAATGCCTACAAAGCTGGACTAAACTTAAAAAAAAAAATCCCCCTAAAAAATAAATATTATTTCACAAAAAGAGGTAACGTAAAACATGTGCGATAAGCAACCCCTTCCGCGGGCGGCGGGGGGCAGGGCACGCGGCACCTGTGACGTGGTCGCGTCGCTATTCGCTCATAATAATACCGGTGTTGTCACTTTTTTAAAAATTACAAAATTTCGGGGAAATTGTAATTAATTCCCGGGAAAAAAAGATTATTTCAAAATTCATTAGTATTATTACTATGATGATTATGTAAAATTTTATATTATATTTGGTCAAGTGTTTACCTAACCTTTATTATCCTTATGGGTCGGACAGGGTTTTCTTTACATATTGTATAGCTTAATGCCTTCCTGGATAAATGGGGTATTCATGGCAAACAGAATTTTTCAAATCGAACCAGTAGTTCCTGAGATTAGCGCGTTCGAACAAACAAACTTTTCAGCTTTATATATTAGTATAGATACTTAGATAGATAAAAAAAAATCTAATAAAGAAATCTGCCAGATTATAGTAGCTTGATATACTGTCGTCAGTTTATCTAAAGTTCCAGTCGACGTTTTTTTGCTCTTAGTTTTACATCCTGTGATGCGGGTAATTCCTTCGGGGACTTTACAATCAGTTTCGTTATTTACAAGTTATATTGCACACTTGGGAACATTCCGCTAAGCAGATGACGTACAATGTGGGAAAGACTTACGAATTTAGGTCATTACAAACGCAATCTCTAACCTCCTTATTAAAATAATAAAAAGTTAAAAAACTAAAACCCAACTACGACAAAAAACGACGCTGAAAAAGGATAAAACAAGATTTTCAGAATACTGAACTGAACAAAGTTGCTAATATAGTTGCAAGTAAATGGACACAGTAGACTCTACCAAGATGCCTTCGTTGTAAATTGACAATAATGTCTTACGATACTATTCTGAAGTATGCAATATTCACTATTTAGAGATAAATTTTCATGTTTGGAAAACCGCAGTCACACGTTATGAAAGTGCTACGGTAGGTATATGTAACGTGTGTGACTTTTGCACTTCAGAATAGTATCGTAAGACATTATTGTCAATTTACAACGAAGGCATCTTGGTAGAGTCTACTGTGTCCATTTACTTGCAACTATATTAGCAACTTTGTTCAGTTCAGTATTCTGAAAATCTTGTTTTATACTTTTTCAGCGTCGTTTTTTGTCGTAGTTGGGTTTTAGTTTTTTAACTTTTTATTATTTGTACTATTTTGGTGTTAAAGTGTATTTGTGGCGCGTAATATTAATAAAAGTTAAATTGACGAACTAAAAACTAGGTAGTTAACATACGACATCTCTTTTGACTTATGTATCGGCGTATAGTAATATGTAGAGATGTCCTATTTTACTATTTCGTAGCGCTTGGAGCGTAGCGCGTATAGCAACGGTTTTCCCGCATGAAGCTCCCGGTTTTTCGTAGTAGCGACGCACATATGCGTCGATGGCACCGAATGGGTCATGAATTAGTGGATGAGGCCGTTAGTATAAATAGATTGGATGTTTTTCTAACGGTGGTAGGCCATAACATCGGCTGCCAGCAGAAGTCACCACCCACCAGACAAAGTCTTGCCACCTAGCGATTCGTCGTGTTCCAGCATGATGTCTGGTGAAGCCGTACAGAGGACGCGTCTGAGCACTTTGTGTTGCGTTGTGTGGCGAGTACGATGCGCCAAATGTTGTTGTGTCGGGAGTTTGGTCGTGGAGAGTCTCCAGATCAATCTCCCTCTGGCGCAGCATGGTTGGTCGTGTTGGTCTTGGATTTAACATTGCATCACCTGGCTCAACTGCCGTCATCCTTGCTATTCCTAAGTTTTTTAAGTGAATAGGCTTAATAAACTAGTGCGCAGGCATCAAGGATTGCGTCACTGCTTACCATCAGGCGGGATTGCAGTCAAGCGCTAGTTTATAATTATTAAAAAAAAAAAAAACTTATATTAAGAGGACCTGGGAAGATTTCTTAATCTATCTATCTTTCCAATCTGCTAACGATCGACTGTCTTGTGGATTTTTAAGTAATTTATTATGATCCAAGGCACTTATAAATAATCCCTCTATGGTTTTAACTCTACTGAGAGCGACATAGGCCTGTCCTTTAGCAAACAATGACTTTCCTAGATCTGTAACTTTTTTATCTAGAGTACAACCTTCTAATTTATGTACAGTACAACCCCAAGAAAGAATCAGCGGGAGCATTTTACGCTGAATTTGCCCAGAACCCCTCAAGCCGTCAAATTCAGTGAGGCAAGGCTCGATTCTGCTAACGATCGACTGTCTTGTGGATTTTTAAGTAATTTATTATGATCCAAGGCACTTATAAATAATCCCTCTATGGTTTTAACTCTACTGAGAGCGACATAGGCCTGTCCTTTAGCAAACAATGACTTTCCTAGATCTGTAACTTTTTTATCTAGAGTACAACCTTCTAATTTATGTACAGTACAACCCCAAGAAAGAATCAGCGGGAGCATTTTACGCTGAATTTGCCCAGAACCCCTCAAGCCGTCAAATTCAGTGAGGCAAGGCTCGATTTTGATAAGTCCGTTAGTATCTGCTTTTATGGATGCGTCGTCAAATTGTATGAGAACAGCGCTTGGCTGTTCTCCTGTTCCAACTGATCGCGCCGAAGAGCAGGCCATTCGAAGGCCTGCACCACTCCCATCGCTCCGTTTACCAAACCCTGGTTTACATTCAAATTTCTACGAAGCATTACTAGGGATTATGTCCAAACATAAAGTACTCGTGAAGCTCTTTTAGATGATACCAAATACGGTATATTTATTTTAATTTTGTATTAACATAGAACTTTTTGTCCGCTAGAGGGCGTAATACTAAATTTGGTGACAAGCTCTAAAGCTCATAACCAACAGAATCATAAGGCCCTTCAGAATATCAAGGCCCTTCTAATGGTTCTGCAGTGGTCTTATTCTGATAAGTAGTAAAGAAGCTATCTATGAACGAAAAGATGTGAATTATATGCAATCAGCCGATGAATACAGGTAAAGTCACAAGCAAATGCTAGTAATATATATATATTCAAAATGTACAAGTTAAGCCCTTTCAAATGATACCAAACACGGCATATTTATCTTAACTTTTTTTTTTTACTCTGTATATTTTGTCCGCTAGAGGGCGCCACGTTAGATTTTGTGAAACTCCATATAGCCTATAACCAGCAGACAATTTAGACGCTTCTAATGATATGTCATTTATCGAATTCGAATAAGTAGTTTAGAAGTTACGAGGGAACAGATGATACATACATACATACATACATACATACATACATACATACATACATACATACATACATACATACATACATACATACATACATAGCCTGTCAAAATCATAACCCTCCTTTTGCTTTGCCGTAGTCGGGTAAAAAACAAGGATTTTGTTTACCACCTAAATAGTTATTATGAACCTAACCGTAATAGAAACGCAGTTCTTTTTACAAAAATGACAGTTCGGTACTAAGTCATGGGCGTACCCAGGGTGGAGGCACCTGTCCCCTCCTGGAAATAAACAGAGTATAAAATAAACTTATCTCTTACTTTCACTCTACACGCATACATACGGACCACGGATACGGTGTCATACTAGACGTCACCAAAGCACACTAAAGACAAATAATAAAAAGTAAAAGAACTAAAACCCAACTACGACAAAAAACGACGCTGAAAAATTATAAAACAAGATTTTCAGAATACTGAACTGAACAAAGTTGCTAATATAGTTGCAAGTAAATGGACACAGTAGACTCTACCAAGATGCCTTCGTTGTAAATTGACAATAATGTCTTACAATACTATTCTGAAGTATGCAATATTCACTATGTAGAGATCAATTTTCATGTTTAGAAAGGCGTAGTCACACGTTACCTATACCTACCTACCGTAGCACTTTGATAACGTGTGACTGCGGTTAGAGTCTACTGTGTCCATTTACTTGCAACTATATTAGCAACTTTGTTCAGTTCAGTATTCTGAAAATCTTGTTTTATAATTTTTCAGCGTCGTTTTTTGTCGTAGTTGGGTTTTAGTTCTTTTACTTTTTATTATTTGAACTATTTTGGTGTTAAAGTGTATTTGTGGCGCATAATATTAACAAAAGTTATATTGATGAACTAAAAACTAGGTAGGTACTTGACATATTACATCTACACGCACATATAACAACATAAGCCCTAAGGCATATGGTGCAGAGGACATTTTTATGGGAGTTTTATCATGTTATCAAACTGTTTCCGCCTTCACCGCGTGGAGTTACTCCCAGCTTATGTCGTTTTCATTAGTGCGTTACATATTCTATTAATGTTCACACTGCTCTACATTGCATAAAGCGATTTACAGTTCCCGTGATCCGCGCTTTACTCTTATCGCTCATATTTAACATCATTAAAGCATTCTTGTAATTATGTACAAGCATAAAGTACTCGTGAAGCTCTTTCATGAGATACCAAACACGGTATATTTATTTTAATTTTATATTAACAAAGAACTTTTTGTCCGCTAGAGGGCGCAATACTAAATTTGGTGACAAGCTTTATAGCTCATAAGTAACAGAATATCAAGGCCCTTCTAATGGTACTGCAGTGGTTTTATTCTGATAAGCAGTAAAGAAGCTATGAACGAAAAGATGTGAATTATAATTATGCAACTAGCCCATGAATACAGGTAAAGTCACAAGAAAATACTAGCAATATACATATATATATATTCAAAATGTACAAGTAAAGCGCTTTCAAATGATACCAAACACGGCATATTTATCTTAACTTTATTTTTTTACTGTGTATGTTTTGTCCGCTAGAGGGCGCCACATTAGATTTTGTGAAACCCCATATAGCCTATAACCAGCGGACAATTAAGACGCTTCTAATGATATGTCATTTGTTGAATTCTGATAAGCAGTTTAGAAGTTACGAGGGAACAGATGAACATACATACATACATACATACATACATACATACATACATACATACATACATAGCCTGTCAAAATCATAACCCTCCTTTTGCTTTGCCGTAGTCGGGTAAAAAACACAGCACTGCACTTTTTTCAAAGAGTTGCCTCGGCATGGGTCCAAAAATTTTTAATAAACTACCAAAAAGTTTAAAATATATGACTAACATAAATCGTTTTAAATTACAACTAAAGAAATTATTGCTTGACAAAGCTTACTATTCTATCAATGAGTTTTTAGATGATAAGAGTTTAAAATAAAGAAATGATCAATTGTTAATTTAAATGACCAATATTGTTCTTAAATAATTTGTACGCCTTGCAAGGCAAAACATAGTGATACATACAATTTTTTTTTTACCATGTACCATATTACCTATGTTTCACAAATAAAATACTTTGACTTTGACTCTAAAAATCAGACTTGCCATCGCCTTCGGGTTGTGGAGGTCCGACGGGAGTCGCTTCACGGAAAACTTCGAAGTTTAGCCAAAATCAGCAGTTAGACTGGTAAAGCAGACCCCAGGCTCCAAACATGAAAAAGCTTCAGATGCGACTGAGATTCACGCTGAGATGGTGATGATGAAAACAACTCTAAAGCCCGTATTCCAGAAGCTCACTCAAAACTCAAGCATTACTTTTAAACTACGTAGTTTCAAGCCATTTGATTGGTTGAAACTAGTTTTAAGTACTGTTTAAACAGAGATCAATGCTTGAGTTTCCTTCTGGAATACCGTATTCCTTTTTGAATTTGATTGTCATTGAGATTTCTATCAATAAAATATCTCACAACCTCTTTTGGGAAATTCATATAAGGCTGATATTATTATAATGTAAAGTTAATAAACTACATAGAATTTCACAATTAACTGATAAACAGTAATGTGTTCATGTACTATGTACTTTTGACATGACAACCTTTCATTTGACATTCATATTAAGTATTACTATGACTCATGTTAATTTCTATGTCAACTACTTTTCCTGGTACAACAAACATTTTTCAGTATGATTATGTGGCGATGTAATAATGGATTGGGCTCGACACCAGAGACCGATCTCTCGTGTCCAGTTGGTGAGTTGGTGGTCAACTGGACACAGTACGTGTCTGGACTCCAAATTAGGTAACATACTATTACTACCGGACTTGCGGGGCTCTAAAAAAATCTATATACTAATATATGTATAAAGCTGAACAGTTTGTTTGTATGTTTGTTTGTTCGCGCTAATCTCGGGAACTAGTATTCTATACAGAGTGGTGCTGACAATACGACAATAAATGAAAACACGAACAATGCTGGTTCATAGGATAAATCCTAAACCATAGGAAAAAACCTAGCATCAAAAATAAAAAAAAAAATTAGAGTTTCAAACAAACTAAAGCGCGATCCTGTATCGACTTGCTTTTTTCGCGCCATTATTATTAAAGTTTGAATGCTACCGCAGGATGCGGCGGTCATTAACCTGTAAGCGCTTCCCTATCAACACACGTACATCATGTAGAAAATGTGAAAAAAGAAAAATAATTTTCTGTGACTAAACTAATGGATATATTTATATCATTTTTTTATGGGTAAGGTCAACCGGGGCAATTGCGTATTTGGGGCAATTGCGTATTTGGGGCAATTGCGTCTAATCGAAATAATTTTAAATCTATTTGAAAACCTACCTCTCCTGCCACCTTGTTTTGTTTACTTTGAATAAAATACTATAACGTATAGATGGCAGGAGAGTAGGTTTTCAAACAGATTTAAAATTATTTCGATTAGACGCAATTGCCCCCAAAGACTCAATTGCCCCGGTTGACCTTATACTGAAATGTGTTGAGGTACACGATTCTTTGTTTTGTTTTGTTTTTTTTTTGTGTTTTTTTTTAACTCAGCGCATCCAGATCTATATGATTATCTATAGTGGTGAGGGTTTTGAGCAACTTCGGGCACATACATACAAACAGACATACAAACATACGCACTTTATATTAATAGATTGTCGTATTGTCACCATCACTTTATAGCGGCAACAGAAATACAATATCATCTGCAGAATTCGATCCAGCCGTCCCTTGCTGTTCTTCTAGCGACCCCCTAAGCCGAGCTTCGTACCCTACAGGGGGTGCCCTTAGCGTGTAGTCGCTTAGCTTTTAGTAGCCCTGGCTGGAAGCTTTAAATTCACTTAAGGCAGCCACAGGATAGTCCAGTTAAGTAGTACAGACCTCTCAAGGTCAACTACGAGATGCCTTATTAAAAAAAAGTTGTTGCCGCGACATGAGCGACATGAGCGACTTGAGCGACATGAGCAACTTTGCTACTTTACTCTCACATGTTATAATATGTGAGAGTAAAGTCGCTCATTTATAATTTAAAAAAAAAATGCTTGTTATTCAAATTTCAACTTTAATGTCACAGCAATAAACATTGATTTCGAAACAATATTTCAGATGTCAGTGACTCATGCGAAGGGTTTTTCTGGTAAGGTATATTCATAGTGCAGACACACACTCTACATTGATAATTTTATTTCCAAAACTGTAAATCCATATCCATACTAATATTATAAATGCGAAAGTAACTCTGTCTGTCTGTCTGTCTGTTACGCTTTCCCACTTAAACCTTTCAACTGAATTTGATGAAATTTGGCACAGACTATCTTTAGACCCTGAGAAAGAACATAGGCTACTTTTTATCCCGGAAAAAATTTGATGTTCCCGAGGGAAATCTAAGAAGCCCGATATAACCGAACTCCACGCGGGCGAAGCCGCGGGCGGAAAGCTAGTATTTTATAACTGGCTTTCCGCCCGCGGCTTCGCCCGCGTCAGACAGACAGACAGACAGAGTTAGGTACTTTCGCAATTATAATATTAGTATGGATGTAAAGAAAACCCAGTCCGACCGATAAGGATAATAAAGGTTAGGTAATCAAATCACAAAGTAAATTTGAAAATTTAGAAAAAGTAGTAATGAATTTTGGATTAACTGTTTTTTCCACCATTAACTCCGACTTCCCCAAAATTTACAACACTATTTTCTGCTATACCTTGTATGAATGAATGTACAAAATTGGCGGCATTTTGTTCGTCGATGCCGTCGACCGGCGCAGCCGACCTGAAATTAATAAATAGTTGTACTATTATTTGCGTAATAACGTTTTTTTTTATCGCTATTAATCGAAAATTGTATCTGGTTGAATGATTTGTTGTAAAATAATAGATTACCTAATGGTAATTACGTTTCATTATTGATTAATTACTAATAACATTATTATAACACATGTATTAGTAAACAGAATCGAGAACGTCTCATGAAATACGACTACTTAGGTTGATGTGCTGTTGTCTGTACATACTATGTAGATATAAAAGAAGAATTGATTTTTTTTTCAATCCACGCCCAAAGTAATCTGTGCCCCAAGTCTAAAATCTATAGTCAGAGCTTGACTATAGATTAAACCGAAAGGAAGAAAGCCCATTGAGAATATTAAACCGCATTGCACGTGAAAAAGAGAGAGAAACACATTTCTATACGTTCGAACGAGATAAAACACCACAGGCAAGGGAGGCAGCACTATTATTCCAGGTTAAAAGACAAGGATAGAGCACGATGAGTCACTCTGAAAAATTTTTCAGGATAGTAGTACGGTGAGTCATATCTAGGAGTAGGTTTTGGTGTCGCAAGCTTAATTAAGTTCAGTGCATCAAAATCAAAGCATTTATTTCAAATAAACCAGTTACAGGCACTTTTGAATTATCAGAAGGTCCGTCAGTCAGTAAGATGAACCTAGTCGCCCATTCCAAAGAGTAGGTACCTATGGAGAAGAACGGGCAAGAAACTCCATGGACAGTCTTGTCAATTATCAAGCATCTTTTTTTTTATATTTTTTTTTTAATAGTTATAATAATAATAATAACATTTATTTATTTTCTCACCACAATATAAAATAATAACAAACTAAAAATAATGTTGTCCAGTTATGGGCTTATACAAAAATATTGTGGGAGACTGGTGCCTAAACTAAGCCGAAGCCTGTATTTCAGGCCACCAGGTCTCCGCCCCAGATATACATTTTTATTATAGCTTCCCGTATACTAGAATTAAGCAGTGATTTAAAATTTACTTATAGGAAGGAGTTTTTGTGGGGAGTGTGTGGAAATGTAGGTGTGTGTGGGAGGGTGAGTGTGTGTGGAGTGTGAGTGTAAGTGTGAGTGATGGAAAATCGGTGCTTATTATATTGCATGTTGTATGTGCATGTGGTAACATATAGATAGGTAAGACAATGTTGTGATTATTTTGAGATAGAGAGTTGGTTTTCGGTAGTATCATAGTCAAGAGTCTTTAGCCATCCATTGAGCTTTTTCTTACAGAGGTGTTTCGTGAGTGGAAAGATGTTGTGAATTTTGTTTACTCTATTATAGAGGTAGCCTCCAAGAAAACAAAAGAATCGTTCAGAGAAACAAGTTAAAAGTCTGTCAACGGACCGGGCAACAGGGTCGTAGCGCCTTTTACCGATCATAGGTGAGGGACTATAATAAAGAAGTGCGTGTTGTCTCATAACCGTCTGCAGAATGAACAGTTGACGAACCGTAAGAACTCCACTTTCTCGGTACAAGTCGGTTGTGGGGTAGCGGAATGGTCGAAAAGATGATACCTTTAGTATTGCTCTCTGTGCCCTTTCGAGTTGAAGAAGAGTCGATTTAGGTGCGCCACCCCATGTAGTTATGCAATAGGCTAACAAAGACTGACAGAGTGCGTAGTAGACTGTCTTTCTAAGGCTTTCATCCGCCACGTGTCTTAGGTTCTTAAATACATAGATTAATTTACGTATCCTGGAGGTAAGGGTGTCGATGTGCGGATAGAAGCCCAAACAGGGATCCAGCAACACTCCAAGATATTTTATAGAGTTTGTTCTCTCTAAGCTGGTGCACGTACAATTCGTGCCGTAAGGAAAGGGGCATTTATGGGCGGTGATAGATAATTGGGGTGCCAGACCCTGAGAAACCTTTCGCATGGAAAAGTTGATATATTTAGTTTTGTCTGCATTTAGGGTAAGGACGTTGTCATGCAACCATTTTGAAACATTATTCAGGCCAGATTGTGCATTTTCGTAAACGCTTTGCCAGGTATCGGAATTAAATAAAAGGGCCGTGTCGTCAGCAAAACTAAAGATTTTTCCTCTGTCGAGATCAAGCGCACACAGGTCGTTAACATAAATTAAAAATAGAGTAGGCGCAATCACACTACCTTGTGGAACTCCGTGTGTGATGGTTTTTTCGGTACTTAAGTGATTGTTTATCCTAACAGTCTGCGTACGGTCTTTAAGGTAGTCTTCAAAAAGCCTTAGTTGCATTCCCCTCACACCCATGTTCTGCATCTTTTCTATAAGGATGGAAGTAGAGACGGTATCGAAGGCTTTTGCCACATCAATGAAAATACCTAAAACCTTCTGCCCACCATCCAGGTTCCTGACAATGTGATCTGTTAAGTCATGGACTGCATCAGAAGTTGATCTACTGGCACGAAAACCATATTGGTTTGGAGATAGGAGCTTTTTACTTTCCAGGTAAGATATTAATCTGTTATTCATAATGCGCTCGAGGATTTTTGATAACGTGGGCAGAATAGCAATGGGTCTATAGTTAGTTACTTGGTCTCTACTTCCACCCTTAAAGACAGGAGTAATTACAGATTTTTTAAAAACTTTTGGAAAATTGCCGGTTGCTAGGGCCAAATTGCAGATGTGTGTCAGGGGTGGAACGATAATATTCCTGTGCTCTTTAATTATCCCAGCAGATATACCATCCCAACCCACAGCACAGCCTGCACGCAGGGACACTATCAGTTTTTCGACCTCATCCATGTCTGTGGGAAGTAATACCATTGAGTGAGGGCATGAGTAGCCGTTGGTGTGACTTTTCTGTGTCCCTGGTTGACTACCTTGTATTTTTTCAGCTAGACGTCTGCCAATAGTAACAAAATAGTTATTCACTAATTCAACTGATTGATCTGGGGTGGGTGAAAGTGTGAGCAACTTTGTTGGGGGTTCTTTAACTTTAGTTCTATTTGTAATTTTATTGATTGCCTCCCATAGTTCTTTACTATTATGACCAGCGTTTTTTATCTCGTCTTGTTCGTGTTTGTTTTTAATTTTTTTTAGTAGCGCATTACAGAAGTTTCTATAGCGAGTGTATGATACTAAAAGGGTTGTGTCGTCCGGAGATAATTTTATCTTTTTGTGCATATTATCTCTATGCTTCATGCAGCGTAGAAGTCCTGGTGTAATCCATGGCTTTAACATTTTTTTCCGGTTAGGAATTTTGATAGTTTGGGTGTTTCGCTGTATGATGTGCGCAAGAGAGTGTGTAAGGAATTCCGCTGCCGTGTTAGGATCTTGCATTTCATAAATCGTATGTAAATCAAGTGTATTTAGATCGGACTTTAATTTATTGTAATTTATTCTCGTTGTTGTATTGGAGGTCTTTGGTTTTTGTGCTATTTTGCGTAAAAAGAGAATCACTGTTTCATGGTCGGTAAGAGCAGAATGTGCTACTAGAGCATGAGCTGAAGATTTGGTCTTGAGTATTATGTGATCCAAGCAATTTCCCTGTCTAGTAGACAGCGTATGAGCTGGGAGTAGACCAAAAGTTGCTAGTAATGTTAGGTAGTTATTTTTGTTCGGGTCCAGTGACTCTTCGCCAATATTTATGTTAATATCTCCTGTAAGTATGATATTTTTTGTATGTTGAATTTTGACAAGTACACTGTTTAATGAATTTAAGAATCCGCTTATGTCTCTGCGGGCTGGTGAGCGATATATTGCTAGGATAATGGTTGTGCTATCTATTTTTATTTGTAAGCAGTTTGAGTCAAGTAGTTCTGGTTCCTCCACCGTAACGTCTAGATTGTTGTTAGTGTATACAACTACCCCTTCATTTTGTGAATAGTTACGAATTGTTGAGTATGAGTTGAATCCATAGAGGGGTGGGATATTTGCTGATTTTAGTAGCCAGCACTCAGATAGAACGATGACGTCCCAGTCTACTCCGGTCCTTGCGAGGACCGTTTCAAAACCGGATAGATTTTTATGTATACTACGGATATTCTGGTTGATAATTTTAAGACATTTATTAGGGTTGTAGCTAGGTGGAATACATTGTTCAAGGTCGCAGGTAGAGGAGTCCGCCACTGAGACAGAGTCTACATAGCGGGAGTTGGTTTCAAAGTTATCGAATTTTGGTATTTAAGATTCGCGGTACAGATATAGGTTGCAATGTATTAATAGCCACATACAGATAGTTTAGGGCACATATGGATAGTTTGTACTTGTACATATTAACTCTGTGTTGTATAGGTAGGCTAGCAGCTCTGTATTTTACGGAGTTTAGTGTACAAATGTAATATGGAAGAAATTGAAAGGCTTGGGCTTGTATGTGTTTTATGGTGTGTGTGTCTTTGTACGTAATAGTGAAGAGTTTGTAGATGTGATGAGAGTGGTGTAATGAGATGAAATGAAGTGGTTTTGTGAATAGTGTGTTGAATAAAATATTAACATGCATAATAATTAAAGGATTAATTGAATAGTGTTTACAATAATTATAAACAATAACAGAATTATTTGAATTAAAAATTATTTGAACAAATAAATTACAGTTATCCATAATAATACTATAGTTTCGATTATCTGTTATTAAAATATAGGTTACAAAAGGCAGTCATGCATTATTTCTTAATTTGTCGAGGTCTGATTCGGAGTTTATGCGGATCTGCGGATCATTCACCTGTTTGCGCAGGTAAACTGCCCCATGAGCTGTCCAGCAGAATGAGTAACCGGAACTCTTCCGAAACGACCGTGCTAGGAAATACAATCTTTGTGTTTTATGAGACAACGTCTCTGCTATGTAAATCGGTCGGGTCGGTTGCTTCAACTTTAGATGAGCAGTGTTAAGCTTTTCACTGTTGGCTTTGGTTTTGTTGAAAGTTTTCACACCATCAAGGATTTTATTTTTCGGCAAAACTGAGTTGAACTCAACAATGACAGGGCTTGTGTCATCACTAGATTTTGTTCTGAAGACATCTCGTATATTAGAGCTGTCAATGTTAATACTCAGAGCTTTTCCTACATTTACAACCAAGTCGCAAAGATTCTCTTTGGTTTCTCCTTTTTCTTTGGGAATATTCCGAATCTCAATTCCACATGCTCTCGATTTTCGCTCCATAGACTCAATTTTATCTTCCAGCTGTCTAATCTGTTTTTTATCCTCCTTACGTTCGGATTCCAGACCTGCAATACGCAGTTATAAACTAGTGCTTGACTGCAATCCCGCCTGATGGTAAGCAGTGATGCAATCGTTGATGGTAAAGCACACTAGCTTATTAAGCCTATTCACTCAAAAAAACTGAGTGAATAGGAAGGAAGACGGCAGTTGAGCGAGGTGATGCAATGTTTAACCCAACAACACGACCAACGATGCTGCGCCAGAGGATGATCTGGAGAGCCTTCACGACCAAACTCCCGACACAACAACATTAGGCACATCGTACCCGGCACACATCGCAACACAACTGCTCAGACCCGTTCTCCGTACGGCTTCACCAGACATCATGCCGGAACACGACGAATCGCTTGGCGGCAAGACTTTGTCTGGTGGGTGGTAACTTATGCCGGCGGCTGATGTTGTTGCCTACCACCGAGAAATTATATGAGTTCATATAATTTGCTTTTTTACAATGCATAAATATGTGAGTTGTCACGCCCTTTATACCTGGGGCTTTTATTTAGATAATAAGTTTTTACTTATTTACATTTCCATTTTAATGATAAGTATTTTACTTTTTGTTTTTGCTTTGTTAGTATTTTAGCGTGGCTAGCTGGCATATACATAACAGTGATGAAATTATTTGCCAACTTCGTCGTTGTTACATACATAGTATTGTATAAAGCCAAGTGTTGTTTTAAATGAACAGACAGCTGTGCTGCTGGGGAGTTTGTTCCGCCACTTCTTCTTCCCAGCGAAAGCACTAGGAAGTGGCGAAGGGTGGGCGTTTTGGGGGACTGTCTTATGTCTATGTAATATTGACGTTCAAAGTGTTGATTCTCAGCTAATTTGAATAAATCACTTTTGATTTCATATGACACAAACAAACTAATGCCACGTTATTTCTGCAATCTGTAACTATAAATATCTGCCTGAAACTGTCTGGTACTCCTCATAAGTGTTATTAACTACCTCTTTTCCTTAATATGATTCATTGCTGTTGTCAAGTGCATCATTACGCGTGACGTTGATAATTCTTAGAACATTTGCACCAATTCTGGCCCATGTGTGGATACTACGATATTGATGAGTACCCCGATTAGATTAGATAAACAGGCTATTATATCTGTTAAAAGTGCTCATCGTGGTTTTGAATATTTATCTATGACCCGACGCGCCATTTTTAAAATGGCTGGCACGGATGACGTATGACAATGAAATGCGTTCAATGTGACATTGGTGCACACGGAAAAAAAAAACAGAAAGCTAGTTTTCATAATTTAAAACGTTCAAAAGAGGTTTTGGCGGGAAGCTAAGATGAGTGCCACGCTTATTTTTCATTGAACTTTTAAATTATTTATAGTGTCGTTTACTAAATAAAAACGCGTGATTTATGTAGTAAAAAGTGCATTCAGTGAATAATTCATAAAGAACAGTGAAATATTGTAGCTTAAATGGCCACATCATGGCTTTATACCAAAACTTCCTCCGTGTTCGGTTCGCGCGGCCGTCTTTTTCGACATGAATAATTCATTACATGGCATTGGCTAAATGCACAAACCGTGCAAAGCCATAAGAGAAAGAAAGAAGAACTTTTGAAGATTTTTATTTTACCTGAAATTGGCACAAAGTCATAACTAGTGCTACACTACGAAAAAAAAAAACGTTCTAAATCTAGTTGCAGTCCCATCTCGGAGACAGACATATCCCATAAACATGTAAAAATGTAAGGAAATTAGACGTATTTTTTGACAGATTAAGACAAATCAGATTGTGAATGTTCTTCAAATTAGTAGAATTACACACAGACCTCGTGAATATTACGTTTCCGGGATATTAACGCCCAAAGTTGTTGATTTAGACACGTGATCAACTTTTTATATTAATCTAAGCTTTTCTCAGTGGTAGGCCATAACATCGGCTGCCGGCAGAAGTTACCACCCACCAGACAAAGTCTTGCTGCCAAGCGATTAGTCGTGTTCCGGCATGATGTCTGGTGAAGCCGTACGGGAGACTGGTCTGAGCAGTTGTGTTGCGATGTGTGCCGGGTACGATGCGCCAAATGTTGTTGTGTCGGGAGTTTGGTCGTGAAGGGTCTCCAGATCAATGTCCCTCTGGGTTAAACATTGCATCACCTCACTAAACTGCCGTCTTCCTTCCTATTCACTCAGTTTTTTGAGTGAATGGGCTTATTATATTTTTAGTTATAAGCTACCGTACAGTAAACATCTAAGTAAAAGTGCTCGTCACAATATTATTCAATAAGTGTGTTTAAAATGAATACCTGATTAGTTTTTAGAGATTATTTCCTTTTAATAAGTTCCTATTATCGTATAGTGCAGTGGTTTACTTGAAACAGAGTGTACTTGATGAATATTAACTAATATTTGTTAATTCTCAATAACGAATTACCGTCATTAACAGTGTACTTAGTGTTTGTGTGTAACGCGTAAGCGACGCCGTATGCAGAGGACTTACGACGTTCTTCTCGCGAACATACGTTAGCACGCTCCAGAAGCGGCGGCATAAGGTGGATTGAATGTTGTTATAATTACATTTTAAACGCGCAGTAAACAAACATTTGCAATAGTTTCTCCTCGAATGTGAATCTGTTATTATGGCAACCACACATTCATGGGGTTGCTGCACTGGTGTGGACAGGAAAGGTCCGAAGGACCTCTTTATCACGTGCATGAGTTGTAATTTGAATTATCACTATGATTGTATATCTGTACCGAATATTCCTGTCGCCTCCGATAAATGCTGTAAATGGACATGCTCGAGTTGCACCAATCTGATCCGCAACCAATCTAATATGGATTGCACACCTGTTCGCAATGTATCCACCACAAGGGGTAGTAAAAGACCTGCCTTAAATTCCCCTCCCGATGATAAATCAGTGACCAGCAGCGAAGTTCGAGAAATTGTGCAAGACGTTATTAAACGAGAGCTCGCTGCTATGTTGCAGCAATTAAATACTATCAATAAGGAATTGGAACCGATACGGAAGGAGGTGAGAGAATTGAGCTCATCACTAAACTTTCATACTAGGCAGTTTGAAGAGTTTCAATCTGAACATGTTGCGTTAAAGAATACTGTGAGAGAATTAAAGGAAAAGAACATCTACTTAGAAAGTTCTTACTCCGAATTGAGTCAGCGTCTTAATTACTTGGAGCAGCAGGCGCGATCCAACAACCTAGAGATACAGTGCCTGCCTGAAAATAAACAGGAAAACCTGTACACCGTGGTTAAACAGCTGGGTTCTGTGGTCAACGTTGAGTTGAGGGATAGCGACATTCTACACTGCACCCGCACTGCTAAGCTTCAAACTGATAGTTCTCGACCCCGTTCTGTTGTAGTTCGGCTCGCCTCACCGCGGGTTCGAGACCAGTTATTGGCCGCCGTTATAAATTACAACAAAATTAATAAAAGCAACAAGCTTAATAGTGCAGATTTTGGTCTTGCTGGTGAAAAATTCCCGATTTATATTGTTGAGCATTTGTCTTCTTCCAATAAATCTCTTCATGCTGCCACAAGGCTAAGGGCAAAGGAAAAGGGATATAAGTACGTCTGGGTGAGAAACGGCAGGATTTTTGTGAGAAGGGCTGATAACGAGGGACATATTTTGATCAAGAATTTGGACACTCTAAATAAGATTGTGTAGCTTTTTTCTCTATAAATCTTTCTTTTTTCCATTTTTTTTTCTTGCTTTCTATGAAACATCTCAATAACCTAAATTCAAATCCTTAAAATTATATTACCAAAATAGCCGTGGCCTACGAACAAAGTCTCATGTATTCTATCGGAATTTATGTTGTACCGACTTTGATGTAATTATATTATCAGAGACTTGGCTTAATAGTTCTGTTCTGAGCAGCGAGCTGTTCGACGACAGGTACGTAGTCTATAGAAGGGACAGGGAAAATACAAATTTAATGGGAGGAAGGAAAGAGGGAGGAGGTGTTCTGATGGCTATTAAGAAAGGCATAAAGTCCACGCGATTAAAAGACTGGGAGAGCAATTGTGAAGATCTCTGGGTTACAATAGAACTACCATGGACACGAACCGTCAGTCGACTGGCTCTCTGCGCAGTATACTTACCTCCGCCAGTACGTCGCTGTACTTTGGAAAATTTTGTGAACTCCTGTAGTGCGGCCTTTGAACAAATAACTGAGTGCGACGTTTGTCTCATAGGTGATTTTAATTTGGGCAACATCGACTGGAAACGTGTGGACGGCACCGGAAATAGTATTGGACTATGCAGTATTAATGAACTTTTGCTGGACTTCACCTGCGTCAATATGTTGAAACAATGTAACTTTATCACGAATGCTGCTGGTCGTGTATTGGATCTTGTGCTGTCCACGATACCATTATGTTGTGTAAATGAAAGTGTGTATCCTCTAAGTAAGGTGGATCAACATCACCCACCTCTTGACATTATTATTTCGTTTAACAAGGTAGCAAGGCTCCCCTACAATCGCGTTATGTCGACTCCTGACTTTCATAGGGTGGATTATCATCCTATTCGTAAATTTTTAACAGAATTAGACTGGAATTCATTATTCGGTGAACAAAGTGGCGTTGATGAGATGCTGGAAGTCTTCTACGATATTCTTGATGCCGCGATACGTCAATTTTTGCCATTGCGAAAACCTAAAAACCGAAAATTCCCGTCATGGTTTAGCCGCAAATTGATAAAAATGCTTAACGAAAAGAATAAAATCAGAAAGCGCTTTAAAAAATATAAAAACCCACTCGATGCAATAGAATTAAAAATAATTAGTAAACGGTGTGAAAATCTTGCTTGTATTTGTTATAAGGATTACATGAAACATATGGAAGATGAATTAACGTCTAACCCTAAGTTAATTTGGACCTATCTGAAAGCAAAAAGAGGAGGTTCAAGTGCATATCCTTTGTCTATGACCGACGGAGTTACCACTACTTCTGATGGAACAAAAGTGTGCGACTTATTTGCTGACTATTTCTTGTCCGTTTATAGCAAAGATGACAATAGGGATATTAATTACAATAGCGAATGCATGCAATTTCTAGAAAATAATAGTTTGTGTCTAACTAACCCAGTTATTTCGTGCGAATCTCTTCACAAGAAATTAATTAGCCTTGATACAAAAAAAGGAGCTGGGCCAGATGGAATACCCCCAGCATTTATTGTAGCATGTTCATCTGAGCTAGTTCACCCACTTATGTCGATTTATAGTAGGTCATTGACGACCGGAATATTTCCTTCAAGGTGGAAAATCGCAAAGGTAGTTCCGGTTCACAAATCGGATGAAAATATCGTGGTGTCCAATTACAGGCCAATCTCAATATTGTCTTCTTTTTCCAAGGTATTCGAGTCTCTGATATGTCCATATATTCAGGATCATTTAAAGATGTATTTGAGCGACCATCAGCACGGTTTTGTTAGGACTCGATCCACTAGTACAAATTTAGTACCTTTTACAGAACTTCTCACTAAGGCTATCGATGCAGGCTATCAGGCTGACGTTATTTATACGGACTTTAGTAAAGCGTTTGACAAGGTATCCCACAAAATATTAATTACCAAGTTACGGGCCTACGGCATTTCTGGGTCCTTGTTGGAGTGGCTGCGTTCGTATTTAACGGATAGATTGTTTTTTGTCGTCGTTAATGGTTATCAGTCAACCATACGGTACATTTCTTCTGGTGTTCCTCAAGGGTCCCACTTGGGACCAGTTTTGTTTGTTTATTTTATAAATGATGTTCCAGAGTGTTTTTTGCATTCCGATTTTTTTATGTATGCTGATGATTTAAAGTTTATGAGAATTATAAAGGCTGAGGAAGATTCATTAACACTGCAAAGTGACCTCAACCGTCTCGTTCTATGGTGTACAAATAACGGTATGGAACTTAATCCAAAAAAATGTTACCATGTTAAATTTACAAGAAGGAACATCCCAATAGGCACTAATTATCATATAAGTGGAGAAAAAATTATGGAAGTTGATACAATAAAGGATCTTGGTGTACTTTTTGATAAGAAGCTAACTTTCACGCCGCATCTCGACAACATTATAAAAAGAGCTTCGAAAATGCTAGGCTTCGTTCTTAGAAATTGCAAAACATTTCGACGCAATAAAACAAAAACACTACTTTATAATTGTCTTATCCGCAGCATCCTGGAGTATAATAGTGTGGTCTGGCGCCCTCATTACGCAACACATTCATTGCGACTTGAGCGTGTCCAGAAGCACTTCGTATGGCACCTCGCATTCTCCAATGGTGTCGCCAAAAAAATACGGTCTTACAATAAAAGGCTTAAGTATTTTAACATGATTTCCCTAGAAAAACGTAGACACTTAATTGATGCAATATTTGCCTATAAAATCATTAAAAATAAAATAGATAGTCCCAGCTTGCTTGCTCTCATCAGTTTTCGTGCACCCTCTAGAATCCCGCGCAGTGCCATCACGCCCCTTTGTCCACCTTTTAGAAGAACAGTTTTGGGAGCCAATTCACCCCTCGCAAGAATGTGTAAGGCAGTGAATGGCTACGGTGATTATATAGATCTCCACTTTGACTCTCTTGCTAAACAGAAAGCCACTCTGTATCGTTTACCGAGCAACCCCTAATTCTAGTTGATTTTGATTTAATTATGGGTGTATCAAGTTTACCACTGTTACTCTATTATTTTGTTAATTTTACATTTTATTTAAATGTATTAATGTTATCAATTTCTTGAAATCAATTTATTGTTGTTAATTTTAGTTCTATTTAAATATTTACTCATATAATTGTAAAAAAAAAAAAAAAATTGAATTTACTTAATGTTACTTATTCACTCAATTCTAGTAATGTTATAATTTAAAAAACCTCAATCTTTTGCTTTTTATTTTTTTATAAGGAATTTCATACCAATGTTATAAATTTATCAATATTAGCGCTTATTGTTAAGTAAGTTAGCTTATCTCCATAATTCATTTTTTGTACGCATGTTGTGTTTACCTATAAGTAATTGATGCACCGTTATTTTACCTTTGGGAATGTATTATTTGATTGTTATTGTGTAATCAATTGTTGGTGAACCTAATAAAATAAAATAAAAATAAAAATTATATTGGCCGACCGCCGACTACCCAAGATACGAGCATGTCTCAGTTTTTGAGTCGTTTGTCTCAAATTTATTTGCTGTACATTTTACTTTTCCTAAATATATGTAACTCTCTTGTAAATTTTGTATTTATGAAATAAAGTTATTATTATTATTATTAAACTAACGCTCTTTACCATCAACGATTGCATCACTGCTTACCATCAGGCGGGATTTCAATCAAGCACTAGTTTATAATTATTAAAAAAAAGCTGTTAATAATATAATTAATATAATTTTGTAGGCCTCATCAATCGTTGTAGGCGTAGGAATGTAGGTTTACACATCCTTATATCATTATATGTGACCACTGCTGAACAGATTAGATGTTGAAGTAGACAGTAATGACCATAACTTGTATTAGCTTTGATCAGGGGCGTAGCTACCGCCGTATCTGTCGTATCAATTATACGGGACCCCCAACTCGCGTAAGCAAAAATTAATAAAAACTTCGCAACTTTTTTTTTTATTTCACAAATGAACGAAAAAAATGCAGTTTCTCTTTTTCCCACAGGAACACCTGTCAGATCTGTCACTATTGCCCATATAAGCAGAAACTAGAAAAACTAAAGCCATCATCATCATCCCAGCGTTAATCCCAGTCGCATCCGCAGCCTTTTCAGCTTTGAAGTCTGGGGTCCGCTTTACCAGTCCAACTGCTGATATGGATAAACTTCGACATTTTCCGTGAAGCGACTGCCGTCTGACCTCCACAACCCGAAGGCGACATGTAAGCATTGCAGTTAGACCAATTGTTGGATTTTTGAGGGCTCCAACAACCCGTAACGACTGCCACTAGATGTTCGTATGGCAACCGGGACCAACGGCTTAACGTGCTTTCCGAGGCACGACCAGACCAGTGCAAATATTCATAATCATGCATACAAATACTTGCACTGTGCGGGGATCGAACCCGCGCCACCTTGCGCAGCGGCCGCGTCCGCTACCGCTACGCCACGGAGGCTGTCAGATAAACTAAAGCCATCATCAGCTATAAATGATTTAATTAATCAGTTTGCCGAAAAAAAAGCAAGGAGAGTGTATATTTAATTTAAATTGTTTGTAAAAATTTTGGATAAAGTGACAGACAGATAATTATGATGAATAAATATTTCTATAGGTATGCATTTTTTTTCTTTTGTGAGAAATCTTTACCCTTCCTAAGGGCCCCCAAACAATTTTTTATACGGGGCCCCGCTAAGGCACGCTACGCTTCTGGCTTTGATACAAGTATTAAGTAAATACTACACAATCTATTGCATAGCAACACTAACTGACTCATTACAAAGTTTACAAACACTTGTTTCCCTATCAGGGGCCTAGCCACCGCTGTATCTGCCGTAACAAATTATACGGGCCTCTGTTTGCAAAAAAAAAGACAAGGAGTGTGTATATTTCATTCGAAAAATTTTGGAAAAAGTGACAGATTAATAATTACGATGAAGAAATATTGCTTTTAATTTTATCCAATTGTTTTTTCTTTTGCAAGATTTATTTACCCTTCCTAAGGGCCCTAATTTAAATTTTTATACGGGGCGGGTTGCGGGTTGTTTAAAAAAGAAACCGTGGCCCTGGCGGACAGGCAAGTGAAGAAGCACGGGGGGGGGGGGGGGTTTAGTCAATAAACATCTGACACGCCCTTCCGCTCCACCCAGAGCGGGAGAGGCCATTTGATGATTTTCCATCAAGAAAAAAAAATAAAATGGGGCCCTGCCAAGACACGCTATGCTTCTGTTTTCTACCGTCATGAGTGGAGGCTACCGTAGTGCTGTTGCCACAACAAACATCTGACTGCGGGGTTCAAACAAGATGATTCAACCCCCGAAGTGAGTCATACTGATTCGAGGCCACCACCCCAAGCCGCTCGGTCGTGTCCTTGACCCCGAATGCCAGACGAGAGGTCGTAGCTTGTACGCTCGCATAAGTTCCGCGAAAGCCGGCCCTGGTAAGGTCCCTTGTTTGTAAAGTCGTAAAGTCTGTAAAAACATGATGAAAACGTAGCATAGGACGCCCTTGTTCGAGATGGAGCGACAACATTAAAAAGGTGGCTGGTAGTGGCTGGCGGAGAACTGCTCAGGATCGAGCTTGTTGGCGTAACATGGACGAAGCCTATGTCCAGCAGTGGACGAGTAGAGGCTGATGATGATGATGATGAAAGTCTGTAATAAAGATGATTCCATACAGCAAAAGCTAGCAATATCAGACAGCTGGACACATGCCTCCTAGCTCATAGGCCCAGTGTAGACAGGTAGAATTGTTTTTTGGACATTTTGGTTTCCTCGTGATGTTTTCCTTCACTGTGGTGATTAAATTACTTAAATACGTAAAGGACCAGCAGTGTGACACACACTATCAGTAGCAATGGGTTTCATTTTGACAGTTCTACTACATTCATTGCGTTATTTACATACGTTGTTGAGCAGACACATTTTACGCATAGCTACTTATGTAGCAATTGATTAGCATTATGCTTTAAATTGATTCAAAACGGGAATAGTAATCAATTAAGATGTTGCTAGTATTTGTACTCACGATCTACATTTTTTTATAATATACATATACTAGTCATTATCTTCATCATCAACCTTTTTATCATCCCACTGCTGGGCACAGGTCTCCTCCAGATTGAGCGTAATCACCACGCTTGCTCAATGCGGGTTGGCGATTTCAGACTTATAAAGTCCAGGGTTCCTCAAGATGTTTTCCTTCACCTTCAACCATTGGTATCCAAAATATACTAAGAAAGTACATATAACTTTAGAAAAGTTACATTGGTACTTGCCTGACTTGGAATCAAACCCGCGCACTCATACTTGAGAGGCTGGTGTTTTAACCACTAAGCCACACTAGTGCTTGACCGCAATCCCGTCTGATGGTAAGCAGTGATGCAATCGTTGATGGTAAAGGTAGCCTTGAACACACTTAAATTGTAGTCAGACGGAAACACCGCCGCTGGCAAATTTGTTTTGATTGTAAATTGGAGACTGGAATACAAAACCAGAAGTGAAATGTGGAAACTTTACCTCCACGCTCATTACATTATGTAAACAAATACGAGTTTACTTTAATTCCTAAAACAATAAACTTGTTTACACTACAACTTCAAAGAATTTTTCATTTTTTTAGAGACCGGTAGGCACACTGAAATCAACCTAAAAGTCATTAGAATAAAGTTGATATTTGTGAAAGCTAAAATAACGGCAATTTGGATAGTCTTTATATACTACCTAAGTCGAAAAACTCAAAACTACGTCAATTTGATTAGTCTTAATAAAGACTAATCAAATTGACGTAATTTTGAGTTCCACAATGTTAAGTATGGTACCTATACATACTCTTTGTTTATCATTGTTCTATGATCAGTCTATGTACTGTAGTCTGCTGTTCTAATTGTATCATATATTTTTTCGTAACCTCTAAAATATATTTCTTTGAATATTTAAAACTATTCCGCTTATTATTTTCTCTGAACAAGTTCTTAAACAACGATCAGAACTTTACATGGTAGCAGAGCGTGCAGTTCAAGAAAATAAAAATATGTAAGTACCCAAATCATACAAAATGTCGAGTGTTAAAATTGAATCACTTACAAAAGACAACTACGATACGTGGGTAATTCAAGCGGAAGCCGTCTTAGTAAGACAAAAATTATGGAGATATATTGAGACTCCCTTGTCGCCAAATGCAACTGCCGACGAAAAAGATAAGGACAGAATAGCAAAATCTGAGCTTATACTTATTATTGCTCCAACTGAGCTTAAGCAAATTAAAAACTGCGGCACTGCCAAAGACGTTTGGGACAAACTGAAAAATACTTATGCCAGTAAGGGACCTGCACGTAAGGCCTCTCTCTTAAAACAATTAATATTAACAAAACTTGAAGGACAAGATGTGCATAGTCACCTCAACAAGTTTCTGGATGTCGTGGACAAACTGGCTGACATGGACGTCATTATACACAACGACTTGTTGACAATTATGATGTTATACAGTCTCTCTCGTGAATATGAGAACTTCAGAATTGCTATAGAAACGCGTGATATTCTTCCAACGCCAGAAGAGCTTAAAACAAAAATATTTGAAGAATTTGAAGCACGTCATAATCAAACTATGACCTATACCAATGAACCTGAGTCCTCATATGAAGAAGAAGCATTATACGCGTCCTGTAGAATTTGCAAACGAAGAGGTAATATCTTCAAACGCAAGAATCACAAAATCTGTACAAATTGTTGGAAGAAAAACAATGAGAAGTCTAAGAAACAAAACACAGATTCTCACAAGAACAATTTTGCTACACAGTGCCTTCTTACACGCAACAAAGAGCCTGAGAACAGCATTTGGGTCCTGGACAGTGGCTGTACATCGCATATGACCCATCAAAGAAACTTATTTAAAAATATAGAGAAAATTTCCAGAAAACTCAACTTTGCAACTGAAGGTTATACTGCAGAGATTAAAGGAAAAGGTACAGTTTCTTTCATATCTAAAAATGGAAATAGTGACGCACTCACACACCTGAAGGACACACTTTATGTTCCTAGTCTTTGTACGAACCTGTTGTCTGTTAGCAAGATGACAAATGCCGGTTGTTCGGTTCTCTTCACCAAGAACAAAGCGACAGTGAACAACCCAAACGCAGGAATAACTCTCATTGCTCACAAACAAGAAGATGGACTCTACTACATCAAACCAAGCAAACATGAGTGCAACAATCTGGCTAACGATAAAGATGTCGAAACTTCGACACCAAGAAAGAAAATGGACTCGTCAGACATCTATGATTGGCATAGAAAACTTGGGCACATGAACGCTAAAGATTTAAAACTTGCACTACAAAATCAAAATCTACTTGGTTTAAATTTTAATCCATCAGAAACTCTTGGAGAATGCGAAACCTGTATTCTAGCAAAAATGCATCGAGTACCAGCTCCCCGTGAGAAAACTGCTCAACGAACATCTGAACTTCTAGAAATCGTTCATACCGACGTTTGTGGACCTATTCGAACGCCCACAATAAAAGGAAACAAATACTTTGTCACATTTATCGATGACTATAGTCGTTACAGTCGGGTATACATTCTAAAAAATAAAAATGAAGTGTAGGATAAATTTAAAGAATTTAAAGAGATTGCAGAAACTCACACAGGCAAAAGAATAAAATTCTTACAGTCGGACAATGGTACCGAATATATTAATAAAGATTTTGACGCTTATTTGAGACGATGTGGCATACAACGAAGGCTTAGTGCGCCTTACACACCGCACCAAAACGGAGTAGCTGAACGCAAGAACCGCACTCTTATAGAGAAAGCTAGAGCCTTACTCATAGATGCGAATGCACCATTAAAATGCTGGGGTGAAGCAATCGTAACAGCAAATTATCTATCAAACAGGAGCTTAAACAGTGCGATTGAGAATAAAACGCCATTTGAACTATGGGTTGGCAGAAAACCGTGCATAAATCACTTATATGTATTTGGCAGCAAAACATTTGTTCTCATCAAAGACTCCAATAGTCACAAATTCGCACCAAAAGCAATTCCTGGCATGTTTATTGGATACTCTGAAACCTCGAAAGCATTCAAAATTCTCCTACCATCCAAAAATAAAGTCATCATTTCAAAAGACATCCGCGTGATGAAATCCATGTTTTATAAGGAAATAAATAATAATAAAAAGTTAAAAAACTAAAACCCAACTACGACAAAAAACGACGCTGAAAAAGTATAAAACAAGATTTTCAGAATACTGAACTGAACAAAGTTGCTAATATAGTTGCAAGTAAATGGACACAGTAGACAATAATGTCTTACGATACTATTCTGAAGATGCAATATTCACAATTTTCATGTTTGGAAAACCGCAGTCACACGTTATGAAAGTGCTACGGTAGGTATATGTAACGTGTGACTACGCCCTTCCAAACATGAAAATTTATCTCTAAATAGTGAATATTGCATACTTCAGAATAGTATCGTAAGACATTATTGTCAATTTAAACGAAGGCATCTTGGTAGAGTCTACTGTGTCCATTTACTTGCAACTATATTAGCAACTTTGTTCAGTTCAGTATTCTGAAAATCTTGTTTTATACTTTTTCAGCGTCGTTTTTTGTCGTAGTTGGGTTTTAGTTTTTTAACTTTTTATTATTTGTACTATTTTGGTGTTAAAGTGTATTTGTGGCGCGTAATATTAATAAAAGTTAAATTGACGAACTAAAAACTAGGTAGTTAACATACGACATCTCTTTTGACTTATGTATCGGCGTATAGTAATATGTAGAGATGTCCTATTTTACTATTTCGTAGCGCTTGGAGCGTAGCGCGTATAGCAACGGTTTTCCCGCATGAAGCTCCCGGTTTTTCGTAGTAGCGACGCACATTTGCGTCGATGGCACCGAATGGGTCATGAATTAGTGGATGAGGCCGTTAGTATAAATAGATTGGATGTTTTTCTAACGGTGGTAGGCCATAACATCGGCTGCCAGCAGAAGTTACCACCCACCAGACAAAGTCTTGCCGCCTAGCGATTCGTCGTGTTCCAGCATGATGTCTGGTGAAGCCGTACAGAGGACGCGTCTGAGCACTTTGTGTTGCGTTGTGTGGCGAGTACGATGCGCCAAATGTTGTTGTGTCGGGAGTTTGGTCGTGGAGAGTCTCCAGATCAATCTCCCTCTGGCGCAGCATGGTTGGTCGTGTTGGTCTTGGATTTAACATTGCATCACCTGGCTCAACTGCCGTCATCCTTGCTATTCCTAAGTTTCATCAGGCAGGCAGGCATCAAGGATTGCGTCACTGCTTACCATCAGGCGGGATTGCAGTCAAGCGCTAGTTTATAATTATTAAAAAAAAAAAAAAACTTATATTAAGAGGACCTGGGAAGATTTCTTAATCTATCTAATTCTGCTAACGATCGACTGTCATGTGGATTTTTAAGTAATTTATTATGATCCAAGGCACTTATAAATAATCCCTCTATGGTTTTAACTCTACTGAGAGCGACATAGGCCTGTCCTTTAGCAAACAATGACTTTCCTAGATCTGTAACTTTTTTATCTAGAGTACAACCTTCTAATTTATGTACAGTACAACCCCAAGAAAGAATCAGCGGGAGCATTTTACGCTGAATTTGCCCAGAACCCCTCAAGCTGTCAAATTCAGTGAGGCAAGGCTCGATTTTGATAAGTCCGTTAGTATCTGCTTTTATGGATGCGTCGTCAAATTGTATGAGAACAGCGCTTGGCTGTTCTCCTGTTCCAACTGATCGCGCCGAAGAGCAGGCCATTCGAAGGCCTGCACCACTCCCATCGCTCCGTTTACCAAACCCTGGTTTACATTCAAATTTCTACGAAGCATTACTAGGGATTATGTCCAAACATAAAGTACTCGTGAAGCTCTTTTAGATGATACCAAATACGGTATATTTATTTTAAATTTGTATTAACATAGAACTTTTTGTCCGCTAGAGGGCGTAATACTAAATTTGGTGACAAGCTCTAAAGCTCATAACCAACAGAATATCAAGGCCCTTCTAATGGTTCTGCAGTGGTCTTATTCTGATAAGTAGTAAAGAAGCTATCTATGAACGAAAAGATGTGAATTATATGCAATCAGCCGATGAATACAGGTAAAGTCACAAGCAAATGCTAGTAATATATATATATTCAAAATGTACAAGTTAAGCCCTTTCAAATGATACCAAACACGGCATATTTATCTTAACTTTTTTTTTTTACTCTGTATATTTTGTCCGCTAGAGGGCGCCACGTTAGATTTTGTGAAACTCCATATAGCCTATAACCAGCAGACAATTTAGACGCTTCTAATGATATGTCATTTATCGAATTCGAATAAGTAGTTTAGAAGTTACGAGGGAACAGATGATACATACATACATACATACATACATACATACATACATACATACATACATACATACATACATACATACATACATACATACATACATAGCCTGTCAAAATCATAACCCTCCTTTTGCTTTGCCGTAGTCGGGTAAAAACTACATCACCGATCTCCTTGATGACAAACCACAAATGTGTTCAAGAAAATCACAACATAAACAAGTCGAAACTGAGTTTGACAATGTTGGAGATGTCACATCATATTTAGACGATATCAATAATATTGACTCTGAAAATGTGCAACAAAATGTTAATGATTTTTACACTGAAGATGTTCAACCAGAAGAACAAGAAAACAGCGAAAGTGACTATGAATCACTTTCTGGTTCCAACCACTTCTACGAAAATGACGAAGTTGTCAGTGATAATGCTGACGAAGCTTCGTCAAGATATTCTTTGAGGAACAGGTCAGCAATTACAGCTCCAAAGCGTTATGACGATTTTATTATGGCTGCTGCTGAAGAAGTAGAAAACCTTCACAAACTCAAAGAACCGCAATCTTTTAAGGAAGCTATGGAATCTCCTGATAAATTAAAATGGCAAGAAGCTATGCAAAACGAGATAACCTCATTAAAAGAGAACCATACCTGGGACCTTGTAAATTTACCTAAAAGACGAAAAGCCTTACCATGCAGGTGGGTGTATAAAATAAAATTCAATCCTGATGGATCCGTTGACAGGTACAAGGCCAGAATGGTCATCAAGGGCTATTCTCAGATACCTGGAGTGGACTATGACAGAACGTTCAGTCCAGTGGCTCGTCTGACCACTGTGCGGTCACTTCTAGCCGTAGCTGCCAAGGAAAATTTAAAAGTAACTCAATTTGATGTTACAACCGCCTTCTTAAACGGTGAGTTAGAAGACGAAATTTACATGAAACAACCCGAAGGCTATGAAGATGGCACGAAACGAGTCTGTAAATTAAAACGCAGTCTGTATGGCTTGAAGCAGGCTCCACGCTGCTGGAATATATGCATTGCAGAATTCCTGCTAAAATCTGGATTTAAACAGAGCGAAGCTGATCCATGTTTATTTGTGCGAAATAAAAATCAATTAAAAGTTGCTGTAGCTCTCTATGTTGACGATGGGCTTATAGCGCACAATACGACAGCAGCAGGCGAAGAGTTTTTGAATGAACTTAAATCTAGATTTAAAATTACATTCAAACCTGCATCGTACTTTCTCGGAATGGAAATAATAGTGCGACAAGACAACTCCATATTCTTATGTCAAAAGGCATATACAAAGAAAATCCTTCAGAAATATGGAATGTCCGAATGTAAACCAGCACCGTCACCCGTTATTAAAAATAATGAAATTGGAAAAGATGAAGATAGTAATACCAAGTCGGTTTTTTCCTTATAGACAAGCCGTTGGTGCATTGTCATATTTATCAGTGGGTACAAGACCAGACATCACATATGCTGTTGGTGTCGCTTCAAGAAACCTTTCAGCGCCTACTAAAGAAGATGTCTTGCTTATCAAGCGTATATTTAGGTATTTAAAAGGAACCCTAGAACAAGGCTTAACATTCACAAATAAGTCACCGCCACGCATGGTCTGCTTCAGTGACGCCGATCATGGCGGAGATCAAACTACGGGAAAGTCTACATCCGGCATAGTGTGCATATTCTCTGGCGCTGCTATAAGTTGGAGGAGCCAGAAACAGCCAACTGTATCTCTATCTTCAATGGAAGCTGAAATAATAGCAGCAAGCGAATCTGCTCAAGAAATTCTATGGCTGAATCGTTTATTAGATGACCTGTTAAAGACTGAAAAACCGATCTTGAACTTAGATAATGAGTCAGCGGTGTATCTTGCTCATAACCCAAAGTATGAATACCATAAGCGCACAAAACACATTAAGTTAAAACACTTCTTCATTCGAGAATGTGTCAGCAATGGAGATTTCATTGTAGAGCAAGTTGCCTCTGAAGACCAATTAGCAGACATGCTTACTAAACCTTTATATGGGCCCAGATTAAAAGTTCTAAGTTCTAGAATAGGACTAAAGAATTTATCTCAAAATTCTTAAAAACCTCCGAGGATGTTAAGTATGGTACCTATACATACTCTTTGTTTATCATTGTTCTATGATCAGTCTATGTACTGTAGTCTGCTGTTCTAATTGTATCATATATTTTTTCGTAACCTCTAAAATATATTTCTTTGAATATTTAAAACTATTCCGCTTATTATTTTCTCTGAACAAGTTCTTAAACAACGATCAGAACTTTACACACAAATATCAACTATGTTTTTGTTTTATTATTTTTTTTATTTTGTGTTTAAACACAAACTCCATGCAATATTATACGAGGCTTAACGTAGGTATTTGCGGAATTTAACCTATAGACGCTTCTTAAAAATGCATTTAACTATTTATTTTAAGTCTTAAGCATATTAAATTCACTAAATTAAACAAATAAATATTAAATAGCTCAAATGAAGGCCCGCAATAAAAAAAATGCTTCAAATTTCTTCTCAGCGAAAAGTAACTACTTCTCAAAAATATAGAGAAATCAACTTAAAGAAAGTCTAGTAATTTTAAAAACCTTCATATTCTCAGTGTCAATTAGTCAAAAAAAAAACCGAATTTCTTTACATTTTGACAAGTTTTTGACATTTTCCCCTTTATTCATAAACGTTCCTTAAAGTTAATTAGTGATTAACGATTTTTTAACTATACATTTTTGACTTTTTAACGTCACTTAACTTTAATCATCGTTTATGAATAAACACAGTGTTTAAGAGGTTTATTCAGACGTGCAAACGTCAAAAATGTATTGTGAAACAGTCGCCAATTAACCATAGCCTAGCTCCATAAAGAATAGAGGTAAACAAACCAATTTAGGGTTATCACAACTCACGTTTTATAAATCTCCTGTTATTTACATGATTATCGACTTTTACATGCTAATTATTTATTATATGTATCAAAAAATTAACCTGTTAGGGAATTAGTTTACATGTATGTCATATTTCATTCAAATCGGTTAAGCGTTCTATGCAAAAGATAAATATCTAAACATAAATAAACTATTTAGATTAGTACGAAGTAGGATTATTAATTTTATGAAAATCATCTATATAGAAAAGGTTGTTAACATCTGTCTTTTAGGCGTAAACTACTCGTTGCCTAGCAACGGTTTATTTACCTCTATTCTTTATCGAATTTGGCTCAACTATAAGCACTAGTTAACTTTTAGCATAGTTTATGAATAGAGGGAATTGTCGCTATGACGAGAAACTATAACCTAAATCTCTGCAACGTAAACAAACTGTGAAATTCTCAGAAAACTCATCCGCAGTACTATCTCTGTTTTCGCCGAACCACCCCTACGTGGGCGGTGACTTTCCTCGTCCCCTTTAAGGGAGGTATAATAGATAGTATAACTGGATTAGTCTGAAGCTGATTTCTCGAAAATGGTAAATGTCTTTTTCTAGGAATTTTGCGAACTCTCAATGTTGTTAGCTCGGGTTTGGCCATGTGCCAGAGATGCGACTGATCACTGATGGCCTGCCCACATTTACTTGGAACCCGCATGGTCATTACGTAACACTTTATCAGTAGCAATGTGTTTAATTTTGACAGTTCAACAACATTCATTGCGTTATTTACGTTGTTGAGCAGACACGTTTTAGAACATATTGAGCAATGGATTAGCAATATGCGTCAAAATTATTCAAATTGATAGCAAGTTATATGTCAAAAGGTAAATAAAGAATATTATTTGAGCGTTATGCGGCATTTAAGAAAGCAAATTCGTCGAAAAAGGCCAGATTTGTGGGAAGAAGATTCTTGGATTTTGCACCACGATAATGCGCCTTCGCACAAGGCCATCATTGTGAATGAATTCCCATATTCGCACCCACCACCAACCACCATATTCGCCTCAATTATTTCGCTAGAAATCCATACTAGTATTATAAATGTGAAAGTAACTCTGTCTGTCTGTCTGTTACGCTTTCCCGCTTTAACCTCTCAACCGATTTTGATGAAATTTGGCACAGACAATCTTTGGACCCTGAGAAAGAACATAGGCTACCTACCTTTTATCGCGGAAAAATATGAGGTTCCCGAGGGAAATCTAAAAAGCGCGATATAACCGAACTCCACGCGGGCGAAGCCGCGGGCGGAAAGCTAGTAATAAATATTCGCTCAAATTACCACTTCGTGGCACCCGTTTTCAGTCTTTAGAAGACACAAAGGAGATTATAACGAGAACTGAACTCAATTTCGGAAACAACATTTAAAAATGTTTTGATGGTTGGATTATTCGAGTGTATCGTTTCTGAAGGGGCATACTTTGAAGGTGATAAAATAAATTTGGATGAATGTGTTATAAAATTTTTGTGTATTATTTCTCTTTTTCGGTACTTTCTTGACAGAGTAATATATACATTTATCATGCATGGGGCCCTAGTCTGCTGTTGTTATTTTGTAATTACAACACAATACCATTATCATTCAATTGTCATTATGCTAAAAGTTCGTAATCTGCTAAATTCATAATGATCGTTCAATTATCGGTCAGTCATCTCGTAATGGAATGGTTATAAAATGACAATGCCATATTGCCATTATTATAAAACCCGTTAAAAGAAAAGATTTTCTAAAAACTACTAAGTAATCAATTTGAAAATTTATTAATATCGAAGTGTGGCGTCAGAAGTGCACTAATTTGACAGGTATAAACTAAAATGTTATCTTATAAGTATCCTTTTCTTAATAAAATTAGAAAAAAAAAATGCTCTTAACATAAAATTGGTTTAGTTTCGTGAACAAGACAATCAAGGCCAATATTTCTGAGAAACCTTTCCGTTATCATTAGCGGCTTTTCTAAGAATCCTACAAACCTCAAAAACTTCAACTTTGCTTCTGGCTCCAGTAATCAACCAATAACGAAAATTTCAACTCGGTTTTTGATTCGCAGAACAAACAAACTTCATTAGAATCAAAGTGTGAAGTTAGGTAATTGCCCAGAACCAGCCAGCATTGCTTCCGTGAACAATTAATTCTGTTCTAAATGTATATTAGTTCTTACAGCTTCTGCAACAGTCCAATTATTACTCAATTTTGGCTAATATAACAAAGCTGTTTCATTCAATTAACTAATGAATACGGTCATTGTTTTGATCCTATTACTTATGATGGATTTCACACAACGCAGTAAGAATCAATTAATTTATTCTTGGACTTTCCGTTTTGTCGCAATTAAGAGTTGTGATTTACGACTATAATTTATTAAATATGTTCCACTAAATAGAATTCCTCTCAGTGAGAGGAAGCAGGCCGAAAACCACCACCCAGTTGATTGGTAGATCCGTAGATGGATATGTCTCAGAATGTTTGGTTCTAGGTCATGCGGGTTTTTTCAGAACAGTTCCTTTAGACCTTTCTTTTACAAAAAAGTTCCTCTGAGAAGAGAGTAGAAAAGACTATTTAAAGAAATGTCTTCGAAATTCAAATAGAAATAAATATCAAATTTATTTCTATTTGAATTTCGAAGACATTTCTTAAAATTCTTTTAAGGAAATTTTTCATCTTCTCACAAACGCAGAATTATGGACAGTCCAAGCTTGTCTTTGACATTACAGCTGAGGTCTAAGCTAATAGGAATACTATTCCTATACATAGTAGTCGCGCCGAGCATATTCTAAAAAAAAAAATATGTTAGCCATTGTAAATAATGACGTGGAATGAAACATACACTGTATAAAATCTCCTAACACCTGTAATTGTATCAAGTTATTTTAAATTGCTAATAAAGCAGCTAAATTAAATAATCTCGCTCAATTTTAATGTCTTTGTCGAACACAGACTTGTTCTAAAGCGTCTAGCGCCATCTCGATATCGGGCACGCTATAAAACAGCGTTGACGGTTTGGAATATCACGTTGCTGTCGTTTGTGACCTTAATAAGTAGTTACATGAGAAACCAGCAGATGGCGCTGTTAATAATAAATCTTAATGTTTTTAATTTTGAAGAGACTTATTGGAATTTAATGAATTATACCGTCACTGAATAAAGTTAAATAAAGTACATTTAAATAATTATCATGTTCTTCTTGTTACAGATTCATCCTAGATAATAGCGATTTGGTCAAGAACCGGAGGGTTCTGGACGTAGGATGTGGCTGTGGAGCGGGAAGCATTGCGGCGGCTAAAATGAGAGCAAAGAAAGTAGTGGCCAACGACATTGACGACTGTATGATTGCCTGGTCTTACCTTATATCCCTAATACCATTTACTATTAAAATCTAATTAGTCATTAACTCTAGATCAAGATAAATCTAGTTCTAGATCTCAATCTCTTAAATCCATTTAAGAGATCAGTTTAAATATTAAATTCGGATTAACTTGACTTTAAGATCTAAACTGATTCAGATGTAAAAGTTTAAACAAGATTAAAATATTAAAATTACAAAACTAAGGTGGAGGAATTTCACCACATCATAATAAAAGAATTCAAAAAGCTTGGAGATGCCGGGGATCGAACCTGGGGCCTTTCACATGCAAAGCGAACGCTCTACCACTGAGCTACATCCCCGCTTGAATAGACAGTGAAAACAACCGTCCACAATCGTTGTCTACATTTACAGATGCTGTTATCGCCACAAAAATAAATGCCAAATTAAATGACATCACATTTGAAACTAGTACTGCTAATTTAGTTGGGGACCGCTGTACAGAATTTGATACGATTCTGATTGGTGATATGTTTTATGATGAAGAATTCGCTAATCTTCTATTTCAATGGCTACATACACTTAGCGAAGATGGAAAAACGGTGAGTTAAAAAATATTGAAGATATTTTATTACCACTGGTTTAAACATAACAAAATAAAATAATAACCAACTAAACTTATAACAACGCAAGTGTTTTAGATAAACTCTGGCACCTAATTTAAGATTAATAGAAAATATAGTACCAAGCACAATATAATATTAGGTCACTAAAATAAATGAACTATCTAGGCCAAAGAGATTTAAATATAATTTTAATGTCTTTGATCTAGGCCAAGTACTGAACTCTGAAGTACCTATGTATCAACCTGGTACACATGTAACTAATCCATACTAATATTATAAATGCGAAAGTTTCTCTGGCTGTCTGTCTGTCCGGCTTTCAGGCCAAAACTACTGAACCGAATGTAAAGAAATTTGATACACAGATAGTCTAGAGCCTGAGAAAGGACATAGGCTATATAACATCCCGCTTTGACCAATAGGGGAAGAGCAGGAACAAAAAATGTTGCGATAACGGGAGCTAACACGGGCGTACATATTGTTCCCATTATTTTAACAGGCGCTTATTTTATATCAACTGAGTTCTTTTTAATTTACAGGAACCACCGCTCGCTGTAGGTAAACTGAAATCCACGCGGGCGGAGTCGCGGGCAACAGCTTGTTATTAATTTTTTTTTTCATTTCATGTTCTATGAACTTTCAAGTGACTATCATTGCGGATCAACCCGAGTCAGGCACTGGACCTTCGACATCGCACAGGTTAAGCTGCGCTTGCCGCGGTTTGTTGGTGGATGGGTCGGGGTTGGTCTGGATCTTTAGATGCCAAAGACCCATCCGTGCTTCTGAATGCACGACTCTAGTGGCGCTTCTCTATACAAACGTATTTCACTATTTTCTTCTTGGATAACGCTTTTAGAGCAATTTTTTACACAATTTTGCACCTTGATTATACGTGCCCCTATCATGTTAGTTTTTCAAAATGTAATTAATAAAGGACCCACCACCACCCACCAGAAAAAGTCTTGCCGCCAAGCGGTTCGTCGTGCACCGCCATGATGTTTGGTGAAGCCGTACGGAGGACGGGTCTGAGCAGTTGTGTTGCGATGTGTGCCGGGTACGATGCACCAAATGTTGATGTGTCGGGAGTTTGGGCGTGGAGGGTCTCCAGATCAGTCTCCATTTGGCGCAGCATCGGTGGTCGTGTTGTTGGTTTGTTTGGGTGAACATTGCAACACGCTCAACTGCCGTCTTCCTTCCTTTTCAGTCAGTTTTTTTGAGTGAATAGCATCGATCACTTATATACGATCGATGGTTCGAATAGGCTCTTAATAAACTAGCGCGCTTTACCATCAACGATTGCATCACTGCTGCATCAGACGGGATTGTGGCCAAGCACTAGTATATAATTATTAAAAAAAAAAGAATTCTCAATTAACTCTATCGCGAAAGCATTAAGGCTTAAGATTGATTGCGGGAATATTTTAAAGTTTCGAGTAGCTGTAGTCTGACCTACCTACTAGCTCGCTCTTAGTAGATCATCAAATATAATATGTTTTTTTATATCATCCATTAATGTCCCACTACTGAGAAAATGCCGTAGGTACCTACTCTCCCACCACGTCTAGAGAGACGTGGAAAAAGAGTACGGGATTAGTCCTCAGCAACTCTGGTCAGAGGGTCAGAAATCTTTATCAAAGGAGTCCACCTCATTCCGCCAGGTCTGCGACGCCCGCTGCGATATGTTACCCATGAGTCGAAAGTTTATTTATTTATTATTTTATATCAAGGCCTTCTACAGACGAGCAGTACTTTGCTGTCGACAGAGCCAACTTCAACTGTCGACAGAGCTAACTGCAATTGCCGCCATTGCTCGGCGTTTGCTGGCGACGCATGGACAGCAAACGCTGACCAATGGCGACAGCGTATATACGACGATAAGCAACTGCTGCAGTACTAGACACTCCGACTACTGCCCACTATGCAGTAGATGGAGTGTCGAGCGCTGCAGCAGTTGCTTTTGTTGACAGCTGAAATTGGCTCTCTCGACAGCTGACGTTAGCTCTGTCGACAGCTGAAGTTGGTTGTCAACAGCAAAGCGTTGTTCGTCTATTTAACGCCTAATATTGTGAATGCAGATCTGTTTGTTGTTTTTATTTGGGCATAAGTATTAACATTTAGATAAATGATGACCACTCTGATTGCCTAACTTACTATCAATCTCAATATAAATTATTTTGGAGGATGTTACGAGTCCAATTTTATCTGCTCAACCAACGTAAAAAACGGCTAATTATAAATTATACTTACTTATCATCTCTCTCTCTCTCATACATTCGATACAATCTACAGGTCCTGATAGGAGACCCTGGACGGCATGGGCTGACAGCCAAACGGAGACATTCCATGACACTCCTCGCGAAGTACCAGCTGCCTCAACACAGCTGCATGGAGAACCACGGTTTCACGCACAGCACCGTGTGGCAACTCAATAAATGAAAAAGTACAGAAACTAAGTTGTTTTATTTACTATACAACATTATTTTTCCGAAACACGTGTCCAGTATTTTTAAGTAAGGAATGTATGTACAAAATTTCAAAAAGGTATAATGTTGAACCACCAACCTACAGATACATCCTCTTGGAAATCTCGCAGAACATGTACGAACTCTCCTAATTACTAAAAGAAGTAAGTATAAACGAGGTCATAGAATAAAGAGGGGAAGTAGGTTATCTGCGACCCAATCCGCGATTTAATTGCCTACTGTCTTAGGGTTGACGACTGTCCGCGCTTCGTCGGTTACGGTTGTCGCCCAAACCGCTAATAAATATTTATAGACTAAGGTCCGTATTACAGAACGTTACTCAAAACTCAAGCTCTACTTAAGTCTCGTTTCAAGCCATTTGATTGGTTGAAACTAGTTTTAAGTAATGCTTAAGCAGAGATCAATGCTTGAGTTTCCTTCTGTAATACGCACCTAAGAGCTTATGTTTAAATTATTTGCTTAGTATTTAGTTTACATATACTAGTCAGTTTTTTTTTTTGTAATTTTTATTTTTAGTTTTGTACACATAAAGAATCATATTTATTTTTATTTTTAATTAATACAAATATAAATAATACAAACATAACATCTATTGAATCACACATTTAATACAAAATTACAAATTAGCTACAGAAAAATACCTACTTTCTTCGGTTTCGACTATTACGAAACGCGTTGTTATTAAACTTTAATGTGTAATATATCCGTATCCTTGTAAATAACTTTTAGAAATATAATTTGAAAAATATAAGTCTTTTATTTGTTCATAAATAGACATACCAACTTTGCAGTTTATGTGATCATTTTTTAAAAGCTAATGTGCCGAAAAGCCGTGACGCGCGAACCTCGTTCCGTGCTAGCCGCGACTAGCGCAGTCATAGGCACTCTAATATTGTGTTTAGGTGTGCGTGCGGCGACGCATAGATACTATGGCGCACACATACAAGCCGCGCGCGGTCCGTTTGTATGAAGATAACGTACTTCCCTCTCTTTATTCTATGACGAGGTCTTATCTCTACTTTTAAATAAACCTCGCACTCCACGCAGTAGACACTGACAAAATGTACTAGTAGGGGAACCCAAGAGGGGATTTCGGGATTTATTAAAGCGCGGCAGGTTAGTATACAGTAAGATACCCGGCTTAACCAGATATGAGCCTCATTTATAAGGACCCCGTCAAGGATAAAGGATCAGATCTTTATTGATTAATTTTTATTACTTCGGCTTATGGAGATCGTTAGATATTATATATCTCGTAAAACTTGATCTATTCCCTTCCAATAAAAAAAATTTTTCACGTTCGAGTATGTCTACATGACGTTTTATTTTTTCAACTTTGTAGCCCTCCCCTTTCTTTAGGTCACCCTTAAATTGTCACATTAGAGGAATAGACACGTTTTAGAATGTAACTAACTCACACAAAATTAAATAATTACATTATGATATTAACATTATAATCACACTAGCTTTCCGCCCGCGGCTTCGCCCGCGTAGAGTTCGGTTATATCGCGCTTTTTAGATTTCCTTCGGGAATATCAAAATTTTCCGGGATAAAAGGTAGCCTATGTTCTTTCTCAGGGCCTAAAGATTGTCTGTGCCAAATTTCATCAAAATCGGTTCAGAGGTTTAAGCGGGAAAGCGTAACAGACAGACAGACAGACAGACAGACCGACAGACAGAGTTACTTTCGCATTTATAATATTAGTATGGATGATAATCACATTATGTTATTATCTCTTAATCTGACCTATGTCCCCGCAACAGTTTTTTTACATTTTGATAATCTATAGCTGCTCACCCCACCGATAAAAAGGTATATATCATATGACATTTTTTTTTATCATCTAAGCCTCGCACCCAATAAGTCTATGACGCTCGAGTAAATCCCGATTTAGCACGGTAGGCTCCCCTACCATATGGGGTCGTTCAAGTATTACGTAAGCACTGTTGGGGGGCGGAGGGGTCTTTGTTTTGCTTATTTTGGATGACATGGGGGGTAAGGGAGTCTAGATGATGATTACGTCATCGGTACCTAGTTATTTACTTTTTTACACGAAAGGCATCCTCACATCATCTATGCTTGAAATCATCTATGTTTTGTTCAAAATCAAAGCATTTATCCATACTAATATTATAAATGCGAAAGTAACTCTGTCTGTCTGTTACGCTTTCCCGCCTAAACCTCTCAACCGATTTTGATGAAATTTGGCACAGACAATCTTTATACCCTAAGAAAGAACATAGGCTACCTTTTATCCCGGAAAAATTTGATGTTCCCGAGGGAAATCTAAAAAGCGCGATATAACCGACCTCCACGCGGGCGAAGCCGCGGTCGGAAAGCTAGTTTCAAATAAACCAGTTACAGGCACTTTTGAATAGTCAGAAGGTCGGTCAGTCAGTAAGGTGAAGCTAGTCGCCCATTCCATAGAGTAGGTACCTATGGAGAAGAACGGACAAGAAACTCCATGGACACTCTTTTAAATTTTCAAGCTATTGTTACAAATATTTGATTACATCATTCATGTTGAAATCAACCGTGTGAGAACGATGCATGCAGAAATATATTGTACGATGAGAGCGTCCATTAAGGAAGACACACAAAAATCAATTCAGAAATTAAAATACGCCGTGGCAGCTAAGAGATGACCAGTCCCCTCTGACGGCGTCCGTTCATAAGATTATAATATTTTTGTCCCTTACCTAGCCTATGTTGAATACTATATAAGTAAAATTTAATATCTAACCTACATCTATTTTCTTATTTTTAAATTATAAATATAACAATGTTTACGTAAGCATAGGGGGAGGGGGTAAGAGTTTTGCTTACTTTTGCTGACATGAGGAATGGGGGTAAATAATTGTAATAAATCTGCTTACGTAATATTTTAACGGCCCCTATGGTTTAATTGCCAAAAAAACAGCGTGCGACCATAGCGCACAAATATTAGGCTTCTAAAAATTTGATTTGATTTTTCCACCTTCGGATAAAAAAAGGTGCGGAAAGTTGCAGGAAAAGGAAAGGTGTCAATAAAATAAGTACTTACAACAAAATATCTAAGAAATTTATATAATTATCAAATGAATAACAACATTATTACGCTTTCTACAAGGCACATTATCAAAAGTCGTTGTCTAATAGTCGTTGATATTCGAGGCAAAATAGTTGGCATACTTATGTATATCATCTTAATCAACATTGAAGTTTAGTAAATTAAAGGCATTTATCTTGATTATTATTGGACGGAAACCTTAAGCATAATACAAATTCTATGAAAATATATTTAAGTACAAAACCTTTAAGGATTATTTACATTCCTACAAAAATATCTTACAGTTTAAAAGTCTTAAATCTAAAATTTGTATTTCGGAAATAATTTAATACAACGCCATCTAGTGGCAAGTAGTGGTACTTCTGAAGAAGTATCAACACCAAAAGTGCGTAAAATAACATTATAACAAGATTACAGTTGGTAATTATGCATAGTGTTGGCGTAGATGCCGTGTTTTGATCGGGCTGTTCTTCCGGAGTAGTGGGAGTAAGTGTCCATGTCCATGGTAGCATGAGGGTGCATGATGAGGACTGGTTGTAGAGCCAGAGACTTCCTCGAGCCGGACACAGATGTCCCGTCGGTGACGTACCCGTTGTTCACTTCACCTGCAAAGAAGACAAGCCACAAATTAATACACAAACGGTACAAAAGATAATGGTCGTCGTATTTGGTAATACGAGTTGGTCACGAACTTGTGACATCGATAGTGTTTTAAAGGTTTTGTGATTGGTGACTAAAGCTTCATGTATGAAGAGAGATGACATACATAATATTATGGAGAATGCCCACTTACAGTAAGGGTCCAAAAGTGGAGTACCACTTTTGACACTTATTGTTAGAGCAATAAAGTTCAAAAGTGGTAATGCACTTTTGACCCTTACTGTAACTAGTAAGTAGGCAGGTAAGAAGGAATCCAAAGAAATTCTATTATCTAATCGCCTTAATTTTAATTTGTTTAATACTTTTCTATTTGCATTGTTAATTCTATTTTTAAATATTTCAATACTAGCTTTCCGCCCGCGGCTTCGACCGCGTGGTGTTCGGTTCTATCGCGCTTTTTAGATTTTCCTCTGGAACATCAAATTTTTACGGGATAAAAAGTACCCTATTATTTAATCAGGACTTCTAACTTTACGTCTGCAAAATTTCAAAGCAATCAGTTCAGTAGTTACGACGTGAAAGCGGAACAAACAGACTCACTTTCCCATTTTTAATATTAGTACAGATTTAAAATACGTATAATCACATTTTTAAAATACAAAATATATTTAAGTATTATAAATGGTCTGCTAAAATCTCAAAGCGGTTAAAATTGATCCGAACGTTTTTATCCATACTAATATTATAAATGCGAAAGTGTCTGTCTGTCGGTCTGTCTGTCTGTCTGTCTGTCTGTTACGCTTTCCCGCTTAAACCTCTCAACCGATTTTGATGAAATTTGGCACAGATAATCTTTAGCTCCTGAGAAAGAACATAGGCTACCTTTTATCCCGGAAAAATTTGATCATCCCGAGGGAAATCTAAAAAACGCGATATAACCGAACTCCACGCGAGCGAAACCGTGGGCGGAAAGCTAGTGTCTAATAGTTTTCTATTTATATCAGAGTTATTTGTTATTAACCAGTCGACCATGATCTGTTGCAAGCAAAATATACAAACTACAAAATTACTAGAAATCACTGTTTTTGTTGTACAAATAATTAAAATTTAAGTCTTTTTGTAATGTCAACACTTTTAATTACTGCAAACTTCTCAAATATGAGTGCGCGGGTTCGATTCCAGGTCAGGCAAGTACCAATGTAACTTTTCTAAAGTTATATGTACTTTCTAAGTATTTCTTGGACACCAATAACTGAAGATGAAGGAAAACATCTTGAGGAAACCTGGACTTTAAGTCTGAAATCGCCAACCCGCATTGAGCAAGCGTGGTGATTACGCTCAATCCTTCTCTGAATGAGAGGAGACCTGTGCCCAGCAGTGGGACAATATAAAGGTTGATGATGATGATGATGATGATGGAAGATGAGGCACCTAGGTACAAAATAAAATATCTAAATTTTTAAAATTTTTGTCTATCTGTCAGATTCGGCTTATCTCCGAGACGGCTGGATCGGTTATGATAAAATTTAGTATAGAGATACTTTGAAATCTGGAATAGGAAAACATAAGGCATACTTTTATCGAGATACCATAAGGGCAAAGCCACGGGCGGAAGCTTGTCGACTATAATACACATAAGAGTTATCTTATCTTAACCCTCAAGTCATGGTAACGGTATCTAACAAAATCATAACCCTCCTTTTGCTTTGCCGTAGTCGGGTAAAATATGATAAAACAAAAATATTTTTCTATTTGACTTTTTTTTTGGGTAACAACCTTCGATGACGATGCATCACGTATGTGGAGTTTTGCTAGCTAATTTAATTTAACCTTGTATAACCATTTGAAACCTTAAAAATTCTCAACTACGCTGACATACGAGATACTACTGTTTCAAAGTTGAAACAACCCACGCCGTACAGATAGCTCCTACTTAAAACACAATAACATTTACCCACACCATTCGTTTACAAGATCCGCAAGGTCCTCTAACACGACATCACTAAACAGTCATTTGACAGAAGGTTCAATCTTCAAGACCCTACGGCAAAATGGAATTGATACCAAAGAATATCCTTGACAGTTGGGTCGTTACAAAATAAAAAAAAAAACAAAATTGTTTATTTCAAATTAACCATCACTTGGTATTTTTAAATAGTTAATGTCGGTCAGTCCAAGAAAAGTAAAGCTAAATTACACGTTCCAAAGCGTAGATTTCTTTGGAGAAGAACACAGAAGGTTGCACAGGTAGCAGAAGAGGAGAGAGTTACATGGTTCGTCCATTATCTTTATTTGGATCGCACCTATATACATATAGTCATGGTGGCCTAGTTGTTAAAACACCAGCCTCTCAAGTGTGAGTGGGCGTATTCGATTCTAGGTCAGGCAAGTACCAATGTAACTTTTCTAACTTTTAGGTACTTCCTTAGTATATCTTGGACACCAATGACTGATTAAAAGGTGAAGAAAACATCTTGAGGAAACCTGGACTTTTAAGTCTGAAATCGCCAACCCGCATTGAGCAAGCGTGGTGATTAAGCTCAATCCTTCTCTATAAGAGGGGAGACCTGTGCCCAGCAGTGAGTCGATAAAAAAGGTTGATGATGATGACGTTGATGAATCGCAACTGGCTGTCAGAACACCGAAAGTCTGGCAAGCTGGCAATTTGTTTTACCAAGTAATTAGGTTGTGGAGGTCAGATAAGCCGACCTCAATATAGCTGGTAAAACGCTATGCGGGCAGATAATGGAAGAAACCGCCACTACTAACGCTGCCTTTGCGCATATGTCTTGGCTACTTGGATGCCTATATGATATATCAACCACCTTGCCACTTGTTCGACGTCAACACCAGCAGGGTAATTGCCTAATACACTATCAGTAGTAACAGGTTTCATTTTGACAGCTCAACATCATTCATTGCGTTATTTGTACTGTTGAGAAAACTCATTTTTCGAACATATAGAGCAATGGATTAGCAATATGCTTCAGTATGATTTAAATTGAGAGTGTTAGTCTGTTACGTAATTAGGGCGTTAGTCTACTTGATATAGCGTAATCGGATTAAAAAATTCCCTACGCGTGAACTCAGACCTATTCTTTGTGAGACGTCATTTTAGTTGTAGTAAGATCGACATTTTGAATGCGCATGCAATTTGCCATAGGCAATACATGTCGAATTTACTTACAAACTTTAATTTAGTATTAATTTTCAAAAAAACCTTCGTAAGCCGAAAAACATTCGTGGCTACCATGAGTTTTCATTACGAAGACTCGATTATCAATATCGACCGCGTTAGACTCATCGACTTCAAGGTTGTAAAAACTCTCAACCAATGAGAGCGCCAAAATCGGTCTCGTAATAAAAACTCATTTTAGCCACACCGGTCTCATCGGTTAGATTTTGCGTTATCTGTCGATGATTTTAATATTTTGATGATGTAGAAGAACACTGCCGTCATAAGGAAAAAAGACGCATGTAACATTATTTTTTTTATGCGAAATATAAAAATATTGGTGTATGCCATTTTTTTTACTGATTTAGAATATGCATGTAACTCAATTTAAAAAAAAAAATGTTAGATGCGTCTTTTTTCCTTATGACGGCAGAACATGTCTATCGAACAAATGAGATCATCTATACAACGAAGACGAATTCTAGTGATTTTGCGAAATGGGCGTTCTGTTTTCTCCCTACTGTGGCCCCGTAAGGTAACTGTGTCGGGAGGTGATAGCATATTCATGAGATTGGCTCAGTTGCCGTCGTATGCTACACACATAACCTCAGGCATGCGACGATTTGTGGAGACTAGCAAGTTGGTTATGGACTGATTTGTGTGTAAGTATTATTGTTGTGTTTCTTGCCAGCGAAAATTACCAATAATTGGAATCTAGCACGTAGCTTCTGGGGTCTCATACGTGCCTATGTATGTGGATTAATATAATTTTGTCGTGCTCTTGTCACGTTGGGTGTCAGCGGTTTAAGAGCCAACAGCCTGCCAACAAACAAAGATCAGAAGTAATGACTATAATGCCTAGGAATTAAGGCAGACTTTTAGTGTTAAAAGCAACGTGTGTCGACACTTTTGCACCTTCCCATCTTCCAAGCACGGTGAGTGCTGGGACGGCGGGTGCTGGTGAAGAAAACCTCAAACGGCAAAAATATTGCAACCTGATTGGGTGTTATATTTTTGAGCTGTTTGGGATTGAAACACTGGGGCCATGGGTCCATGTGCCCACTTGGTTTTTAAAGATGTCGCCAAGGCATTAGTCGACTCGTCACGAGACCAAAGGCCTGGCCAATTTTTTGGGCAAAGAATTAACATCGCCAATCGCCATACAACGCAGCAAAGCTACCAGTCTCTTGGGTACCGTTTCTGTTGACAGCGATGCGGAAGAACTTTTTGATGCCCTACTTTTGCTTTTTGACTTCCCAAATTATAGTTCTCACTTTATAGTTATGGTTTATTTTTTTTAAATGGTTGATTATTAATATTATTTATTATTATGTATATCCCAATTTGAACCAAACCAACATCATATTTTCTAAACATGCAACACTTTCACATTGGCAGCTATGTATAAATGCTATTATTACAGTTCCCATTCAATTTCGGCATTTCTCGCAGATTTTCCTATTGTTCATAATTTTAATGATATCTCCAAATTCAAGCGCTTTCACTATCGTTCTTATTGTGCGTGTTCCAATTAGGGATGACGTGCGCGCGCGCATTGTTTAGATCTATGATGTGTATTTTAACTTTTAGCTTTACATGTATAACTTTAGTCGTTACAATTTCCAAAATGAAAGTACTTTTAAATATAATTACAGTTATAGAAAAGGTTGTATTTTTGATTATGTATAACGCTTGAACTATCTCTAAGAAACGAATATAGATCCGTACCTACGTAGAAATAATGTAACACAATATCGGAAGCAATGAGTTTAAATTTGACAGCTCAACATTATTTGCGTTATTTACGTGGTTCAGCAGACATATATGTAGCAATGCATTAGCAATATCCTACAAAATAATTCAAATTGAAATCAATAATGTGTTACGGCATTAGGAAGCATGTTACCGAGGTGTGTCATTTTCAAAATGTCGGATACTTGTGTATAGCTATGTAACATTTCTAAAAGGAGGTTCAAGAGTGGTCAGAATCTATTTCCTTCTTTTTTTTTTCAATGTGAGATTCAACCTCTACTCTTGATCAATGGCCTCTGTGGAATAGATACCACAATTTTGCCAATAACCGTGTGTAACAAATTTTATTATAAAAAAATCTTTGAAAATTTTATTTCACAATAATGGCGGATATCCATATCGCCAATGACAGTTGAAAAAGAGGGCCGCGTGAACCGTCTATGAGGGAGATTTGAGGCAAAGTCAATGCTCTTTATGAATTATTTACTGATTGAACTTTTTACTACATAAATCACGCGCTTTTATTTAGAAAACGACACGATAAATAATTTTAAAAGTCCAATGAAACATGCGCGTGACACTCAGCTTTCCCGTCAAAAACTCAAAAGTTTATCTATATCCTAAAGCAATTTTGATACTGACAGCTTTTGAACGTCAGTCAGTTTCATTATAGACCCTGAGGCTCTTTCCAAATCAAAGTTATTATAAGTTCAATATTATTCCATTAGGAACATCGAACAAGTAAGATTATTCTAGCATCTAATCCGACCTGGGGGCTGCAGAACCTCCTCGCTAGACCAATTACGCACACACAACTCAGCTGCCCGTTTTCCAGCAGTGCCATCCCTAGTAGCACAGTAACACACAGACACACAGCGTCGGTCACACCGTGTCCCACCGAGCACGCAGCAATCAGGCTGGAAACTCGGATAATAACGCGTTTGTTGCGCAATTGTAATTATAGTGTTAGTGGTTGTGTGAAGCGGGCTTTGTTTCATGTAGTGCAGTGTCAGCTTTTGAAGACGTTATCCTTCAGACTTGGCGAAACTGGTTTGGATCCAATGATAATGTTGGCTAAAGCACAGTATAAAAATCATACAGTAGGTCGACGCCTTTGATCTCGTGTAAAATGCCGACATCGTCTAGACAGTAACGCATCGGCCAGGGTTGTCACAAATAAACAATATTTATGAAATTATTTATTTATTGCAGATCAACATCGATTGCTGTATTATATTTAATTAATTTGCTATTTTTACTAAGGTAACAACTCGACACAGATTTAAGTTATTTAGATGGCATTTTCGTAACCAGTGTTGAATAAATAAATTTATAAAGTAGATTCGATTATAAAAGTTTAAGTTTAAACCTTTATGCCACAGTGGCGCTAGCAGTCTAGATATGTAGACTCTTTTATAATATTTGAATTTATGTTTTCTCTGATTGACGGCGTTGACTTGGTAACTTGTGTGCGGTGCAAATAATAAATGTTTTACTTTTATTAATGAAATCTAACACGTTTTTTTATTGAAATACTGCCTAATTCCAATAGGTTATGGGCCCAGGCACATGATCATTAAATATTTCAATAAAAATTCAAGTTAAGAGCAAGATCGTAATCAATAGAAAAACTGTCCTACAATGGAAGTAACAAACGCAATGAAAATTGAGAAGTTTGATGGAAGAAATTTCAAACAATGGAAATTCCAAGTAAAGTGCGCGTTGAGAGCAAAAGGATTAAACATAGAAAAGGCAAGACCAACGGAAACCAGTTCGCAAGTGCAATGGGATAAAGATGACGGTATGGCCATGTTTATTTTAACATCATCCATGGATTTAAACCAGATATCTATTATAGAAAACTGCGAGACTGCTAAACAGGTCATGACAAAATTAGAAGCCGTCTATGAACAGAAATCAGAATATAACAAAATGTTAATTCATGAGCAATTTTATCAATATTCTTATAGTACCAGTGATACGATGGCGCAGCATGTGTCGAAGGTAGAAAGCTTAGCGAAGCAGCTAAGAGAAACTGGTGAGAAAATCAGTGACACAGCGGTAATGACTAAAATCCTAAGTACATTACCATCAACATATCGTTCACTTAGACAAGCATGGCTGTCACTAGATGAAAGAAGTCAAACAATTCAGAATCTCACTTCTCGCCTAGTAGATGAAGAAGCCAGCCTTGCCAATGAAGCAAGTAGTAGTGAGACAGCACTAGTAACATCAAAAGGTAATTTTAAATCAAGAAATGAAAACAAACAGAACACTTCAAATGATCAAAATAAAATATCAAGTCATAGATTTGTATGCTACAATTGTGGTAAACGAGGCCACTTCGCTAAGGATTGTAGAGTGCCAAAGAAGAAATATGTTAAAAAACCCAACAATATGTTAGCACTCAGTTCTGTATTGAATGAACATGATGAGGCATGGATTCTTGACAGTGGCGCCTCAATACATATGACCTTCAAGCGTGACTACTTTTCTGAGTTCTACGAGTCTCAACACAATTCTGTTAAATTGGGTAACAAACAGAGTATTAGAGTATGTGGCGAAGGAACCATACTGCTAGATAAGAAGGTTAATGGTATATGGGAAAGATGTAAACTTGAGAATGTTTTATATGTACCTGATCTACGAAGAAATCTGTTTTCGGAAGGTGCTGCCACTAGGAGAGGATATGTGATAATGAAGAATTGTAAAAAGGCAATGATTTTGAAAAATGATGTTGTTGTTATGAGTGGACATCTAACAGAAAACAACTTGTATGAATTAGATGTCAAAACAGTCAAACAAGAAGATTGTAATATTGTACAAACTGATATAAAAGTTTGGCATGAAAGATTAGGACATTTAAATGTCAAAGAGCTCCAAAATATGAGTAAGAATGGTGTGATTCCTGTAAAATTAAGTGGAAATGAAGAATTTATTTGTGAAGCATGTCAATATGGGAAGCAAGCAAGGCGCCCGTTTATGAAATCAACCCGAGGTCCATCACAATCAGGTGAGATTGTGTACAGCGATGTATGTGGTCCGATGGAGGAACCTTCTGTGTCCGGTATGAGATATTTTGTTTTGTTCAAAGACGGTGCTACAAGTTATCGCCATGTTTACTTCATAAAGCACAAGAGTGAAGTATTCCAATGTTTCCTAAAGTATAATGCAATTGTGAATAATAGATTTCAACGTGATGTGCACATACTGCACACAGATAATGGCAGTGAATATGTGAACCAAGAATTAAGAACATTTTTGGAGAAAAAAGGAATAATGCATGAACGTACTGCCCCGTATACCCCTCAACAGAACGGGAGAGCAGAAAGAGAAATGCGTTCAATCATGGAAACTGCAAGAACAATGTTATATGCAAAGAACGTTCCCTTGAATATGTGGGCAGAAGCTGTCAACTGTGCCATATATTTATTAAATAGAAATACATCAAGCCAGACGGGAGATGTTACACCATTTGAATTGTGGCACGGAGTGAAACCTAACTTGCAACATATCAGAATATTTGGATCCATTGGTTATGTACATGTACCAAAAGAAAAGCGAAGAAAGCTTGCCAAGAAAAGTGTAAAGATGTTGTTAGTTGGATATGACCATGATAATTACAGGATGTATGATGAAAATACCAAGAAGATTACAATATCCCGGGATGTAAAGTTTGATGAATGTAGTACACCTGAAGAAAGACATAGTTTTTTAAAAGTGACAGCTGGTCAAGAAGATCATTCTACCAGGTCTATCCCACAGAATGAGTTTCAACATGTTGCAGATCAAGAAGGCAATTTGCCTGAAGAAAGTAGTTCAGATGAAAGTATGAAGAGTTCAGAAGAGCTGGATGAAACTTATGTTCCTCCAAGACATATATGTTTGGAACAGGAAGAACAGAGAAGTGTTACTTTACGTCCACGTCGAAATAATAATCTGGAAGTAAATTTCACAGAATTTGAAATACCTAATACTTATGAAGAAGCGATGAATGGTCCAAATTCTCACCAATGGAAGAAAGCTGTGATTGAAGAGCTTCAGTCACATGAAGAAAATAAAACTTGGGTACTGGTTGATCGAACAGCAAAGAAACCTGTGTCTTGTAAATGGGTATTCAGTATAAAGAAAAATAAAGATGGAGAAATAGTACGATTCAAGGCACGACTGTGTGCACGAGGGTTCACACAAGTCAAGGGCCTAGATTATAATGAGACCTTTTCCCCCACCAGCAGGTACGATTCCATCAGGGTTTTGCTGAGTATTGCTGCTAGAGATGGACTGCAGATCGAGCAATTTGATGTGAAGACAGCATTCCTGTACGGTGAGCTCTCTGAGGACTTATACATGGAGGTTCCAGAGGGATTGAAAACGCAGTCTTCAAAAGTATAAGGAGCAAGCACATAGATATTAGATATAATTTTATAAGAGAAAAGGTTGCAAAGAAGATTGTTGTTATTAAATACGTAGAAAGTTCAAATCAATTAGCTGATTTCTTAACCAAAGCTTTACCTGTCAATAGGTTTAATGCAAATAGAGATGAGATCTTGAGAAATGTTCCATGCGGCTAATGTTTGATTTAAACTTTGAGTGATTTTGTTTAGAAATAAATAGAAGATTATTTTGTGGAAATTGTTATGTTTTTAGGTCATTTGGGGTCTATGGAGAAACATTAAAAGAACTGAACATTATTATGAACTTCTGTATTTAGCTATTTTTATTACATTAGGTTTTTGCTTGAAGAAAATAACGTTACGTCAATATTTTTTTTTTTAAACTTTTGACAGAGTATAACAAAGACCATGAGTACCATGGAGTTTTCAGTCGTGCATATTGATACTCAACACCCTTCCTCAAGATGCACAACTGTATATTATTCAACATAAAACAAACTTTCTTTCTATCAACAAAAAAATATATTATATAAACTACCTATAAACAACAATTCTGTAATCGACTGTACAATATTTCAAACAAGAAACATTAATATTTGTGACACCGACTGTACTGAACTTAAAAACAAAAATCATAAACTTTGTGTCACCGACTGTACTTCTATTAAAATTGATTTCAAAAATTATAAAAACGTCTTTATTTAAAATCACAACTGTAGTACCTAACCGTTAATCAAGTATTTGGTTAACTAATTTTGCAAACCTATGTCCTAACAAAGGTTTTGTAAAAATATCAGCCAGATGCTGTTCAGAAGGAATGTATTTTAAAATAACAATCCCAGCTTCCACTTTGTTACGAACAAAATGATATTTTATATCTATGTGCTTCAGCCTCTTATGTTTTTCAGGATTCTTTGCAATATGTATGACTGACTGATTATCCTCTAGCATCAACACATTCATACATTGTAGACCTAGCTCTAAAAACATGTTTCTAATCCAACAACCTTCAGAAATACCTTTAGCAAGCGCTACGTATTCTGCTTCTGTAGAAGACAGGGAAATACAATTTTGTTTACTACTAGACCATGACACACAACATCCATGAACTGTCATTAAAAATCCTGAAGTAGATTTTCTTTCATCTTTATCGCCTGCCCAATCAGAATCTGTGTAACCTATCAATGGCACCTTTTCACCTTTTCTATATATTAAACGTTTGTTTAAAGTACCTTTTATATACCGTAATACCCTTTTAAGAGCTTTCCACAACTGTTCATTTCATTTTGATTGATATCTACTTAAAAAGTTCAATGCAAAACAAATGTCTGGACGAGTACCTAACATAGCATACATTAAACTTCCTACTAGACTCTTACATCTTGTAATCAACTCCTGTGAGCCAGCTTCATCTGTCAGTTGATTACCTGGTTCTAATGGTGTAGGAACTGGTTTACAGTCGTCCATTTTATATTTCCTTAAAATACTTTGTAGATACTCCTCCTGATGTAGAACTATACAATCCTTCTCTTTTTCTATAGTTATCCCTAAATACTTTGTTTCTTTTACATCTTTCATTTAAAAGTTCTTTCTTAGTTGTTTCTTAAACTTTTCCATTTCTTGAGGTTTATCTGACACCATCAACATATCATCAACGTACAAAAGCAAATAAAATTTCTCATTTTTTTCTATAATACAGGCAATAATCACTTTGACTTCTTCGAAACCCTTCCTTAATCATAAAATCATTAAACTTTTCATTCCATTTCCTCGGAGACTTCTTTAATCCATATAACGCTTTCTGTAACTTCAGCACCTTATTTTTGTACTTCGTTTCGCCAGGAACCTTTATGTAAACGACTTCATCGATATCACCATATAAAAATGCACCTTTAACATCCATCTGTGATAATTTTAAATCATATTCATTTGCTAATGCTAGCAAGATTCGTAGAGTAGATAACTTTGCTACAGGAGCATACACTTCTGAATGATCAAAAATGTCATCTTGCTGGAACCCTCTTACAACTAATCTTGCCTTATAAATTTCATTACCTTTTTCGTCAGTTTTCTTTCTGAGAACCCACTTTGTTTCCTAATACTTTCTTCTTAACTGGTTGTTTAATTTCTCTCCATGTTAAATTTCTCTCTAAAACATCAAATTCTTTATCTATTGCTTCCATCCACTTTGCTGAGTCCTTACTTGCCATAGCCTTTTCATATGTTATGTCTTCTTGACCATAAATTGCTGCGTAGGTATAATAATCATCGAAACGGCTAGGCGGTTTTATGACTCTTGTTCTTGTTCTTTGCAGCAATGGAGATACACTTTCTTCTGTGTCTGTTATATCTCTATCAATCATATTTTCGTCTTGTTCGTTGTCTGTCACATATATTGAATCTTCATCAGTCTCTCTGCTATCATTTTCTTCATTTCTGTGTACCTGCTCTTCTGTTTCTTCATTTTTGTGTATCTGTTCTTCTGTTTCTTCTTCTCTTTCGCTATAATCATTAAATCTAGTTACATCTGTCTCCTGTGTATTAGACTCTATTCTCGTCTGTCTATCTGAATCCATTCTCACCTTCTTTTCTTTAGTAAAGACTACATCCCTATAAGTATTTACTTCTTTAGTACCTGGAATCCAAACCCTATATCCTTTTACTCCAAAATCTATCCCATATCCAACAAAAACTCCCTTTTTGCCTTTTGCATCCCATTTTTCTCTTCTCTGTTTAGGTATATGATAATAAACTTCTTCTCCAAAAGTCCTCAAATATGTAAGTGAGAATTCTTTCTCAAATAAAAGCTCAAATGGCGTCTTATCTGGAACGTTTGACTTACCTGTACGATTAAGTACAAAAACTACTGTACTTACGGCTTCTGCCCATAAATATTTTTGTAATTGTTTCGCCTCTATCATGGTTCGCGCGGCTTCGACAATAGTTCGCATATCACGTTCTGCTCTGCCATTTTGTTGCGGAGTATATGGAACTGACATTTCATGGGTAATATCTTGAGTTTGGAAGAACCTCTTTAAGTTTGTATTTACAAACTCACCGCCATTATCGGACCTTACCCTTTTCACATCATACCCTGTACTTATTTTAAATTTCGCAACAAACTCTTTAATTGTTTCTGCTGTTTCAAATTTATTTTTAAGAAAGTATACATATCTATAGTTTGTTCTATCATCTTTTAAAAACAAAAAGTATCTTGATCCACCTAAAGAGCAAACCTCCATAGGCCCACATAAATCCATGTGAACCATTTCACCTGGAATACTGGCTTTTGACGAACTTAACTTAAATGGTTGCCTGTGGAGTTTCCCTCTTAAGCAAGCTTCACACTGTTCTACAATGGAATCATGCTGTATATTCATCCTCTGTAATACATCTTTAACATGCCTAAAATTCTGATGACCAAGCCTTTCATGCCACTCTGTCAGTGATACATATGCAGTCTTTACCTGTTCTGTTTTGAAATCAAAATTCATAAAGAATAAGTTACCGTGTCTGGAAGCTGAGCATGTCACCTGACCATCTTTGTAAAATTTACAACCATCTGTATCTGCTTTCATATTGTAACCTCTGTCTATAGCGGAAGTAACTGAAAATAAATTAGCTTTTAGCTCTGGTACATATAAAACATTTAATAAAATAGACGAAACGGATTGTGTACCTTCTATGGCATCAAACCTAACGTTACCTTTCCCTTGAATTTTTAGTTTTCGACCATCTCCTACTGTGATACATCTATCCTCTGTAATTTCTTTATAGTCCTCAAACAATCCTTTATCCTTGCTCATATGCTCCGTCGCCCCTGTATCCATTATAAATCTGTCATCCTGTTTAACATCTGTAATGTAAGCATTTGCTCCATTTCTCTGTTTTTGCGCATCTGTCTGTCTATTACTATTATTACTCCTTCCTCTGTTACTGTTACATCCTCTGTTACTATTACATCCTCTGTTACTATTACTTGCTGTTCGCTGTCTGCATTCTGTATATAGATGTCCCATCTTTCCACAATAATTACATTTTCTCTGTCGGCAATTTGCTTTGAAGTGCCCATACTTGCCACACACAAAGCAGGTTTTATCAGTTCTCACTTTCGCTGTTAGAGCTGTCTGTGTTGGGGACGTAGTTAGATTATTGTGAGCAGACATTCTTTCTTCCTCGACTAATAGTCTTGAAGTTAGCGCTCTTACGGTCTGTTCTGTCTCGGGTACTGATTCCCAGGCAGATATGAAATGTTTATATTCTTCCGGTAAACTCATTAGTATTTTGGTTATAAACATTTTTTCTGATACTATCTCTCCAGCCTCCCTTAATTTTAAAACAAGCTCTTCAGATTTTGCCAAAAAACTAGCCAAGGGCGCTTCGAACTTTAAGTTTAAAAACTTCTGCTGTATCAGATGTATACCCACGTGTGACATTGACTCGTAAATCGAATTTAATTTTTCCCAAATATCTTTTGCGCTAGTGCATGAAATTAAATATTGGAGAACATTTTGACTTACTCTTGTCACTAGTATTTCTTGCGCTTTGGCATCTTTTTCTAAGAAATTCTCAATCTTTTCCTTCTTTTCATATGTAAGAACTTCCGCCAGACCTCGTGATTTTAGAACAATGCCTATTTGGAATCGCCATACAGTCCAATTGTCATCTTTTAAAATAATTGCGGTATCTATCTGGCTCGTAGCCATTTTGAATATTCTATTGTTTAGCGATTCAACAATTTTCCTCTATTTAAAATTCTGACTTCTTCTCTGTATGTTCTGTAAAATCTTCTATATAGTATCTTCTATGAAAATAAATCTATAAAAACTTCTATATCATAGGTGCCTTCTTCTGTCTTCTATAAACCCGTCGAACATCGAGAAAATTCTGTTAGCACCTATCCATTAATTTCGCAGCTGTAATCGTGATCTGGGCCCATAACCTGTTATGTTTTTAGGTCATTTGGGGTCTATGGAGAAACATTAAAAGAACTGAACATTATTATGAACTTCTGTATTTAGCTATTTTTATTACATTAGGTTTTTGCTTGAAGAAAATAACGTTACGTCAATATTTTTTTTTTTAAACTTTTGACAGAGTATAACAAAGACCATGAGTACCATGGAGTTTTCAGTCGTGCATATTGATACTCAACAGAAATTGTCTACACATAGTAAGTTGAATTATTATGTTTTATCTACCTTATAAATTTAAGTGGGAGTGTTGAATAAATAAATTTATAAAGTAGATTCGATTATAAAAGTTTAAGTTTAAACCTTTATGCCACAGTGGCGCTAGCAGTCTAGATATGTAGACTCTTTTATAATATTTGAATTTATGTTTTCTCTGATTGACGGCGTTGACTTGGTAACTTGTGTGCGGTGCAAATAATAAATGTTTTACTTTTATTAATGAAATCTAACACGTTTTTTTATTGAAATACTGCCTAATTCCAATAACCAGCACCCCAATCCACCTCGAAATTAACACCCATATCGTATTAATATACATTTAAATTAGCGTCCGCCATCTTGGATTTCAAAAAGGGTGGCTTTTTCGTAACAAGCACCCCAATTATACTCAAAATTGACACTCATATCAAATTATAAAAAAAAAATAACGTCCGCCATTTTGGATGTCAAAAAGGATGGCTTTTTCGTAACAAGCACCCCAATTATACTTAAAATTGACACTCATATCAAATTATAAAACAAACAAATAAAAAACAAACACGTGTTAGTGTTAGCCCTTAATGATATACCGAGTTACGAACATTGTTTTGTTCGCAACTCGGGTGCCGCTTACCCACGCTCGCCCCTCACACCCTGCACGATTGCTCTGTCTAGACGTCTTCGTCGGACGACTGTATGATTTTTTAGACTGTGGCTAAAGCGAGTGGCATTTATTTAACTACTAGCTGTTGCCCGTGATTCCATCTGCGTGGACTTTAGTTTACAGAGCGCGGTGGTTCCCGTAAATTAAAAAGAGTTCAGTTGATATAAAATAAGCGCCTTTTAAAATAATGGGAGCAATATGTACGTCCGCGTTAGCTCCCGTTTTTGCAACATTTTTTGTTACTGCTCTGCTCCTATTGGTCCTAGAGCGATGTTAAATAGCCTATGACCTTTCTCAGGCTCTAGACTATCTGCGTACTTACTAAATTTCTTTACAATCAGTTCAGTAGTTTTGGCGTGAAAGCAGGACCAGACAGACAGGCAGAGATACTTTCGCATTTATAATATTAAGTAATAATATGGATTGCAAATGTTGGTAAAAGTGTGACAACTACAAATAAATGACTGTTAAAGAATTGAGACTAATAATAATACTCTGCAGCGACGACAAAATGGGAATCGGAACCTTTCTTTTTTGGAAGCACCAAACTTACACTAAGACTGTCATTAAACTGACTGTCTTTGGAAGTAAAGGTCCTTTGAGATAAAACTTCAGATTCAATATCAAAATCTTCAATCGGCCGAAAGGCGTCTAATGTTAAACAATTGACACACCACGCACGACGACGACACAATTGACGCAGTGGCTGAGCGAAGTGAGCGATCGACTGCTGCGCTGCGTGTCGCGAGTTCGATTCCCGCACGGAACAAATATTTGTATGGCCTACAGTTAGTTCTTCTGGGTCTGGCCTGGGCTGTTTGTGTATGTGACGCAACCACGATACAGGAGAAATACTAAGTGTGGGACAACTATAAAAAAAATAGATTCCTCAAAGCTCCTTCTTCAAAACTGTTGGCTATAGGAGTGAGGAGTCATGCTTGTGTGTCCAGCAGATTCTTGAGATCTGCATTCTCCATCCTTCTCATTTTGGTACGTGATTCTCACTCCACCATCTAGGTCGATAGGGCTGAATAGTTCTGGGTCATTAACTCCGTTGTAAGTCCCAAAGACGTGTAAATATGTGAGTTTACCTGGAAATAAGGACTCCTTCCAAATCCTGGTCTGCCATTGCCCAAACAACGTGTTTTGAGCAAGTGTAGTGATAGAAACTTGTACCTTCTCTATATCAGAAGAGGCTTTTTCCCTAAAGTGGGATAGATGGGTTAGTATTCTTTTTACCTTTGTAAAGCGAAGGTGGTGGGTAGCCACTGTCAGGCTGCAGCCTCACGTGGCGGGTGGCTAGGATGAAAGCCAGCGCAGACAGCACGATGCCGTCCAGACAGCCTATCACCGCCAGCAGGTATGCCCAGCGGATGTGACATCGACCTGGAGAGGAAAGAACAGATCGTGAGGATACATCTTGTGTGATATTGTAAGGAGATATTTTTACCCATTAGGCCTACCAGAATTTGTGGCGTATGCTAATGAAACGTATGTTGATTTGTGTCTTATGATTTGTAGATTACAGTGCGAGCAGTAATAGGGATGTTTCCTGGGTAAAAAAAATGATTCTATTTAGTCCGTCATTCAGATTATAGAAAAATATTGGATACGTATATTTCGTTTTATCAAATCAATAAAAAATGACAAATATAAAAGGCATCAAAGATCTATGCTAAGTGCAGTGACGTCACAGAGTTTTCAACGCACTGTGTCGTCTTCATTTTTTGTTTATATAAAAAAAGAAAACATAAAGCAAAAATTTTAACTCTTCCTGCTCTTTACATCTATGAGGTCGCTACATTCGTGAGAACCAATAGGGAAAAGTTGTGCCTGATATTGCCTTTATATTGTTATATATTAATGATAAGTTTACATAGTATTTACAATGCGCCTCTGGGCAAAACATAGCAGATGTTATCTGTAACACCTCACACTTTAACCTATGTTTACAAATAAAGGACGGTTGGACGCGGACTACATCATGGTTTCCCTGCGGTTTTGGTCAGGATATCCGAGCACCTAATCGGTGGGTGTTCGACGCTGCGCTTGCCGGTACGTCGTCGCCATCTAAGAGCCTTTCTACCACATCGGACGATTAATCTATTACTAGCTTAATTTGAATGATTCATGTTGGACTGTTGTATATGTTAGATGTGGTGTAAATTCTGCTTGTGAGATGCAGGATTTTGTGTCAGGTTAGTATGACGTATAGTTAGATTGTAACGTTTATAGATACCATGACATAACATAATCAGCCTATAATGTGGGGTTTCCCACTTCTGGGACACAGGCCTCCCCTCGGTGACAGAGAGTGGGCCATAATCTACCACGCGGGCTGGTTGGTAGATGTCACATATCTTCGAAGTTATAGGACATGCCGGTTTCCTCACGATGCTTTCCTTCACCGTTTTGAGAGCAGTGGTGATGAAATAATTTCACAAAGTAAAGCGCCTGGCGGGGTTCGAACTTACGACGTACATCTCAAAAGTCGCGGCCGATATCATTAGGCAACCACTGCTCTTATAGATACCGCTAAAAGTTTATACATAAATGTATCTTTTTATGCCTGTTAGTTGTGCTTGTGCTTGCGTCCATATTTGCCAAGGTCAGAAAGTTGGCATAGAAATTGTACTGTGGTGTCTTACCTATGTTGTATTGGTCCGCAGTGGGCCCGCAGGTCTCCTGCACGGCAGTCTCGCTCCATCCGGCCGGGTACACCGCCACGCCTGCCACCATACTCAGCGCTGGAATCAAACACATCAAACATTTATTATGTGACTTCAAGACAAAACTCTTCTTGGGGAAATTAAATGCAAACACTCTCATCATCATCCGAAAGACGTCCACTGCTGGACAAAGGCTTTCCCCAAGGATCTCCACGATGACCGGTCTTGCGCGGCCCTCATCCAGCGACCTTCACCAGGTCGTCGGCCCTCCTTGTCGGAGGCCTACCCACGCTGCGTCTTCTGGTGCATGGTCGAAGGATATAGTTGTTAAAATAACCTCGGAAGGTGGTGGTACCTCAACGAAACGGAACGGTATAGATGAGGAGCTGTGGCACAAACTATGTTCCAACTGTTATAGTGACTTCTATGCGGCAAAATGTGCAAAAAAGTCATCACCATCATCTTAACGTTTATCCCGGTTGCATCCGCGGCTTTTGCGTTGGAGCCCGGGGTCCGCATTCCTGCACATTCTCCTCCATTTCGCGCGATCTTTAGCATCCTGTGTTAAGAGATTGTTGGGGGGCATGTCATCTCTTACAACGTCAAGCCAGCGAGACGATGCCTTAAAAGTGTCAAGACTTTAAAACAGCAAAACTAAACCTACTCTCGTGCTATCAACACGGCATAAAGAAGTAACCGCACTTATCGACGCTTGTTGCCTCGATTCGGTTCAAATGTCTCGATACGGCACTGATACGGAAACGAATACGCATCGTGCCGAATTTCCTATCACCCGAGCGTGATCGGCTCTAGCCGATTCAAAGTGATTGCGTAATAACTAGCTTTACTGTTTACCTAGCTGGAGACAACCCAAAGATCAAAGATTTGTGATAAAATCTAGAGATTACACCAAACGAAAGTTGCGAAAAGACACTTACAAGTTAAGTGGTTTCTTAATTCTAAAAATACATACAAGTTGGAAACTTAGGTAAAGCCTACTTCCGTGCAATTTAATGATGGTTAGGAAAGCACTAACTAATAAGCATTTATCATTAAAATTTGCAGTAAACTTATAAGTTATTAGTAGCCGATACTGTTGTTTTCACTTCGCCTTTCACGGCGAGTTGGTTTAAAATCATAATTCTCTTGTTTCCCACGACAAAGAAAAATAGCATCAGTTATTTTGTTCAGCTCTCATAACAGGTGTAATTGTAACGAGAGCCGCAAAATAAGCGGATCGAATTGAAACGGAAACCGTCCGGTGGGAAGTACAGGCTGTGAGTACATTGTATTGTATAGTGGCGCATTATTATTGTGTTGTATTATTGTATTGTTTGGATAGCTCAAGGTATTGAGTCGCAGGTGCTGCTACTTCCCATGTCGCAATGAGGGGCTGTTGAAGAATTTGAGAACTAATTGGTTGATTGAAAATGAATTCTTTGGGTGGAGACAGTACCGTATTATCCATAAGGCACTTTAGGCACTGGCCTAAAGTGCCTTATGGATAATACGGCATTGTCTCTCGCTATGGGGCCCGGCACTCCCGATAAAACAAAATGAATAAAAAACCGGCCAAGTGAATGTCGGACTCAAGCACAAAGAGTTCCGTACTATTGATTTATGAAATTAAAGGACTTAGTTATTTGTATGAAAGATTACGGGGTAATAAGCGTTTACGATTTACGTGGTATTAAAAAAATACTACTTACTAGATCTCGTTCAAAACGATTTTCGTTGGTAGTTTTTATAGTGATGTACATCATATGTTTTTTTTAGATTTTTCATTTTCTTATTTTAGAAATTAGAGGGGCGGGAGCAACTTTTTTCCACTTTTGAAGCGTCTGTCACGCAAACTGTTCGGTTTAGAAAAAAAAAATGTTTTAGAAACCTTGATATCATTTTTGAAGACAAAGACACATTTAAAAAAAATGAGTTTCAGTTCCTAAGCACGGGGAACGCCCCAAAATTTATTATTATTATTATTATTTTATTTTTGCATCAAAATCTTAATGCGGTTCAAAGAATACATTTATCTACCAAGTTTCAATAGTATAGCTCTTATAGTTTCGGAAAAAATGGCTGTGACATACTGACGGACAAACAGACATAGATATGACGAATCTATAAGGGTTCCGTTTTTTGCCACTTGGCTATGGAACCCTAAAAAGGGGATTGTTTTTATGAAATCACAGTAAATGTGCCGTGTAAAAGCCCCCATTATTGATACTACAAGAGTGACGGTGAATGTCTGAACTTTTTAATTGTATTGAAATTAATCTACCTCATTATTTATTGTATTATACACTTTTATTAATTTTTATAGGTGCTTAAATAATCGCCTATCAAATGACAAATATATTCATTTGACATCAGCTACTCAAGCAGGTAAACATTTTCAAAAATTGCTTTGTTTTGCTTTGTTGTGGCATGGAAAAGGCTGTGATATAAACCATGTCGGTTAATCCGACATGGTTATTAGTTACTGCAAATGCTAGAGAAATTTAATGAGAGAGACAAGTTCAGTAGGTGGTATAATGTGATATATTTTAAAGCTGATTGTGAGTAAGATGGAATAGTAATAGGTATGGAATATTGGACGTTTGGTAAATAAATATTTTTTTTTGTTAAAGATTTTTGTAATTAATGTAAATGTTTGAATTTATGAAATATTTTTTAGTTGTGATCGATATCTAATGTATAATTGTTTTAAAAGTCATCGATTCTACTGTAATAATTATGTACGGACTACAGCAGGTCAAGCTACCCGAAACTGCCATATATTACAAGCCTTAAAGATTTAGCAATAAAGTTGAAAATCTAATAAAGAAATCTGACAGATTGTAGTAGCTTGATATGCTGTCGTCTGTACATCACTAGGCTTTTCTATGAACTGGGGCTTTACTGTGACATGTTACAACCATCATTAAACTTTTGTAAAAAGGGATAGCGCTGTATAACTCCATTGACACTGAAATACAACTGATGGTTTTAGCACGTCATAGCAACCCCCTGGTTTTAATCCGTTGTACAACTCAACCAACTGTTAAAAACAGTAACTCATCATCATCATCAGCTTCTACTCGTCCACTGCTAGACATATGCCTTTTCCATGGCACGCCAACAAGTTCGATTCTGAGCAGTTCTCCGCCAGCCACTACCAGCCATCTTTTTGATGTCGTCGCTCCATCTCGCCCAAGGGCGTCCTACGCTACGTTTGCGAGACGCGATCTCCACTTGAGGACTCGGTTACCCCAACGGTTGTCGGTCCTGCGGCATATGTGACCAGCCCATTGCTACTTCAGCTTGCTATTCCTCTCAGCTATCTCGGTGACTCTGGTCGTCCGTCGGATCACCTCATTTCTGATGCGGTCCTTCAGAAAGACGCCCAACATAGCCCGCTCCATAGCTCACTGAGCGGCTCTAAACTTATGGACTAGTCTGACCGTTAGTGTCCACGTCTCGGCTCCGTAAGTCATGACGGGTAGGACCACAGAAGAGATGTGACTATTCCGTGAATAGGGCGCACTGATTGAAGAAAACAGTAAATAGTTAAATTTTTACATACCTAGCGTGTTTTTGGCAATTTTTTAGTATGCATCATTGTATATAGAATATTATTGCTAATGGTTCAATAATTAACTGTTAGTTAATGAAATACCACGTTAAGCAATGATATCAGTTTCACCTGAGCTGCGTATGCAAACTGTTGTTACGTTGGTAAGTCCGAGGTGCATAAATCAAGATATGCAGAGGTGTGGAGATTCTAGATACCTACCTACCGGTTTTATGTAATTGTACTTGCTTTGAATGCATATACTATACTATAAAGTTTAATAAAGTGCATTGTTTTTGCAAATTATAAATATGAAGTGGACTCCTTCAACAAGAACTAGTGCTCAGAGGCTTTATACAGGGAAAAGTAGAAGGAGAGTAGAGTAGTGGTCTTTGCCCTGCAAATCAGACTTCACGCGCAATAATAAATATAAAGTAGGTACAATATTTTATTTTAGCATCTAAGGTTTGTTACTAACATCTCGCCCTAATGCCTCGAGATTCTAAGTCATGAAGGGTTAAGCAGATATGTGTCTAAAGTACACACAGTTTTACCAGTGTGTGTTAGTATCATGTAAAAAGGGGCGAGCCTATTGCCAACAACCTGGAACAGGAATAGTCTCGCCCCTTTTTGGACCCAGGGATGCTACTGAGAAATTCCTGCTGAACAAACCCAATATTCAATAACACTATGCCGCGCCTCGCAATCAAACTAAGGTAGGGTTGCCAGATAGGAACTTACCAAATCCGGGACAGTCGTCGACAGAGACACTCGGAAAGAACGTCTAAAAAAAAGCTCATTCTAAATCCGGAACAGTCGCATACAGACAGGGACACTCGGAAAAAGAACGTCTAAAAAAAGCTCATTCGTCAAAGACAGTTACGCTTCGGTACTACAGAGCCAGAGTTTGTTACAAAAATAACTTTTTAAAATCCGGGACAATTATTCCGGGACAAGAGGCAAGATTCCGGGACAATCCCGGATTTCCCGGCGGTCTGGCAACCCTAAACTAAGGAGCTCAGCATTAGCGCTTGCATTCACAATGAGGAATCCTCCAAAGAGATCGAACAAATTAATTACCAAATAAGAAGAGTTTCGCCTCGTCTTTTATGCCGCGTATAAATTTTTTCCAGTCCTTCGAGGACTGGAAAAAATTGCCAGCGGCAGAGTTTCCGTCTCATTAAAATTTAAGTGTCTTCAAAGCTAGAGTGAATTAGCCTGTTAATAAACAAGCGCGCTTTACCATCAACGATTGCATCACTGCTTACCATCAGGTGGGATTGCGGTCAAGCACTAGGTAGTTTAAAATACTAAAAAAAAAATTAACTACCCACGATTTGAGTAGCCCTGAAGTATTTCTATAATTTAGAAATACTTCAGGGCAGAGCTAAAATATGAATGTTCAATTACATAAATATGCATTTCAACGGTTTACAAAATATCCCGTAGTCGCAAAAAAGAAAATCCGCACACCATTCCATATCCAGTGCTGCCAACATTGCAACATCGTCATCCAATTAACAGGCGTAACAGCATTATCAAAAATTCAAATAAAGCGTTCCGGTTCCGTTACGCAGTAGACGCTCCGTTACGAATAAGGAATTAACAGTTGCTTGTCATACAGTTTCCCTTCATTAGGCCAGTGTGAAACTAAGGCTGTGTTCACACTCGGCGGAGCATGAACCAGCCATTCGCGCCAGTGCTTCTTTACTTTCGATGGCGATAAAGATTTTTACTCTGTGCTGTCAGCTGTCATAGGCAAAGGGAAACGCGGGAAATTGGAGCTTGATTATTTTGCTGATTGCATAATATTGATTTCATTTTCGTAATATTCATTGTTTTTTTTTTTGTTTGCTGATGCGATTTGATACGGCTTACACCGTTACACGATATTTGGGCCCGATATTATGGTAATGTGTTTTGATAAGGATTATAGTTGCTTATTTTTTAAAAATACATCGTCCGGTAGTGTAATATGTTTACTACGTAGATCTACCTAGATAGAAGTTAAGTAATTTGAATATTAATTGCTTGGCTGTAGACATTAGTTTAATGCAATTCTAGCCTCGCCAACCAACGTGTAGCCACAAACACAGAAAACTTATATTATTAAGATTTTTTGAGCAAGAAGTTTCCATCCCACTGTAATATTGTATAGAAGCAAGTTTTTGTAACTGAACAGCTGCTGGTAAGGAGTTTGTTCTCGCTACTTCTTGTCGGGCGTTTTGGGGTGCTGTTTTGTAATTTTGAAATAAAGATTTACTTGGGGTAGATATAACTACCCCAAGTATATCATTATCTTAGTTCTCATAGATTATCGTTGTAATATTATAGTTTTTAATGCAAGTTACATTTGTAACTGAGTTTATTTTTAAGATGAGGATTAACGGTCACGCAATATACGTAAAATAAACCCCCCAATTAAATAAATCTTATTACTAAAATCCTATACATATACTGTCTTTCTTTCGGAATCCCCCTTAACCTTTGTTACATCGAACATCTGAGACAATGGCGCCGATTAACAAACTAAACAAATTTTAAGTAATGTGCATCTTTTTCTTTCCATTTCGTAACATTTTAGTTTAATCCTATCAAATTTTTATACTCCATAGACAGTTTAGACGCGATTATAAACATGGCGACTAAAAATACGCCTGTTTACGTCAGGAGCCCACTAATTTGACAGGTCAAACTGACATTTTGTATTTTGTCCTTTTATACAAAGACTCAGGCGTTCATATACAAAGCTAATACGATACATTGCGAACATAACACTCGTCTCAGCTACTGTTTCCCACAGCGATCCTCCAAGCGTGACACAACGCAACAACCACTAACAACGTTAGCATTAGCTGCTCTAATTAAAGTCCATCAGACGCTTAGGTAACACTTTCGCAACCATATCACACTACGTGTAAATAACGCGTGACATAATGCTAGGAAAGGTCGCGGAGTGCCTAATTAGCTGAGCGTGGAGAGAGCTGTTATTCTAATTAACGTCAAAGATTGATGCTACTGACAGGCTTGACAGCTAAGCTCACTTCTTTTGCGGGTGGCGAGCGATAGGCAGCTTGCCGCCCGGTAAGGTCCAGAGGGGTAATCGCGCTAAACAAAACAGTAGAAGTTTAACTCTTGTTCGTATCTAATCCAGTTCATCATCATCATCATTTCAGCCGAAAGACGTCCACTGCTGGACATAGGCCTCCCCCAAGGTTCTCCACGACGACCGGTCCTGCGCCTCCCGCATCCAGCGGTTTCCCGCGACCTTCACCAGGTCGTCGGTCCACCTACGTCGGCCTACCCACGCTACGTCTTCCGGTGCGTGGTCGTCACTCGAGAACCCGTCGGCCCCATCGGGCATCGGTCCTACGGGCAATGTGTCCAGCCCACTGCCACTTTAGTGTTGCAAGTCTTCGGGCTATGTCGGATACTCTCGTTCTTCTGCGGATCTCCTCATTCCTGATTCGATCGCGCAGTGAAACCCCAAGCATAGCCCTCTCCATTGCCCTTTGAGTGACTTTGAGCCTTCTTATAAGGCTTATTGTTAGCGACCACGTCTCAATTCCATAAGTTATCACTGGCAACACACACTGGTCGAAGACTTTTGTCTTGAGGCACTGCGGTATTTCGGACGAGAAGATTTTACGTAGCTTCCCGAAAGCAGCCTAGCCGTGTTGAATTCGACGATTGACATCTTCTTTTCTTCTTAATCCAGTTAAAGTTATGGTTTAGTTTCGATCACAAAGTTGTATAACGCTAAAGTTTTAACTTCGATTGAAGTAAAATTGTGAGTAAAATCAATATATGAGTGATACATTTCGTCAGATATAATAATTAAAACTAATTAAATTATAAGTAAATCTAATCGTTTAGACGTAAGTTTGACAAATGGCTCAGAAAAAGTTAGCTTTGTTTAAACTTTTTCATTTGACAGCAATTACGTTCCAATTGCGATCCTGTTATGCTTAAACCATCTGTCAAAAGGTTAGCGCGATACGAAAAATAACAAAAGTTATGGTTTAGTTGCGATCCAATTCTGTTTTGGTTGAATTACTTTAACGCGATTGCCCCCCAGGCCCGGCTCGACGGCGCTGTGTGTTTCACGCGCGCTTCAAAGAGATGTCAGCACATCGTGACGGGGTCCTCGAGACCGATGACTCCTGGGTCAGGGTTGCGGGTTGGTTAAAAAAGAAACCGTGGCCCTGGCGCATAGCAAGTGAAGAAACACGAGGGGGTTTTAGTCAGTAAAAGTCTGACACGCCCTTCCGCTCCGCCCAGAGCGTAAGAGTCTATTGATGATTTCCCATCCAAATACAAAAAAAATCTCGCTTCTTCTAACGTTTTACGGTGAGATTTTTACAAAATCGATCGGCAAGTGTTTGTAAAAATGTGTTTGGCATTAATTTGACAGAGAATTTTAATAAGATGGTGATTAGTTTCTGAATCGTATTGTACATATAGTTATAGGACTTAGTTTATGTAATGTGTTGTATTTTTAGATTGCATTCGTTATTTGACGAGATAATCGCTGTTATACGTTGGCAAGAGTTGATAAATGGCGCTCGGTGACTTTACCGATGGATGGTGGTCAGTGGTGGTTTTTTTTATTTTTCATAATTATAAACTAGTGCTTGACCACAATCCCACCTGATGGTAAGCAGTGATGCAATCATTGATGGTAAGGCGCGCTAGTTTATTAAGAGTCTATTCACTAAGAAAAAAAAACTGGGTGAATAGAAAGGAAGACGACAGTTGAGCGAGGTGATGCAATGTTACATTCAACAACAGGACCAACGATGCTGCGCCAGAGGGAGATTGATCTGGAGACCCTCCATGACTAAACTCCCGGCACAACAACATTTGGCGCATCGTACGTTTCTTAATGGCATATAATTGTTTCTTATTACATGAACGGCAGAAATAGCAAGTCAAATGGACCGTCAATGAAACTAAGAAACGTAACAACTAATATTATCATGCACAGTGGTCCACTTCAAGGACTAAGCGCGAAATCCAAACCCGTAACAGGACATATTACCTCAAAAAACAATAAAGAAAATGGCAAACAAACTACGGTACCTATACTTAATTCTTAGCCGTTGATTAAACCTCAGCAGTGGAATAAAGACAATGACGAAAACGAACTCGCAATATAAATCAATTTCACAAATAGACTTGAAAACAACTTCATTTTTACATTACAAAATCACCTCTCACATGCTCGTTAAAACTAGGTACTAAGCTAGATGTAAAGCATAATTGCAATATTGCAAGTCACTACTTTCGACGTCTATTGTAAGAGGCCGTACCGCCATCGTCGGTACAAACTATGCAAAATAAAACTAAAAGTGCAAAGTTTAAGTGCCGAGCGAAGCCGTAACGTAACATAGATTGTGTAACACAACTGTTAAAACAAATTGAGATCATTATTGACTTAATGCTCTGTAACGTATTAGATGAGCTGCAACATTGATAATTATTGCTAATTATGAGTCTCTTAATGACTGCATTAACGGTTATTGTGGTCATTTACTTCAAGCTATTAAAATCTAGTGCTGGACATCGAGGTTTCCAAGTTGCGACATTACAGCCATTGCTTCGCCCACCGTATCAAGTACATTCCCTCTTTCACAGGCCCTGTGCTATATGGCCAAATATTTACAGTTGACTACTGCAAATATTTGGCCAAGCTTGGTAAAATTTAATTATTACTGATTAGTATATAGCTCATTGGTTGTGTTTGTCTGAGCATACATATAATGAGAAAGAATTTCTCGGTGGTAGGCCATAACATCGGCTGCCGGCAGAAGTTACCACCCACCAGCCAAAAGTCTCGCCGCAACGCGATTTGTCGTGTTCCGGCATGATATCTGGTGAAGCCGTACGGAGGACAGGTCTGAGCAGTTGTGTTGCGATGTGTGCCGGGTACGATGCGCCAAATGTTATTGTGTCGGAAGTTTAGTCGTGGTGGGTCTCTAGGGGCCTATTAGAGCAACTATTATATACTTATACATAGATATTCTATAACACACATCACGTTCAAAATCGACAAATCGCGTTGCGCATTGCGGGTATGTCCTAAGGGCGGGACATAGCTGAACCATGTAATTATTTTAAGACCTGTACAAACCTATGATCCACAATAAAGAAAGATTTGATTTCATTTGATCAATCTCCCCCTGGCGCAGCTTCGTTGTTCGTGTTGTTGGGTTTAACATTGCATCACCTCGCTCAACTGCCATCTTTCATCCTATTCACATAGTTTTTTTAAGTGAATAGGCTCTTAATAAACTAGCGTGCTTTACCATCAACGATTGCATTGCATCACTGCTTACCATCAAGCGGGATTGCGGTCAAGCACTAGTTTATACATAACTACTTGAACCAGTGACGGCATGTGGCGATTCCGCGCATGTGACTAATGTTGAAGAGAGAAAGGCAAAAGAAGAGATGGAGTAATTGTGTGAAGTGATTATGTGATATGACAGAAAAGGGAGTTAATGGTAGCATGATGATTGACAGAAGAGAATGGAAGAAAACTTGTTGTGACCCCAAGTAGTGTAACGAAACAAGGTCAGGAATATGTTAATAATGACAGCAGAAGACAATAATATGCTATTTTATCTGGGACAGTAACCAACTTTAACACCTACATATATCCAAAATGAAGAACGCACTCTTAACACCCAAGCGCTAACATTTCCTTGAAGATTTCTAATTTTCTAAAGAGGCGCGACAACTTTATAAGTAACTACATTTCATATTACCTCTTATAAAGTTGCTATTAATATACAACTACCCATCTTGTGTTCCGGAGAAACTTTAATTACAGATTGCACAGTTAAAGTTGATGGTTATGAAGTGGAAACCGTTGACAGATTATGTTCGCTTTCCAACTGGATAAACTATAGTGACGGAGAAGATACTGCGTCACTAAAGCCATTGACGCTTATTACATGGTTATTGAATGTTCCTATATTTCCATGCTTAACAAAGAAGGAATCGAAAGGTCATTAGCATAATCAGCATATGATGTTCTCAATACTGAGCCACAGACATTCTCTCAGTAAGAGTGCAATGGGTTCGTAAATGTCACATTTCATCATTTAGGATATGTCGATTTCCTTACAAACTTTTCTTCACTGTTGAAAAAGAAACCAAAATGGTTTTGTAACTCTATTACACGGGGACTGAAGTGGTGGCCTCGTTGCAAGAATCTACCGGGAAAAGGGAAAAATTTTCACTCCTGTATTGACACCTGAAGAATGTAAGCATTTCCGTTGAGATAGAAAGCGGCTTCAGTAACTTTGCCAGAAATAGCACAAAATATAAAAGCAAACGATGGAAAGCTTAATCTAGTCCACGTTGTCGGGGGTTCAATGATAATCCAGATCAGAAAATCATTTTTTTTAGTACATAATAACATAAACATATCTTAAACACTGGTTAGTAGGTAAATACCAACATTTGGGAAATTTGGGTAATAATTACTAATGAGTTCAAAACAATTAATATAATAGTGTCAAGATGACTAATAATAAAGTCAAAACCACTATCAATTAGAACGAGACCCAAACAGTAAGTTTGCCTGTTCTAAAAAGTGAAGTAAAGTAACCAACAAAAGTTATATTAGTCGCCTAGTCAATAGACGAAGTAGCAGAGCTACTTCTAACTGCAAGCTCATATTGCTCATAAATGAATAAGTGATTAGTTAGCTACCTGCAGCTTTCTAGTCCACTTTCGATATTATCGGCTTGTGGTCACTTTACTTGCTTAGACTACTCTCCGTTACTAATTTGCACCGGTTTGCTAATGAAGCGGTGGTATAATGAAGACTTTAGAGAAAATGTTTGAGGACAATAAAATACATGACTGATCATTTCTTAATTACCAACGGAACAAATAAGTTGTCACTATTTAGCCTTTCTCCAGCTCAGAAGGCCTCCAGTCGAACCGGATGCAGTTAAATCTACCTAGCTAGTATTTTCTCGGTAGTAGGCCATAACATCGGCAGCCGGCAGAAGTTACCCACCAGCCAAAGTCTTGCCCCCAAGCGATTCGTCGTGTTCCGGCATGATGTCTGGTGAAGCCGTATGGAGGACGAGTCTAAGCAGTTCTGTTGCGATGTGTGCCGGGTACAATGCGCCAGGTGTAAATGTGTCGGGAGTGTGATCGAGGAGGGTCTCCAGATCAATCTCCCTCTGGCGCAGTATCGTTAGTCGTGTTGTTGGTTGAACATTGCATTACCTCACTCAACTGCCGTCTTTGTTCCTATTGACTCAAGATTTTTTTTTGAGTGAATAGGCTCTTAATAAACTAGCGTGCTTTGCCATCTGGCGGGATTGCGGTCAAGTACTAGTTTATAATTATTAAAAAAAATATTTTACATTGAGCAACTACCTATTTGAATTCCCCAACCCAGTATCTGGAATTGTAACATCACTTGTTAAGGCTGGATGTCAAACTTTTGGGTTTCTACCCATGACGTCTATCAAAGGTCTACGAATGACAGCCCGACCGAAAGGTATATTGTGCTTTCCGTAGCATGTATGTTCCCGATATGTTACGGATGGTCAATCAACCACGTTCTGGCCTCGGCAAGTCTAGCTTAACCTTCGATCTACTTGTACGACTGCTATTATTCACCCGCAAGCCCGTCAATGGAACAGAGAAAGTATCCAAGGCAAAATGTTGCGTTAGATTGGTAATTGGTACACTGTCCAAAGTAGACCGATCATTGGAGTAAATGTATGGTTTTCACTTAGAAAATCTTAGTTTCTCCTCGTGTTAAAATGTTGAGAAAAGTCGACCAATGTCCACCAAGTTCTTCTAACTAAAGAAATAGCTGTACGTCTGGGGAGATTTTTGCGCCACTTTTTCCTAGCTAAAGCACTAGGAAGTCTTGAATACCGGGCGGTTGGGGAGTGTGTTCCATTTTGATGTTAAAAAGTGCCGATTCTTTGCCCAATTGACTTTTGCTTTTGTTTTTGATATTCCGAATAAGTGACCACTTGGATCCCATCAAAACTTTCTGATCGAAGTGGAGACGCTTGAGGAAGGCGTATGCAATGGGCATCTTTCGGCAGCAATTATGATGTAGTACAGTTTACTTCATTTAGGTACTAACTTAAAATCTTTGTGATCTAGATTTCTGCATTTATTTCTTCATAGTTACATATCATTGGGTTATTAGTCTGTGTTCTCACGACATTCCTTCCTGGTCTCATATCAGTATATCACGTTTCGAAGTCTTAATAAAACATGATTAATTTGACATCAATCACGTTTCAAATAATAGTAGTAAAAATGATTGATTTGCTATACTTTGGTACTAGTTTGACTTAGTGCGAACGCAAACTAATTTCTTGCGACTAATCGATATAGACGTCGCGCGTCGTGCAGGAAGCGATCATCGGATCCGTGCACCGCGCGGTCTAGCCGCAGCGACAATAGTCCGTTGCGACTCTGCAACACGGCAACACGACGCCACGTGTGTAGTCACCGACAGACAACGGCCGACAATTTCAATCCATACTAATATTATAAATGGGAAAGTATCTCTGCCTATCTGTCCGGCTTTCACGCCAAAACTACTGAACCGATTGTAATGAAATTTGGTACACAGATAGTCTAGAGCCTGACAAAGGACATAGGCTATAAAACATCTCGCTATGACCAATAGGAGCAGAGTAGGAACAAAAAATGTTGCGGAAACGGGAGTATTTTATATCAACAGAGCTCATTCGGCTAGAAGCTTACGCGGGCGAAACCGCGGGGCACAGCTAGTCGTCATTATATTTTCCGCCGTTGTACTCAGTCACCGTGTCGTAGTCGCATAGTGTGCATTTTGTCTTATTTCTAATCCGGAACTATCGGCCATTACTGCACACACGTGATTGATGTTATAGGTACAGAATTAAATGTACAGTCAAGACCAAAAGTCGAGTTACAATCTCACAAAACTATGGCCAAGCAATACTAGTTGTAGTTACGACCTTCTTCTATAATAAAGTTTGATACACACTTATACACTTTGACAACTTGCTGCCCGCTTATGATTGTTAGGTACTACTTACTAATTTCAACGCTCACAGTAAGTGTTTAAATAGCCTAGCGGTTCTCGTCTTGATTGGCGTTCAAGGTGGTTCGAGTCCAAACCTAATAACTTACAAAATATTTTTGAAATGTTTATTGGTGAGTTATGAATGCTGACAACAAAAACATGTAAAAATACCGATCCGCAACTTAATGATGATACTTTATTTTAAGATTTTTTTCTATATTAGAGTCATTATAAAAAGATGACGGTAGATTTGAAACAAACTGAACAAAAAATATTCCACTACCTACAACAACTATTATTAACTACAATTACTCAAATAATATTACTTAGCTGTTGTTGGTTGGTGAACATATAGTTACGAGTTCGTGTTATTAGTTTTACTTTTTTAATCAATATGCAGGCATATGCAGCAAAATATCTCAAATATCATAATATGAAACCGGCTTTTGTGTAAGTTGTTTTTATTATTATTTGGGTAAGGTGCAAACCAATCTCTTGTGGAAAGTGTGTAATAAATTTGTTATTGTTTTAGAGAACTACTGTAAGCCAAAGTTAAGAGGTTGGAGGAAGAAGGTGGCTTATGTGTCGAGACAAGTGGAACGAAATAACAATATTTACCGTTGAATAAACCTTTGAATCTTGCGAAGAAGAGAGGTTGCATTTGTGGTTTAAAAATAAACTGGCGATACTGGTGGAGACTTATCGAGCTAAACAAAAAAAAAACAATTTATAACAATCACAGTGCAGAAGTGTCCTACAAAGTGTTTTAAATATATGTCATTATATATCGTAATAACGGACTCTAAACCAACTCGTAAAGTAATTTAGCTAAGTGACAGTAATATGTTCGGTTGGCTTAATGGCTAACAGATGTCGCCTTTTGCAATTTCAATACAAATTACTTTTGGTAAATTATAAAAACAATAATTTCGGAATTCGATAAGAAATAAGTTCGTTTAATTTTGAACTAAGAAAGCGCTTGAAGATTATAATCTCATGCCTTCAAACTCCGAAAAAAGGCACTGCAGGATGGCATGCTATACACGCAAAAAAAATGTAAATGTAATAAGCACTGTTTTGTGTTCTAAGTATAAATTATTTTATGATTGTAATAATATTCAGGTTAAGCTTCAATCCTCTTTTCTTTAAGAAAATGAATAATTAAGCTATAACCTCTTTAATGATAACATGTAATACTATAACTTTCATATCTAAAAACCAAATATGTTTTTTTATATTTTTTATCATAATAATATCATAAGTTTGTCAAGGATTACTTTTATATAAAACTAGCTGACCCGGCGAACTTCGTTTCGCCTTAAAGGCAATATCACATGACTACTTTTTAAATTAGGATAATTTTAAATAAATAAATATTATTATTCAATGTTTCTTTATTTGGGAGCACAATCCTGGCGGTTCTCCGGAAATCTTTAATGTGCTACAATACTCGCAAACAACATCCATTGACCCAATGCGAACGCCATTGCGTTATATTATATGCGTATTTGAAACGCTGCAGCGCTGCCCGATTCAAATCAGTATTTGATGAATTTCTTCTTGTGCTTCGTAAATTATCTAGCGCTTGATCTCTGAGGTTTGCTCGACGATTTCGCATTGCCAACCGAGCCGTTCCACGGGCTGCCTCCCTTTGCTCTGGTGAGTGAGAAGCACGAAGTCGAGCCATACTAAGGCTGCGCTCTTCAAGTGCAATTTCTTGCTCTTCTTCAGTTCTTTTTTTTTTTGTTTTGGATGGGAAATCATCAAATGACCTCTCCCGCTCTGGGCGGAGCGGAAGAGCGTGTCAGACTTTTATTGACTAAAACCCACCCGTGTTCCTTCACTTGCCTATGCAACGACCAGTGCCATGGTTTCTTTTTTAACCAACCCGCAACCCTGTGGACCACTCCTCGTGGACCCCGTCAAGGTGTGCTGACATCTCTTTGAGGCGCATGTGAAACACAACGCACCGTCAACCCGGGTCTGGTTCTTACCAGGAGGCTAGCTGCCTATCGCTCGCCGCCCGCAAGCCCGCGCCTACGGTGGTCGAGAGTCCGATGTTGCCTCCTGACCAGGGCGCTTCCTGCGGCGGTTTGAGGCGTGAGGGTAGTGGGATTTCCGCTCCCTCACGCGCTCCACCTCCTCCTTTGCCAGCATCACTGCTTCACAGAAGGAGGTGAAAGCTTGCCATGCACTCTTGCGTCGGACTATGGACCGGACCAGGGTCGGACGCGAGTGATCGCAGCCGATCGCCACCACGAGGACACGGCTGTGCTCTACCCAAGCCGGGCAGACCTCCACCATTTGCTCCACCGTGTCCTCAGGGCGATGCCCACAGTGGTCATCCTGGCGTTTCCTCCCGCCTTATATGGAACAGGAACCTCCCGAAACAGCCGTTTCCGGCGAGGACCTACGTCAGTCAGAAGGTGAGGACGCCGTGGCGCCTCTCTAGCTACTCCTCAAAGAGAGGACTTTGATATTTGGGGCGTGCCCAGTGCTGGATTGCGACAATCACACTTTCCATGTCTCTGTCCGCTGTACTGCGATTTTTCGCGGCAGCGGAGTTATGCCTCCTCTCGTCACTCCCACATGTGGGCGAGGGATAGTGTTTCTCCACAATTTAATGGATGTTATTATACATATAAAAGTTTCTTTTTAATTACTCTATCTATTAAAAGATACCTCATCAAAATCTGTTTCGCAGTTTTAAAGATTTAATCATACAAAAGGACATAGGGAATGAGAAAGTAACTTTGTTTTATAGTATGTATTGAAGTGGTAAATGGCACAGCAATACAATATTAGAAATTTTGAAGTGAAAGTTTGCTTTGGGTCTTTTATTAAAAAAATTAAACCGGCAGAGAGTATTTATATTCCTTGCTTTAAATGAATGCATCAACATTCAACCGGTAAGACTTTTTTAATATGCTGAGTAGTGCAGCAGTGTGTATGTACAATTTTTAGCAAATGAACCGCTAACTTATATTTTGACTGAGTTGTTTTGTTATTCCATGTCAGTTGCGTTTTGTTATACCATGTCTTATGTCACGTCACACGGGAACGACGGGAACAACAGGAACGGGATAAAAGTATCCTATGTGATATGTCCTTCTCTCAGTTCTTATCTACCTCCCTAACAATTTTGAGCCATACTGGTTAAGCGGTTCTTGAGTTATAAATAGAGTAACTAAAACGACTTTTATTTATATACATAGACTTCATTCAAATCGGACCAGCCCTTTAGGAGGAATTCAGTGACGTACACACGTACAGCAGATTTAGGAATATACCAAATGTAGATGACAATGCTTTCCGCATTGTCATCTACATTTGTAACAAAGATATCATGCCTCTCTCTACCCTAGAGCTCTTGTTTCAGTCTCTTTAAGTTAAATAAAAAATCTTAAATATTTATTTATTTCTATTTTTTTTCTCTTTTAGTTCATAAGTACAATTACAGTTAAATAAAAAAAAAATTAACATTTTTTTTTATTTTTTCCCCCTTTATTAACCGACTTCAAAAAGGAGGAGGTTACTCAATTCGACCGTATATATGCTTTTTTTTTTAGTTCTTATGTACAACTTTCTTTTTAAGTAACTACAAAAATTACACTATAAACTTGTCTAAAAACAAAAAAAAACTCGTGGTTGGTCGGATTTGAACCGAGGAACACCAGCCATCGCGAGTAGACCATACCCCTATCGACTACGCCACAGCCGCTATGTCAAGCAACGCGAAATTAGCGCCCATATTATGCGTGAAATATTGCAAAAGAGAAAACTCGAAAACATGCGCTTGCCCAGACATAAGACTGAGCTAGATCGATTTCTCGTCCCTGAAAACCCCCACATATTAAATTTCAGCGAAATCGTTAGGGCAGTTTCCAAGATCACATGCTTCTTCAAGCGATCAGCGCCATCTGCCGGGCTGATTTGTGAATCTAAACCATCCAGGTCACCACTCAAACGCATACAGAAAAATTCATTAAAATCGGTCAAACCGTTTAGGAGGAGTTCAATGACATACACACGTACAGCAGAATTATATATATAAAGATATTACAATGCTGCCATTTCAACGTTTGTTTCATTTATTAGTATAAGTATATCTATACCGAATAATATATAACTTTATAATATATTGCATTATATTATTTATTATATTACATCTATAGTAAACTAAAACATATAATAAAAACCTATTTTGGTATAAATATTCAGTAAATTTTCCTATTCGTTTAAATATTATTTGCAAACATTTTTATTTTAAAATACAAATCAGTTATCATAATTTTAAATTATATGAAACAACAAAAAGATTTGCCGTTATTAAGGATCGAACCCACAATCGCTCGCTTATGATAGACCATTGTTAAGTGCGGCCGCTAACTTAACTTCAAATGAAGTAACGAAATTTTGCATTACTTTAAAGAAAGATGAAGACTGCGATAATAAAAATAATGCGTTAGTGTGCGTGGCCGGTTTAGCGCAGGCGACAGTAGTCTTTAAGGTGGGAATGGACTTCTACAGCTGATTGTACAACTAACATAACGTAACATTACACTTGAGTTTCTCGGAAGTTTTACACTTTTGTTTTCGAAATCATAATTAGTGAGCAAAATATTTTATTAAAATCGAAATTGAAGAGACGCCAATTAAAAGAGTATTACTCTTTTTATTTCTTAGCTCTTTTTCTTGTGGATAGGTAAACATAAAATGGCCTCTCACGCTCTGGGCGAAGCGGATAGTCGTGTGATCGTGTCAGACTTTTATTGACTAAAACCCACCTTACACGTGTTTCACCACTAAAACCCACAACCCTGACCCATGCATCGGTCTTCGTGGACCACGTCACCACGATGTGCTGACATCTCGTCGACCCGGGCCTGTTCCGCCTGTTGCCCTCTGCTCACCACTCGCAAGCCCGAGCCTACGGTGTCCGAGAGTTCGATGTAGGCTCCCGACCAGGGCCTCTCCTGCGGCGGCTAGAGCCGTGAGGGCGCTGAGATTCCCGTTACCTCCTTTGCCATCATCATTGCTTCGCAGAATGAGGTGGCGGCCTGCCATATACTCTCGCTCTGGACCATGGCCGGACGCAAGGTCTTTTTTAACTCTTAGCTTTTATAAAACGCAAAAAAGTACATACAAAGTACAATATTGATGCTGGTTACTTATATTTCCTTGGTGATGTTACACGCGGTTATTTCAGACTTTCTCCGTTTCATTTCGTTACATAAAGCGCGTCTTCTCGCAGTTATTGTGTTTGCGCCGACGCAGCTCAACCACAACTACGATAAGACACGCTTACTTACGCTACGCTACATTTTATTGAGACGTTGACTACCAATTCGACAGTTAACGCATTTGTACCTGATATGCTTCAAATCATAACGGTAACAACAAGGCTTAGTAGCCGAAATCCAAAACAAACCTTCAGTTTTATTCATGATTTCATTTTAGTATGCCCCGCGTTTTCACCCGCATACGTTCCTATCCTGTAGGAATATCGGGACAAAACTTTCCTACGTGTTATTCCTGCTTATAAACCATGTGCGTGAGTAGGCAGACATAATAGGGATGTTTCCTGGGTAAAAAAAATGAATTCTATTTAGTCCGTCATTCAAATTACTTATAGAAAAATATTGGATACGTATATTTTGTTTTATTAAATCAATAAAAATTTACAAATATAAAAGGCATCTAAGATCAGGAGTGGTGGCTGGTGACGTCACTTCTCGCTAAAAGTGTAGCGTGCAGTGAGGTCACAAGAGTCTTCATTTTTTGTTTATATGAAAAAAGAAAAAATACGTGTCTAGTATTTTTTGGAAATCTGACTGACGGGACTAATTAGTTTTTTTTTAGTCAACTACCCTATCATCATCAAAAACCAACCAACCAATTCCAAAACCTATTTTACTGTGGTTATGGGGGATTTTAACGCAAGTCTGGGTGGACGGATCGATGGAGAGTTCAGGGTGAGGAAATTTGGATATGGGACGCGAAACGAGAGAGGTCATATGCTGTCTGACATCTTGGAGAAAGAGGGACTCTTTGCGATGAACTCGTTCTTCAAAAAGCCACCCCAGAGAAAGTAGACCTGGCTAGGTCTCATTAAACAGGGACAGGCCCCATTAAAACGGGAGATGGACTTCATTATGTCGAAGAAGAGAGAGATATTTAACGATGTGTCTGCGATCAGCAAGATAGACAGTCGTTCCATATCAAATACTGGTTGCTGAATCCGGTTAGACTGGAAACTAACCCCAATATAGTAGGGAAAAGGGTACGGAGTTTTGGCGGGAAAGTCAAGCTAAGTGTCATGCTCATTTTTTCATTGGACTTTTTTACTAAATAAAAGTGCGTGATTTATGTAGTAAAAAGTGCATTCAGTAAATAATTCATAAAGAACAGTGAAATATCGCAGCATATTGGCCATATCATGACTTTGTCTCAAACCTCCCTCGTAAGACGGTTCACGCGGCCGTCTTTTTCGACATGATAAATTTATTACGTGACATAGGCTAAATGCACAAACCGTGCGAAGCCAAAAAAGAAAGAAAGAAGAAAAGGGTGGGTAGATGAAGATGAGTAGGATTACTAGGATAAAACCAACATGGGACTTCTGAAATGACAGAAGCTGGTTGCACGGTTCTATGTTCATCAGTGGATTGGTTTTCTACTCATTGTAGGGGAAGACCAAAGAAACGATGGATGGAATGTGTGAAGGATGATATGGCTAAGCAGGGGGTGACTGCCGAGATGGCTTCTGATAGGGATGTATGGAGGAAAAAGACATGTTGCGCCAACCCCAAATAAATTGGGATAAGGGCAGGAGAATGATGATGGCTTGGTCCTTCAGATGGAGCATTGTGCATGAGCCATTTTCTCCAGTGATATTATTATTATTATTTATTATTCCTTTTTATAATTATAAACTAGTGCCTGACCGTAATCCCGCCTGATGGCAAGCAGTGATGCAATCGTTGATGGTAAGCGCGCTAGTTTATTAAGAGCCCCTTCACTCAAAAGAACTGAGTGAGCAGGAAGGAAGACGGCAGTTGAGCGAGGTGATGAAATGTTAAACCCAACACCACGACCAACGATGCTGCGCCAAAGGGAAATTGATCTGGAGACCCTCCACGACCAAACTCCCGACACAACAACATTTGGTGCATCGTACCTGGCACACCTCGCAACATAACTGCTCAGACCCGTCCTCCGTACGGCTTCACCAGACATCATGACTTTGTCTGGTGGGTGGTTACTTTATTATAGCCTACCAAAATCAGTGTCGTTCTCTTCCCACCACAATCGGTGGTTATTTCAACCAACCACCTCCTCCCAGATATTGTTAACTGAAAAATACCTCCCGCAGCCTAATTATGTAACATGATTACTATCAATTTAAAGCATATTGCTTATCCATTGTAACATTTGTTAAAAAAAAAAAACTGTTCAACAATGTAAATACAGTATGTTAAATAACAGAGGGCGTTCCCTTAAACTCGTTAATATATATCATTAATAGATTAAAATAAAAATATCAGCATAGAAAAATAAGCATAAAAAATCCGAATAAAAAAAAATTCTAATTGGAAATAAATTTGAAACCTCCTGTTTTAAATCAAAATAGTAGTCGTCATGTATAAATAAATTGCGACGTTGCCGTCTTTCATGTTCGCGTGTACAGTGTGTTTCTTTTACATGTCAATTTAAAAATTTTATTGAATACTAGCTGACCCGGCGAACTTTGTTCCGCCTTAAAGGCTCACATGATCTTATTTTCACTTTTTAAATTAGGATAATTAAGGTAGCAAAAAAGTGTAGAAGAAGTCGAAACAATGAAGCTCATCATCATCATCAACCTTTTTTTATCGTCCCCATGCTGGGCATAGCTCTCCTCTCATAAGGAGAAAGACTGAGCGTAATCACCACGATTGCTCAATGCGGGTTGGCGACTTCAGATTAAAGTCCAGGTTTCCTTAAGATGTTTTCCTTCACCTTGTAACAATCATCATTAATTAAATCACAATAATACATAGAAGAAATTTCATTTTCTCTACTTTGTGGAGGTGCAAGGTACCACAGGGTAGCACAAAAGTGTAGGAGAAGCCGAAACAATGAAGCTCATTTTCATCATTAAACCGTAAGAATTACATCAAAAAACTTTTATTGAGCCTAGTTTGTAGAGGTGCAAGGTACCAGAGTAGCACAAAATTGTCCCGGCGAACTTTGTTCCGCCTTAAAGGCAATATGACATGATCTTATTTACTACTTTTTAAATTAGTATAATCTATATATATAAAAGAAAGTCGTGTTAATTACACTATTTATAACTCAAGAACGGCTGAACCGATTTGGCTGAAAATTGGTAGGGAGGTAGCTAAGAACTGGGAAAAGGACATAGGATATCCTACACTATTTGCGACCCTGCTACCTTGCAACTCCTCAAAGTAGGCAAAATAAAACTTCATCGATGTAATATTAGATTAATAATGATGAATGAGCTTTATTGTTTCGATTCTACACTTTTGTGCTACCCTGGTACCATACACCCGTACATCTTAAAAAAAAAAAAGTCTCACCCGTTGATGCATTCGTTTAAAGCAAGGAATATAAATAAATACTCTCTGCCGGTTAAAGTTAAAAAGCCACAAAGCCAACTTCAACTTCAAACTTTCTAATATTGTATTGCTGTGCCATTTATCATTGCCATTCTCCCATTGCTCTTGTAAGTGGGTTTTATTATGCCTACTTTTTTGGAGTGCAGGGTACCAGGGTAGCACAAAAGTGTAGAGGAGAAGTCGAAACAATGAAGCTCATTCATCATTATTATCATTATTATTAAATCATTTTTCCTTATTTTCGTTACCGTTTAGACCTACCCTGGACTACGAAAAACATTTTAAAACCAAAATCAGCTCAATCGGCCCAACCGTTCTTGAGTTTTAACCAGACTAACGAACAACAATTAATTTTTATTTATATAGAAGACTAGCTGACCCGGCGAACTTTGTTCCGCCTTAAAGGCTCACATGATCTTATTTTCACTTTTTAAATTAGGATAATTAAGGTAGCAAAAAAGTGTAGAAGAAGTCGAAACAATGAAGCTCATCATCATCATCAACCTTTTTTTATCGTCCCCATGCTGGGCATAGCTCTCCTCTCATAAGGAGAAAGACTGAGCGTAATCACCACGATTGCTCAATGCGGGTTGGCGACTTCAGACTAAAGTCCAGGTTTCCTTAAGATGTTTTCCTTCACCTTGTAACAATCATCATTAATTAAATCACAATAATACATAGAAGAAATTTCATTTTCTCTACTTTGTGAAGGTGCAAGGTACCACAGGGTAGCACAAAAGTGTAGGAGAAGCCGAAACAATGAAGCTCATTTTCATCATTAAACCGTAAGAATTACATCAAAAAACTTTTATTGAGCCTAGTTTGTAGAGGTGCAAGGTACCAGAGTAGCACAAAATTGTCCCGGCGAACTTTGTTCCGCCTTAAAGGCAATATGACATGATCTTATTTACTACTTTTTAAATTAGTATAATCTATATATATAAAAGAAAGTCGTGTTAATTACACTATTTATAACTCAAGAACGGCTGAACCGATTTGGCTGAAAATTGGTAGGGAGGTAGCTAAGAACTGGGAAAAGGACATAGGATATCCTACACTATTTGCGACCCTGCTACCTTGCAACTCCTCAAAGTAGGCAAAATAAAACTTCATCGATGTAATATTAGATTAATAATGATGAATGAGCTTTATTGTTTCGATTCTACACTTTTGTGCTACCCTGGTACCATACACCCGTACATCTTAAAAAAAAAAAAGTCTCACCCGTTGATGCATTCGTTTAAAGCAAGGAATATAAATAAATACTCTCTGCCGGTTAAAGTTAAAAAGCCACAAAGCCAACTTCAACTTCAAACTTTCTAATATTGTATTGCTGTGCCATTTATCATTGCCATTCTCCCATTGCTCTTGTAAGTGGGTTTTATTATGCCTACTTTTTTGGAGTGCAGGGTACCAGGGTAGCACAAAAGTGTAGAGGAGAAGTCGAAACAATGAAGCTCATTCATCATTATTATCATTATTATTAAATCATTTTTCCTTATTTTCGTTACCGTTTAGACCTACCCTGGACTACGAAAAACATTTTAAAACCAAAATCAGCTCAATCGGCCCAACCGTTCTTGAGTTTTAACCAGACTAACGAACAACAATTAATTTTTATTTATATAGAAGATAATAATGATGAATGAGCTTCATTGTTTCGACTTCTAAACTTTTATGCGACCCACCTTGCAATTCCTCAAAGTAGGCAAAATAAAACTTCATCCATGTAATATTAGATTAATAATGATGAATGAGCTTCATTGTTTCGACTTCTACACTTTTGTGCGACCCTGGTACTTTCTATGCAATTTTGTCGCGTTCGCGATTCACTTTCACTTTTGTTGAGTTTCAGAACGCGATATTAGATCCTCTAACGCGCACGCGAATTCGAACTTTATGCAGCGGTAATAAATTACAAATTGACTCTCCATTTTATTTAGAAAACGTTTGTATGGGAAATAGAAAAATGCTGTTTTGAGGATTTTCCCGGCAGTTATTCCAATTTTTCTCATCTTTTAAACCTTCCCTAGACCTCCACGAATAATTCAAGACCAAGATAAGATAAATCCGTTCAGCCGTTCTCGAGTTTTAGCGAGACTAACGAACAGCAATTCATTTTTATATATATAGATAATAATGATGAATGAGCTTCATTGTTTCGACTTCTAAACTTTTATGCGACCCACCTTGCAATTCCTCAAAGTAGGCAAAATAAAACTTCATCCATGTAATATTAGATTAATAATGATGAATGAGCTTCATTGTTTCGACTTCTACACTTTTGTGCGACCCTGGTACTTTCTATGCAATTTTGTCGCGTTCGCGATTCACTTTCACTTTTGTTGAGTTTCAGAACGCGATATTAGATCCTCTAACGCGCACGCGAATTTGAACTTTATGCAGCGGTAATAAATTACAAATTGACTCTCCATTTTATTTAGAAAACGTTTGTATGGGAAATAGAAAAATGCTGTTTTGAGGATTTTCCCGGCAGTTATTCGAATTTTTCTCACCTTTTAAACCTTCCCTAGACCTCCACGAATAATTCAAGACCAAGATAAGATAAATCCGTTCAGCCGTTCTCGAGTTTTAGCGAGACTAACGAACAGCAATTCATTTTTATATATATAGATTTTCTTATTGGAAAAAATTTTAAAACATTTTGTTTTCGAATGGAAATATTTTTTTAGCATGTATGTATGCTATACTATTTCGGGTTAACGGGAACGCCCTCTGTTAGTTAACATACTGTATATCGCAATGAATGTTGCTGAATAGCCAAAATGGAAGTCGGTGTTAGTGTTACGTAATTATACACCTGAATGGCAAAGGTAAAACCGGCGGGAACTTATACCACATTTATTTGTTTGATATTATTGACATTAATAATGCTTTTGGTATTTGGTTGGTAAGTATGTCGCAACTTGCTAGTGACCTAACCATAACTTTCCTACTATACTAGGTACTAATATACTGTGAAAGTTTGGACACAAGACTCAGATGCACACAAAACGGTCAAACTTACATTCAGATGCGTGCACGCATATGTTCGGCAAAATGAGGAAAACCGCTAGCCAATCAGACGCGTCGCGGCATAGCAATGAGTCATCATGCCGAGAGAATTTTGATTGATAGATTCTTTTGCAGATATGCACTAATGTGACTGACTTGAAACCGCATGAATTTAAATTCTTCATCATTCGATTGTGACATCTTGTACCGAAGTTATGCGTTACAAGAGTAATAGTAAGCATTTGGGCTGGTGCTGTTAAGTGTCACCTGGCCAGTTTGGATTCAGTGGAGAGGCGTACGAAGTGATTGGTAAATCTGATTTAACTCGAGACGGTCTCCAAAGCCTAGAGCACAGGCGTAGAGTAGCCAGCCTTTCGGTGTTCTATAGGATGCAATTTGGGGAGTGTGCGAGGGAAATGCTTGATTTCATTCCCCCATCTCCGTTCCACCATCGGACGCCCCGTCGAACGGCCAGTTTCCACCCTTATGCTGTTAACACCACTACGATCCGGAGGAAGCGCCTCCACCTTTATACCGCGGACATCGAGGGACTGGAACAATTTGCCAGCGGCGGTGTTTCCGTCGGACTACAATTTGAGTGTCTTCAAGTCTAGAGTGAATAGGCTCTTAATAAATGCGCTTTACCATCAACGATTGCATCACTGCTTACCATCAAGCGGGATTGCGGTCAAGCACGTGTTTATAATTTATTTAAAAAAAAATGCTGTAATATTAAGTAAACAAACGCCATTGTCCATGAAAACAGATCGATTTAAAAGGAACTGTGGAAACACGTATACAGAAAGAATGCCAATAATGTTTGAAGTGGTTTGTGTGTGTTCTAAGACCTTTAACAAAACAAGTCTTCTTGTGCATAAATTCCAATAAATGATGATCCAATGTCTTAGTCATCGTCAACGTTGGCTCGTGTTAAGTTTGTCAATATTTTGATTGCAGACATTTCTTTTTTTTTAATAAATTATAAACTACTGCTTGACCACAATCCCGCCTGATGGTAAGCAGTGATGCGAACGTTGATGGTAAAGCGCGCTCGTTTATTAAGTCCATTCACTTAAAAAACCATAGTCAATAGGAAGGAAGACGTTGTAAGAAATTGTAGTGTGACGGAAACACCGCCGCTGGCAAATTGTTCCCGTCTCTCGATGTACGCGGTATACATGAAGAAGTGAAACGCTTCGTCCGGATTCACGGGTAATTAGGTCATTCTACAGATTAGATTTTTTTTTCAAATTGCATCACACTAGGAATTACCTCTGTATTATGGGCGCTTACAAAAATTAAAATTCAAATACACAAAAAGCCAGGCCTGGAACAACCAACCGTAAGCCATAGAAACATTTGTTCCGTGCGGGAATCGAACCCGTGACACGCAGCACAGGAGTCGATTAATCAGCCACTGCGTCAACCGTGTTGCCGATGAGATGGGGAGCTAATGCCGCAGATTCCCTTTTTCAAAAACTGAACTAATATTAAATTAAATGCATCTTTTCCTTTCTATTTCATTAAGAAAAGTAAAAAGATAATTAATATTACTTATATTTTTTTTTCTTTTTTTATATAATAGATGAACTAGCGCTTGGCCGCAATCCCGCCTGATGGTACGCAGTGACGCAGTCGTTGATGGTAAAGAGCACTAGCTAATTAAGAGCCTATTCACTGTAGCCTTGATGACACTCAAATTGTAGTCCGGCGGAAACACCACCGTTGGCAGATTGTTCCAGTCCCCCGATGTACGTGGTATGAAAGAGGAGGCGAAACGCTTCGTCGGAATCGTAGTGGTGTTAACGACGTAAGGGTGGAAACTCGCCGTACGACGGGTCGTACAATGGTGGAACGGAGATGGGGGACTTATTTAGATTAGTTCTGTCTATGTGAGATTTTATTTTCCGTCATTATCTTCCACATGATCTTATACGTATGTCATAAATTTTACTCAACTGAATTACGTGAACGCACGCGTTTATGTTTCAAACGTGAACGCACGCCTTACATCGCCTGTACATCTTCATCTACAGATTAAGTTAGCGTTTATTTTAAAGTTACTTAACTGTATCTCTAAATCTCTCATCTCTGGCTCGACTTTTAGGTGGTTTTGCTTCAAAGCATTTTTTTTTTGTAAAAGTCATCAAAGATTTGACTTTCCCTCTGGCTAACACGACTTCTAAAAACGCAAGATAAGTAAATGAGATAACAATAACACAGGGGGTATAAACACCGTCTTATAATAAGCCGCATCCTAACCACGTCACACACTATTACTTGGATTTCTTCTTCAGCCTATAGATGTCCACTGCTGGACAAAGGCCTCCCCCAAGGCTTTCCACAATGACCGGTCTTGTGCTGCCCGCATCCATCGGTTTCCCGTGACCTTCATCAGGTCATCGGTCCACCTTGTTGGGGGCCTCCCAATGCTGCGTCTTCCAGTACGTGGCCGCCATTCCAGAACCTTACTGCCCCATCGGCCATCGGTTCTACGAGCAATGTGCCCTGCCCACTGCCACTTAAATTTAGCGACTCGAAAAGCTATGTCGGTGACTTTGGTTCTTCTGCGGATCTCATTTCTGATTCGATCACGCAGATAAACTCCGAGCATAGCTCTTTCCATTGCCCTTTTTGTGATTCTGAGCCTTCTTATGAGGCCCATTGTGAGCGACCACGTTTCAGTTCCGTAAGTCATCACTGGCAACACACACTGGTCAAAGACTTTAGTCTTGAGACACTGTGGTATCTTGGACGTCGAGAAGATGTAGCGTAGCTTGCATTTGAATCGTTTTTATCCCTATCTGTGTCTTAACAATGGGAACATTATAGGCTGATTAGGTATGTATATGATGTATGAATCATTTTTAATGCAAATTCCTAATCCATTCCTCTATAAGTTCGAGAAACGAGTCAGCTCAACAACGTAAATAACGCATTGAATGCTTTTGAGCTGTCAAAATTAACCCATTGCTACTAAAGTTTGTTACGCAATTACTATCCTTCTGGTTTCCGGAAGCGGTTCAGTCCTTTTACAACGGGCATCATATTAATTATCATCAAGTACACACGGCACATTGCCCGTAGGACCGATGCCTGATGGGGCCGACGGGTTCTCGAGTGCGACCACGCGCCGGAAGACGCAGCGTGTGCCCCCGACAAGGTGGACCGACGACCTGGTGAAAGTCGCGGGAAACCGCTGGATGCGGGAGGCGCAGGACCGGTCGTCGTGGAGAACCTTGGGGGAGGCTTATGTCCAGTAGTGGGCGTCTTTCGGCTGAAATGATGATGATGAGTACACACGAATGATACGCGTCAACGACATGGACAACTGCAGGTGCTCGATTACTAAAATGGTTCAAATCACGTCAGGCGCTTTACTTTATGTAAATTATTTTATAACCTCTGCTATCAGAACTGTAAACAGAAACATCGTGAGGAAACCGTTCTAGAACCAAGAATTGTAAGACTTGTGATGTCTACCAACACGCATGATTACAGCCCACTCCTCTCATCGAAACGAGGCCTAGCATCCCAGCAATGGGAAATTATAGGCTGATTATCATCATCATCATCAACCTTTTTATCGTCCCACTGCTGGGCACAGGTCTCCTCTCATACAGAGAAGGATTGAGCGTAATCACCACGCTTGCTCAATGCGGTTTGGCGATTTCACACTTAAAAGTCCAGGTTTCCTCAAGATGTTTTCCTTCACCTTCAATCATTGGTGTCCAAGATATACTTAGAAAGTACATATAAATTTAGAAAAGTTACATTGGTACTTGCCTGACCTGAAATCGAACCCGCGCACTTAGGCTGATTATGATTGGCTCAAATACATGGCATGTTGGCATCGTCTGCCCTCGAGAATGCACGGTTAGCGCAGTGGTTAAGCTATTGACTGCTGCTGATTGAAATATTTGTATGACCCACAAGTAGTTGTTCCGGGTCTGGCTGTTTGTGTATGTTTGTAAATACACCGACGATACAGGAAAAATTCCTAATGCGAGGCAAGGTTTTTTTAAAATGAAGAAATCGTTGATGGTAAGGCGTGCCAGTTTATTAAGAGCCTATTCACTCAAAAAAGCTGAGTGAATATAAAGGAAGACGGCAGTTCAGCGAGGTGATGCAATGTTAAACCCAACACCACGACCAACGATGCTGTGCCAGAGGGAGATTGATCTGGAGACCTTCCACGACCAAACTGATACAACATTTGGCGCATGGTACTCGGCACACATCGCAACACTTACACAACTGGTCAGACTCGTCTTTCGTACGGCTTCACCAGACATCATGCCGCAACACGACGAATCGCTTGGCGGCAAGACTTTGTCTGGTGGGTGGTAACTTCTGCCCTTGATGCGTATCTCGTGAGTCGTGTTAGGTGTTCAAATACCTTAGTTCAAGAAACAAAAGGGTTACGTGGGTACAACAGGCACATGACATGCGAATCACGAATATCACTCCATCAAAGGTTCGTGTCTCCTCCTATTATGATACCCGTGAGAACTTTTATTAGCACTCCTAATTAATAGCTACCAGATGGCTGTATGCTCTAATACATAAGTTAATGCTTCCGTATCAACACTTTCTCATGGAGGTAGCAAGCAATTTTCAACGGCTAATCTCTTGTTAAGGATGTAATACGCCGCCGGATTTGACATCCCAAAATGATGATTTCTTTAAGAGCCAATGGTCGCTCTTAATCGCCGTAGTGACAGCTGTCATATAAATGATGATAATGACAATAATTTTGGTTTTTTGACGGGAAGCTAAGATGAGTGTCACGCGCATTTTTCATTGGACTTTTAAAATTATTTATAGTGTCGTTTACTAAATAAAAGCGCGTGATTTATGTATTAAAAAGTGCATTCAGTAAATAATGCATAAAGAACATTGAAATATCGCAGCATAGTGGCCACATAATGGCTTTGCATCAAATCTCCTCTTAGTCGGCTCTCGCGGCCGTTTTTTCAAAGAATTTCTATAACTTCTTACACGTGTTATTGGCAAAATTGTGGTATCTATTCTACAGAGGCCATTGATCAATAGTTGAGGTTGAATCTCACCTTGAAATAAGAAGTAGAAGAAGACAATATTTTTCATAGTTAAAAAATTCTTAATAAAGTCTCGTTCCAGTTTTGTTGACACCTCCGACGCGCGATGACGCAGCGACTTCCCTTGATTTTCATGGAAGCGGTATGTAATTGTGTGGTACGGAACTCTTCTAAGTAGGGACTCTTTTTCGCGTGACTGAATATGAGCAAATCCGGCGCTTTCTGAGTACCCTTTGGGCAACAGGGTCTGATTATGATTTTGTGACATGATATTTTAGGCATGAGTGATTTTATTATTTGTTTTTTAAGCCTTTCAATGATGGTTCATTTTGATGTTATTAAGACCTCTGCTACTAACAATTATGGACATAGAAATTCGTCAGAAATAATTCGATTAAAAAGCTCGATTTTCTTGACCAGTGATATATGTAATATGACGGAACCGCTTTTCTAAGAAACCAAGACTTGAATACTTCTGTTGTAAACTTAAACTTAAGAAACTCATACAAAAGTTTTCCAAAGAGATAAGTTGGTTTTAAAGTTACTCCTTAAAAGAACTTCACTTACGTACAACGATATAACAGAGATTATAGAAGTAATTAAAACATTACAGTATCTTTCGAAAGACACGTCTTTGTCAAATGTGCTGTCTTACATCATTTTCTCATTGAACTGGGTCGACTTGGCTCAACCGCAAATATTCTAACATTGAATGGATCACTTTATGGGAAAGTTTCAACAGATCTTATACTGATGTATAGTGGATGCTTTATTGTCCTGTGTGTTGCAAGGAGTGAGTGTGTGATGCAGGTGACTGTACCCTGTCCATTAAATCACAAAGATTTTGACAGACTTGCCAGTGGCAGCAACCTTATTATAATGAAAATAAAGATTAAAATGATTGTGACAACAATGCAACAGGAACGTTACCAGAATGAGAATAAAGATGTGATTTGGATAGGGTTGCAAACATCAAAGATAAAATAAGAATTAACGTTAAGGTGTGAATCAATCTTAAATTCCTTCATTCATTGTCACGCCACGCATAGTCTAAATCACTATCTAGAAGCATGAACTACACAATGCCGCCCACAACAAGCATGCATGTCTGGCCCGCACGCATGCATCCGTGCGAACCACCCCCGTGCACCACGTGCGTGTGGAGCGCATGACGATAAAAAGCATGTATACGTCAGTTTGCGGGTAGCACGCATGCGGGCGGGATTTCGCATGGCAATAAAAAGGCCCGAAGTAAACGTCAACAAACACGGATGTGTTAAATGAAGTATCAAATGCAAAGACGCAATGCAAGTTACATGAACAGCAGGAAAGTGTCGTGAACCTAAATGGTTGTGATCTAACAAATAATAACTCAGCAGTATTAAAGCATATAATAAAATTATCACTCGTCACCGGTTTTCATCATACATATCCCTGTTGTAATGACTTGCCCATCAAGCATTTTGAACGAAAATATGCTAACAAGTCACAAATAACAACAAAACAGTGACACTAACTAAAAAGTTCTTTACTAATTTAGTATCCTAATCGCACAACAGACTTTAACTAACAATTTCAATCATGTTGAAGCATTTATTGCTAATCCGTTGCTCTATATGTTTGAAACATGTATTAGCTTAACAAAGTAAACTTAATAACGCACCTGAAAGCATGTAAAACTTTACTAATTAAAATGATAAGTTGATTCTATACGAAAATTTTAATAAGAGTTAAAAATTTCTGTTGTCAAGCATTTGCAAACTCTTCAGGCGTTGGTAAATGCGCACGAACTCTAGCAATTCTGTCCTGGTCAATATTGAGACTCTTTCTCTTACACGCTATGTCCTTCTCCAGTTCTCCTCTATACTTCATCAGTTCCGCTCGCACCGACTCCGCCTCCCTCATCTGGTGGTTCAAGGACGCGGCGGTCTCTTTGATGAACTTCGCTTCTCCCATCAAGGCATATTGCGCCTCATCTCTACAGTTTTCTACGTTGGGCCGAGCGTAATTCCTGCTTTTTAACCTTGTGTTTGACAGTTTATCTCTTTCGTCTACTTTCCTCAGCGAATCCTTTAGATAATCTATCAGTTTTTCTACATTAGCGATAGTTTGCAAATTGTCTTTCAAGGTATCTTGTAACTTTGCACATAAAGCTTCTGTAGCAGAAACAGTTTCTCCAAGTGCATGATTAGTTCTATCAGATTGTATTTTCATATCTTGGGAGCCTTTTAAAATTACATTCATCAACTCCGCTCTCAATTCAGCAGACTGCTTTCTAACATCCTCACAGTTTCTGATGCTTTCAGCACAAAAGTGTTCCCAGTACTCTAAGGTGGTTGCGTTTTCAGGCCATCGAGCTACACCTGGGTGATGGAGTATCAGATTTGATTCTGGCGTCAAATTCGAATTTATGATATCTTGCTTTAAGGTTGTCATTTTGTCGCTCCAATCAAATTCAAGACTGTATTTGGCAGCTTTGTTACTGCCCATCTGTTTCTCAACCCTCGACAGAGTCTTCTGGAACACTCGTCTTATCTCTCCAGCAATAGCCACCTCTTTTATTAATTCTTGTTCCGCATCGTCTCTTACCATATCCGGTTCATATCTGAATGTACGTAGTTCTAAACATTCTTTCGAAATAGATTCAGGCAACATCAAAATTCTACTAGCACCCTTTAGTTTAGCTCTGTAATCATCTAAATTTTTTATTTCTTTAGTCATAGCGTGTATGGTCCTTTCAGCTTCTTTTTTCAAATGGGCCAAGGTTTTAACTCTTTCATTTAGCTTTTTGTTGGTTTCAGATTGCTTGTTATCCATGTCCTTGAAAGCTTTTTGCAGATCAGATTTAATGGATGCTTCTACTGCTTTAGCTTTGTCGGTCGCTCTTGGGGTTAAAGTATATTGGTTATTTTGTCTCCATTCTCCAGTAGAGTATCGAGTTATGGAGTATTTGTCGACAACAGGCCTGACGCCAGTCATACCGGCTTGAGGCGTCCAGTCCATGTGACCCGCCGCCCACGGCCCGATGGGGTTCATGGTGAGCATGTCGCCGCTCGTGCTGTCTGTGGGCTGCGGTAGGTACATAGGCGGTCCATCGGGAGGGTAATACTTTTTCTCTGGTGGTTTTATAAAACCAGGAACATAGGTGGCACCAAGATGGTCGTCAAAATCACTCCTCTCACCCGCTTGCAGGTAAGTAGGCTGCTGCAAATGTTGACCAGCATTTGTTGGACAAATAAAAGGGCAATTTAATTTAGCGTTGTTTGAATTAGACATATTCACGAGAATTTAGAGACAGCTGTATTAAGAAACTAAATAATATCAAATTAAACTTAACAAAATCTGTTACTCAAGCAAAAAATTACATTATACTGACGTATTAAATTGTGATGATGTCTTTGAAGTTGTCATAATTATTCAGCCAGGAATTTCATTCATTCATGTTACAAACTTTTTGACAGGCCCGCTTGCCTTCGCTACAAAAAGTATTTAAGTAAGTATGTGTCGAAATAAAAACTAACGAATATAATACAGGGTGTATCTAACATCGTAACGCAAACTTCGCGAAAAGGCGACACCGTATGCCACTAACAAAATTATGATAGTCATTTATGTCGTTAATGAGCGGTTACTGAAATAACAGCGTTTAAAAAATAGTGTCGGCTCGGCCTTTGAACGTTGCAAGCGTACCGCCGCGCGCCGTGCGGGTTTGTAGGTATGATGTTGATCCCTGATGTGAACTCTATTAAATCAGCTGATAGGATAGTTTTTCTAGTAGTGTTCACATTGCACTTTTTTGTGTAATTAACGAACTAATTAACTTATACTTTCAAATCTTATTAGGTTATAAAATTATAGCAATTTTGAATGGTCTAAAGTGAATAAAACTGCTTTTTTTTTTAATCGGGAAAACGCCGTCGCAAAATTCCACCACTGGGGGTTTCAGAATCATGTACTGGATCCATGGACTCCTTTGTGGGTCGATGTCAGATACACCCTTTATAAACAGCCAGGCGTGTAGTACCTACATTATGAAAGTAAACGAAGGTAAAGGAAGAAGTATTAGCAGGTGGCGTTGTGCAGTTTCTGTCTATCAGAAAAGAGTGTATAAAAGTATTATACATAATACACTTGAGTCCAAAACCCACTCAGGCAAAGCGCTGACTTTGCCTCCCAGGGGTAATATACAATACAAGGCCTCGGGTCGTCCGAGATATAGGTATCTCAGTATGTGCCAGGGCACATGAAGAAATATGGGTGGGTTTTAGTCAGTAAATTCGACACGCCTATGATTATACAACAAAAAAAACTACATAAAATATTGTAATAGACGTACGTACTATATTATTTCAAGTCCGAGAGAGAGAACCGTCATACAAAGAGCAAATTTTGATTTATAACTTTTCTTAATTCTAATAGATCACTATCTTCCTCTAACGACGAAACCAACGGTTCCACTATAAGTGTAATTTTAGCAGTATTTTTGATCAAATTATGGGATTCACTATCTTCTCGACGGGGCGATGGGAGAACACTTGCTTCATACAAAAGGTCAGTATAGCGTACTTATTGTTCTTCGGTTCTCATCGTTCGTGGGATACTGCATTGTTCAGTAAAGATAATTTAGCCATGCATGGTTCTTGTTTGAAGAAGGTTCCATCGATTAATAGATTCCGTTTCCGTATTATTTTTTTATCGTTGCATAGTAGTAGTAGTCTAGCGGTGTACCGATTACTATATCGCAAGTAGTAATAAATTGGAACATCTACATGTTTCATATTTTACAGAAACAAGGATCAAAGATTTTTCTCGGTGGTAAGCAATAACATCAGCCGCCGGCATAAGTTACCACCCACCAGACAAAGTCTTGCCGCCAAGCGATTCGTCGTATTCCGGCATGATCTCTGGTGAAGCCGTACGGTGAACGGGTCTGAGCAGTTGTGTTGCGATGTGTGCCGGGTACGATGTGCCTAATGTTGTTGTATCGGGAGTTTGGTCGTGGAGGGTCTCCAGATCATCCTCTGACGCAGCATCGTTGGTCGTGTTGTTGGGTTAAAAATTGCATCACCTCGCTCAACTGCCGTCTTCCTTCCTATTCACTCAGTTTTTTTTTTTGAGTGAATAGGCCTGATAAGCTAGTGCGCTTTACCATCAACGATTGCATCACTGCTTACCTTCAGGCGGGATTGCAGTCAAGCACTAGTTTATAAATATTAAAAAAAAAATGAAATTAATTTATGAGTTAATTTTACGTTTTGTTACAGATTCATATCTATACTAAGCAGTAACCAAACGCAGTGTTCAATGGGTTAGAGGTAATAGCATTATAGACGCTAATTAATATTAAGGACAAAAATGCATCAATCCTTCGAGAGCTGGGTATCACAATAAGACTCTCCTCTATCTGCCTTCGAAGAATTTTGGAGTATTTTGTTGAAGGTAAAGCGTGCTAGTTTATTAAGAGCCTATTCAATCAAAAAAACTGAGTGAATAGAAGGGAAGACGGCAGTTGAGGGAGGTGATGCAATGTAAAACCTAACAACACGATCAACGATCCTGCGCCATAGGGAGATTGATCTAGAGACCCTCCACGATCAAGCACCCGACACAACAACATTTGGCGCATCGTACCCGGCACACATCGCAACACAACTGCTCCGACCCGTCGTCTGTACTCTTTCACAAATTTTACGAGGTATACCCTTAAGTTTTGAATCTATTAAATGTGGTGGTATTTGTTCGTTGCACAATGCGTACTCCGATGATGTGTAAAACAATAAGGAGAGAGAGAGGTTGTGGTAAATAGCGCCTCGTCACGATACTTATGTCTAAAATGAAGTACGACTACCTACTTATGTAAGTGCTTTAATAGTTTTGATGCCTCTGTAATTCATAGTGTGATGTGAATAGTTCCGGTGTTCGCACACAAAGCCTGTTGCCAGCGAGAAGGCGACTATCAAAACAGATAATTCAAATGTATTTGAAACGTAGTCAATCTATCGAAAGCAGAAACAATGAATGTAATAGTGATTTAATTGGCTACCAAAATATTCAAAAGAGCTTCAAAGCATACAAAATAATCGAAACAATTTCAAAACAAAATACTTCCAAATAAGAAATTCACATAGAAATATAAAACAAGATAAACTCAGAATCCAGCTAGTTCTAACGCAGATGGGTAATGAGAGCGAACCATCCCACATCGATCCCGATCTATGTTAAGACTCTTCCTCTTTGCTGCTATCGCTTCTTCCAATTCAGTCCTTTTTCGCATCAAGTCAAGTCTCAATCTCTCAGCATTGTTCAGTTGACCAAGAAGTGACGTCACCGTCTCATGAATCTTCTTTACTTCTTCAATCAAACCTAAATGTGGCTGGTCTCTAACAGATTCTCCATGAGGTCTCCAATTGTTCCTATTGTCAAGTCTGGTTTGAGCTAACTTCATGGCGGAATCCATTTTTCTAATAGACTGTTTTAGATCCTCTATCAAAGAATCCATATCAGCAGTTTTTTGCAGTGTGGTCCTCAAATTCTCCTCCAGTTTTGTGCACAATTCTGTAGTAAGAGCTACAGTTTCAGCTAATGCCATGTCAGTTCTGTCGGCTTGGTTACGCAACTTTCTACCGTTGTTCACTAAAATAGCGTTTAAGCTACCTCTTAAGTCGGCTGACTTTTGTCTAGCCGCTTCACAGTTTTGTACATTTTCTCGGCAGAAATACTCCCAATATTCTATTGGAGCGCTAAAATCACCGAATCTTGCAGCACCAGGTCGGAACATTAAGGTGTTCGATTTTGGTCTAAGACCTAAGTTAATAGTGTCTGCATTATAGGCCATAGTTTTATCACACCAATCATATTCTATCCTGTGCTTCGCTGCTTTGTTTATTGCCATCTGTTCTTCTATACTATCGAGTGTATTTTTCAAAGTATCTCTGACTTCATTGACAAGTTTCGTTTCTTTGATAAGTTCCTGCTCTGCGATGTCTGCCACTAAATCGGGCTTAAATCGATTTGAACGAAGTTCTAAACATTCTTTGGAAATCGATGCAGGTAACATTAATACTCTGGCAGCACCTTTTAACCGTTGTCTATCAATTTCAAGCAATTCTACTTCATTGGTAATTTCCTTGCAAGCTTTCTTTACCTCAACTTTCCACCTGAATATATCTCTTGCCTTTTGCTTTAACCTTTTATTATTTTCCAATTGCTGTTTATCAATATTTCCAAACGCTTGCATCATAGAAGTCTTGGCGTTATAATCTACGATGTTAGACTCATTTATTACCGTAGGGTCTAAAACACGCTCATTATGTTTCCTCCATTCGTCGAGAGAATATCTACTTATAGAATACTTATTGACATCCGGTCTTGTACCAGTCATGGATCCTAGCGGAGTCCAGTCCACTTTACCATCTGGTCCTGCTTTTAAATTGGGCAGGTGCTCACCATCTCCTCTAGGTGGTGGTGGTAGCATTGTATCTGGTTCAGTCGTTACCTGGTGAGCTTCAGTGGGTCGCACATCACTTGGTATCTTCTTCTCTTGGTCTGCTGTTTTAGCTTCTTTAACTTCCTCCAAAGCTTTTTCGGGAGACTTTTGAGATTTTTTAAAAGCTATCGTGTCTCTTTTCGTTGGACAACGCAGTTCGTCGGGAAAAGTGGTCATCTTGCTTTCTTATAAACGGACACGGTATAAAAATCTAAATGATAAAAAATATCATAGCTTTGCCACACAAAACCGCAAAAACATGTTAGCGAAATGACATTTGACATAATGTCATGAATGTCCTAAAACGATTCGATTATTTAAAAAAGTAGTTTTTATAATTAAATAATAGACTGGGGATAAAGTACATAAATCAAGTTAAGGCCATTACTTATAAATAGAAACTACTTGTTTAATTTTATATGGTACACACCACTACAACAAACAAGTACTTGTATAATACATGACTATGCGTTACACCCACTGTTCAGATTTTTTTATATCCATACTAATATTATAAATGCGAAAGTAACTGTGTCTGTCTGTCTGTCTGTTACGCTTTCCCGCATAAACCTCTCAACCGATGTTGATGAAATTTGGCACAGACAATCTTTAGACCCTGAGAAAGAACATAGGCTACCTTTTATCCCGGAAAAATTTGATGTTCCCGAGGGAAATCTAAAAAGCGCGATATAACCGAACTCCACGCGGGCGAAGCCGCGGGCGGAAAGCTAGTAAATTATAAACTAGTGCTTGACCGCAATCCCGTCTGATGGTAAGCAGCGATGCAATCGTTGATGGTAAAGCGCGCTTGTTTTTTAAGAGCCTATTCACTTTAGCCTAGAAGACACTCAAATTGTAGTCCGACGGAAACACTGCCGCTGGCAAATTGTTCCAGTCCGTCGATGTACGAGGTATAAAGAGGAGGTGAAACGCTTCGTCCGGATCGTACCTATTAATATTAACAACGTAAGGGTGGAAACTCGCCGTACTACGGGTCGTCCGATAGTGGAACGGAGATGGGGGAATTAATTCATACAATTCCCTCGCACGCTCACCAAAATGCATCCTATAAAACACCAAAAGGCTGGCTACTCTACGCCTGTGCTCCAGGTTTTGGAAACAACGCAACCAGAATTATCCCATCTAATTTATGCGATCGTCGCAATCATTGTTCAGCAAAATTAAACACGTCTTCAAAGCAACAGACCACTCTCTCTACGGGTTTTTTTTAACAAATATTTGACAAAATGGTGGCGACGATATTACAATCGTTATGTTTATTTGTATTTTATTTCTTGTCGCTGGGTGGGTTTTAGAGTTTATCTTCTTGTTATTTATTTTAATCATTATAAACTAGTGCCTAACTGCAATCCCGACTGATCGCAAGCAGTGATGCAATTCGTCGATTGTAAAGCGCGCTAGTTTATTAAGAGCCTATTCACTCAAAAAAAAAACTGAGTGAATAGGAAGGAAGACAGCAGTTGAGCGAGGTGGTGCAATGTTAAACCCAACAACACGACCAACGATGCTGCGCCAGAGGGAGATTGATCTAGAGACCCTCCACGACCAAAATCCCGACACAACAACATTTGACGCATCGTTCCCGGCTCAAATCGCATCACAACTGCTCATACCCGTCCTCCGTACGGCATCACCAGACATTATGCCGGAAGACGACGAATCGCTTGGCGGCAAGACTTTGTCTGGTGGGTGGTAGTATGGTGGGGTTAGGGATCATTGAGAGTAGAACATGGAATTTGGTAGGTACTTATGATTTCTTAAGCAGGTTACAAAGTTTATTATTTTATTTTATTTAGACGATCACCAGTATGCTTTCACCAAAGGATGTAAGACTAACGCCGATATCACTTTACCTAAAGACATATTGACAGCGTGGAAAGAGGCCATAGTATTTTGTGACCCTCCAATACATTTGATTACATAGATCAGTGAATTGGTCTTGGGCAGAACTTAATCATAAAACTAGAGAACTTTAGCTTTACGGACTAGGTAAAATTGCGCTTAGTGTACTGAAATCTTATTTAAATGCCCATCAACAATCATCAACCTTTTTATCGGACCAGTGCTGGGCACAAGTCTTCTCTCATACAGAGAAGTATTGAGCGTAACATGAGGTTGGCGATTTCAGACTTAAAGTCCAGGTTTCCTCAAGATGTTTTCCTTCACCTTGTAATCAATCTTTGGTGTCCAAGATATACTTAGAAAGTACTATCAGCTGTAGAAGTCCATTTCCACCTTAAAGACTACTGTCGCCTGCGCTAAACCGGCCACGCACACTACCGCATTATTTTTTTATCGCAGTCTCCGTCTTTCTTTAAAGTAATGCATAATTTCGTTACTTCATTTGAAGTTAAGTTAGCGGCCGCACTTAACAATGGTGCTATCATAAGCAAGCGATTGTGGGTTCGATCCTCAATAAAGGCAAATCTTTTTGTTGTTTCATATAATTTAAAATTATGATAATTGATTTGTATTTTAAAGTAAAAATGTTTTCAAATAATATTTAAACGAATAGGAAAATTTATTGAATATTTATCCCAAAAAAGGTTTTTATTATATGTTTTAGTTTACTATAGAGGTAATATAATAAAAAAATATATAAAAATAAAACAATAAGCATATTATAATGCAATATACTATAAAGTTATATATTATTCGGTATAGATATACTTATACTAACAAATGAAACAAACGTTGAAACGGCAGCATTGTAATATTTTATATAAAAGTAATCCTTGACAAACTTATGATATTGTTATGGTAAAAAATACAAAAAATATTTTTGGTTGTTAGATATGAAAATTATAATATTATACGTATATTATGATTAAAGAGGTTATAGCTTAATTATTCATTTTCTTAAAGAAAAGAGGATTGAAGCTTGACCTGAATATTATTGCAATCATAAAATAATCTATACTTAGGTCCGTATTACAGAACGTCACTCAAAACTCAAGCTCTACTTATGTCTCGATTCAAGCCATTTGATTGGTTGAAAGTAATGCTTAAGCAGAGATCAATGCTTGAGTTTCGTTCTGTAATACGCACCTTAGAACACATAATAGTGCTTATTACATTTATAATTTTTATGCGTGTATAGCATGGTACTAATGCTGCCATCTTGTAGTGACTTTTTTCGGAGTTTGATGGCATGAGATTATAATCTTCAAGCGCTTTCTTAGTTCAAAAGTAAACGAACTTATTTCTTATCGAATTTCGAAATTATTGTTTTTATAATTTACCAAAAGTAATTTGTATTGAAATTGCAAAAGGCGACATCTGTTAGCCATTAAGCCAACCGAACATATTACTGTCACTTCGCTAAATTACTTTAGAGATGGTTTAGAGTCCGTTATTACGATATATAATGGTATATATTTAAAACACTCTGTAAGACACTTCTGCACTGTGATTGTTATAAATAGTTTTATTTTTTTTTTGTTTAGCTCGATAAGACTCCACCAGTCGCGCCAGTTTATTTTTAAACCACAAATGCAACCTCCCTTCTTCGCAAGATTTAAAAGTTTATTCAACGGTAAATATTGTCGTTTCGTTTCACTTGTCTCGACAGCTACCTTCGTCCTCCAACCTTTTGACCTTGACCTCCAACGGCTTACAGTATTTCTCTAAAACAATAACAATTTTATTACAGACTTGTAACAAGCGATTAGTTTGCACCTTAACACAAATAATAATAAAAACAACTTACACAAAAGCCGGTTTCATATGATATTTGAGATATATTGCTGCATATCCCTGCATATTGATTAAAAAAGTAAAACTAATAACACAAACTGGTAACTATATGTTCACCAACTATCAACAGCTAAGTAATATTATTTGAGTTATTGTAGCTAATAATAGTTATTGTAGGTAGCGGAATATTTTTTGTGAAGGAGTCATTCAGATTCTTTCAAGTCTACCGTCATCTTTTTATAATGACTCTAATATAGAAAAAATCTTAAAAGAAAGTATCATCTTTAAGTTGCGGATCGGTATTTTTAGATATTTTTGTTGTCAGCATTCATATATAGGTATATATAGGTACCGACAAATCACACAGATTGAGCTAGCCCCAAAGTAAGTTCGAGACTTGTGTTATGGGATACTAACTCAACGATACTATATTTATAATAAATACATATATAGGTAAACATCCAAGACCCAGGTCAATCAGGAAAAGATCGTTTTCCATCATGACCTGGCCGGGGATCGAACCCGGGGCCTCCGCGTCGCAGGCAGGCGTGTTGACCGCTGCGCCACGGAGGTCGACTTCATAACTCACCAATTAACATTTAAAAAATATTTTGTAAGTCATTAGATTTGAACTCGAACCACCTTGAACGCCTATCAAGGCGAAAACCATTAGGCCATTGAAACACTTACTGTGGACGTTGAAATTAGTAAGTAGTACCTAACAATCATAAGCGGGCAGCAAGTTGTCAAAGTGTATGAGTGTGTATCAAACTTTATTATAGAAGAAGGTCGTAACTACAACTAGTATTGCTTGGCCATAGTTTTGTGAGATTGCAACTCGACTTTTGGTCTTGACTGTACATATAACTTTAGAAAAGTTACATTGGTACTTGCCTGACCTGGAATCGAACCCGCACACTCATACTTGAGAGGCTGGTGTTTTAACCACGACTACCTTAATATTTAAATGATAGATTTCAGTCATCATCATCCCAGTGTTAATCCCAGTCGCATCCGAAGCCTTTTCAGCTTTGGAGTCTGGGGTTCGCTTTACCAGTCCAACTGCTGATATGGCTAAACTTCGACATTTTCCATGAAGCGACTGCCGTCTGACCTCCACAACCCGAGGACGACATCGAAGCATTGCAGTTAGACCAATTGTAGGACTTTTGAGGGCTCCAACAACCCGGCACATCCCCTTACAGCACATCGTCCACTGGAACTGACGCTGAGGGCTGCGGGTTATTCGAAAGAGGTACCGTGATTGACAAATTTAATGATTTTTTTTTCTTTTTTTTTATATATATTATAAACGAGCGCTTGACCGCAATCCTGCCTGATGGTAAGCAGTGACGCAATCGTTGATGGTAAAGCGCACTAGTTTATTAAGAGCCTATTCACTCTAGCCTTGAAGACACTCAAATTGTAGTCCGACGGAAACACCGCCGCTGGCAAACTATTCCAGTCCCTCGATGTACGCGGTATAAAGGAGGAGGCGAAACGCTTCGTCCGGATCGTAGAGGTGTTAACAACGTAAGGGTGGAAACCAGCCGTACGACGGGTCGTCCGCTGGTGGAACGGAGATGGGGGAATTAAATCATGCAATTCCATCGCACACTCCCCGAAATGCATCCTATAGAACACCGAAAGGCTGGCTACTCTACGCCTGTGCTCTAGGCTTTGGAGACCAACTCGAGTTAGATCAGGGTCACCAATCAGCCTCTTTGCACGTCTCTCCACTGAATCCAAAGTGGCCAGGTGACACTTGGCAGCACCAGCCCAAATGTGGCTGCAGTACTCCACACACGAACGGACCTGTGCTTTGTATAACATTAGAAGCTGCCCAGGTGTGAAGTACTGCCGGACCCTTGCGATAACGCCAAGTTTCCTGGCAGCCACCTTAGCCTTGGACTCAATGAACCGCCCAAAGTTAAGGTCCGAGGAAATCTCAACCCCCAAAAGCTGAAGGCGGTCGGAACACTCCAAGGACACATTCCGAAAAGAGGTGAACGGGCTCCTTTTGGCGGTGAAAAGACACGCCTGTGTTTTGGCGGCATTGAATGCTACAAGATTGGCATTGCCCCATTCGGAGACTGCCTGCAGCGCAACACTCGTTCGCTCAACGCTCAAAGGCATCAGCAGATCATTAATATGCAGCAGGAACAGAGTTGCAGAGAGAACAGACCCCTGAGGAACACCGGCATTAGTTGACATGGGCTCAGAAGAGCATCCATCGACAACAACTCGGAGGGACCGTTCAGTCAGGAAGTCTTTTACCCAGCCAGTCAGGCTAGGATTCCTTCATTTGCCTGTGCGCCAGTGCCATGGGTGGGTTTTAAGTCAGTAAAAGTCTGACACGCCTTTCCGCACCACCTGATGATGATTTCCGACTCAGTAAAAAGGCTTGCATAGGTTTTCCTGTAATTAGAAGTAAGATGTGCCATCGAAAAACAGTTTTCGTAATAGGTAAGGCCGTCATGTCTGAGTAAAACCGCGGTTTACATATTAGTTAAAACTATTGTTATTCAAGAAATCTAAAATAAAATATCCGAAATATCATTAAATACAAATATCATTAATTAAAAATATCACTAATTAAAAATATAATTAATAAGATATATTTATGTAATAAATTCAGAATCCAGCTAGTTCTGATGCTGACGGCACTACCCGTCAGCATCAGAACTAGCTGGATTCTGAATTTATTACATAAATCGAACCATCCCGCATCGATCCCGATCTATGTTAAGAGTCTTTCTCTTTGCTGCTATCGCTTTTTCCAATTCAATCCTTTTTTGCATCAAGTCCCGTCTCAAACTCTCAGCATTGTTCAGTTGACCAAGAAGTGATGTCACCGTCTCATGAATTTTCTTTACTTCTTCAATCAAACCTAAATGTGGCTGGTCTCTAACAGATTCTCCATGAGGTCTCCAATTGTTCCTATTGTCAAGTCTGGTTTGAGCTAACTTCATGGCGGCATCCATTTTTCTAATAGACTGTTTTAGATCCTCTATCAATGAATCCATATCAGCAGTTCTTTGCAGTTTAGTCCTCAAATTCTCCACCAGTTTTGTGCATAATTCTGTAGTAAGAGCTACAGTTTCAGCCAATGCCATGTCAGTTCTGTCGGCTTGGTTACGCAACTTTCTACCGTTGATCACTAAAATAGCGTTTAAGCTACCTCTTAAGTCGGCTGACTTTTGTCTAGCCGCTTCACAGTTTTGTACATTTTCTAGACAGAAATACTCCCAATATTCCAATGGTGCGGTTAAGTCGCCGAATCTCGTCGAACCTGGTCTAAACATTAGGGTATTAGATTTTGGGTTGAGGCCTATATTTGTAGCTTCCGTGTTATAGGCCATAGTTTTATCACACCAATCATATTCTATCCTGTGCTTCGCTGCTTTGTTTATTGCCATTTGTTCTTCTATACTATCGAGTGTATTTTTCAAAGTAGCTCTGATTTCATTGACAAGTTTCATTTCTTTTATCAGTTCCTGCTCTGCGATGTCTGCCACCAAATCGGCCTTAAATCGATTTGAACGAAGGTCTAAACATTCTTTAGAAATCGATTCAGGTAACATTAATACTCTGGCAGCACCTTTTAACCGTTGTCTATCAATTTCAAGCTATTCTACTTCATTGGTGATTTCTTTGCAAGCCTTCTCTACCTCAACTTTCCATCTAAATATATCTCTTGCCTTTTGCTTTAACCTTTTATTATTTTCCAATTGCAGTTTATCAATATTTCCAAACGCTTGCATCATAGAAGTCTTAGCGTTGTAATCTACGATGTTAGACTGATTTATTATCTCAGGATCTAAAACACGCTCGTTTTGTTTCCTCCATTCGCTCAGGGAATATCTACTTAAAGAATATTTATTAACATCTGGTCTTGTACCAGTCATCGTTCCGAGCGGAGTCCAGTCAAATTTACCGTCTGGGCCAGGTTTTAAATTCGGTAGATACTGAAAACCATCTTTTCCAGATGGTAGTGGTGGTGCGTGTTCTACTTCTTTCGGCCTTTTCTGTGGAATTTCAGCAGGTAGATCATCACCTTGGATTGTCTTTTCTTTCTTGGCTTCTTGGGCTTCTTTAATTTCCTCTAAAGCTTTTTTGGGAGACTTTTGAGCTTTCTTATAAGCTATCAGTTCCCTTTTCGTTGGACAAATGTCTTCCTCAGGGAAACCGTAAGTTGCAGTCATCATAATTGTAGTTAAAAACACCGATCAAAAAAAAACTTAATGTCAGAAAACGTATTTTAAATATAAAATTAAATATGTTACGAAAATCGTGTTTTTAACGCGTTTAGCGAAATGACTTTTGTTTTTTTTTTCTAACAGTATAGATTCATAACTAATTTAAAAAATATATAAACTACCTATAGATTAGTCAGAAGTAATAAAAAAGTTAGTTTTTACGAAAACTTTTTGAATGAGCTGAACACACACACCACACATGAAGCTAATGGTAATTCTTTATTTTTTTTTTAAGGAGAGGCTGTCTTCTTCTTCGTGCCGGAGGCTTGACTGTTTATCAAATTCTGTTAAGAGAGAACTCTAGTGGTGCTTTCTCTACACAGCAGTGGCGAAGAGTCCATACAAGCCGATTCCCACCGGGTTACCTTTCAAAAATCAGTTCCATATTCATACAAAAGTATTTACATTCTATTTCATTAACAAAGTATTATTAATTAAATGCCTGCGCGATTTACAATAGCAATAGTAATTCTTAGCAATACCCTAAGTATCACATTTCATTTTATAGTCGTAAAGGTAACTCGACGAATTACAGCTTATCTCGGCCAACGTTTTACTATGAGGCGAAAAGAGACAGAGCGTGTCACCATCTCTTTCTAATGGTCGCTAACTGTACGTAAAATTTAAAGAAAGATAGGCTATTCGCGACCGGGTTGCAGTTCTCTCCTCTCCTCTATTAGAAAGAGACAAAGAAATTATTGTTATTGAAGCACGGCACGGGAGAAAGAAAACACGACAAAATTAAAAAGAATTAGCGTTATAATGAAATCCTACGCAAGTCATATTCTTTTTATTTTGGCATATTTTCGTGTTCCATTTCGTAAGGTTGAAAATAAATTATTGTTAGTATGTGACATGTTGCTATACCACTGGTGCGTGATAATTTCGTTTGTTATATTTTAATATTTGTGTTATTTAAACTGTGACTGATTCTGTAAGGTAATTTAATCGCAGATTTGGTTAAATACTGTGGATTTTGTTTGTTATTATGGCTTATATTATTCTACCGGCAATATTATTCAAGATATCCTGCAGTAGGTAAGTGTTTAAGTGTTTATTTTTTTTGGACCGGCTTCCCTTTGTCAAAATTTCACCCTTCGCCACTGCTACACAGACGTATTCCTCTTCTTCGCGGATAATGCTTTTAGAGCAATTATTTTTTTTCTACAATTTTACATCGTGATTATTTGTGCGTGCGTGCCACTACCATTTGATTTTTTCCGAAACTTAATTAATAAACGAAATACGATACTTCAAAATCGCGAAAAATAACCCATTTTTAGCGTGACGTCCAGATGACCACAGAGTACATTATATATATAGGGTAGGGCAGATGACTATTAGATGTGATAAGTTTTTGCCGTAAAAGAAAATAATAGAAGCATAGGTAATTAGGTATACTTTTCCTCTAAATTTTGATATAAAAATAATTGAGATCTCTCGTGTTTTGAAAAAGAAAATAGCGGAATACGAAACGTCTATTGGTCAACGTTTTTAACGGGAAAGGTTGGTAGCAGCGCGACGGCAATAGTTTCTTCAAATACTTATTTTCCAAATTTCTCGGCACTAGAGTCCCCTCTTAAGACTGTTTGTCAGAATTTCGGACATCTGACTACCCATAATAATGCTAACAATAACGATTCACTAATGATGAACGGCTTAATGTGATTTGTCAGTCTAGGAGGGGTCTTAGTATACAACTATCGTCTTCCGTCTACAGACCAACTGCAGCAGGCGTAGCTGAACCTGTGATCGACCCGTACGGCTAATATTAATCAGCCACAATCCCTGGGATGGCTCTATAACATGAGGATTTTGAGACATCCTTGTACAGACGACAGCACATCAAGAAGCTACTACAATCTGTCAGATTTCTTTATTACATCTTCAATTTTATCCATAAAGGTTTAAGGCTCAAGATTGATTGGGAATATTTGACAGTTTCGGGTAGGTTGAGCTGCTGTGGTTGAACTTTTCAAATTGAGCTATATAGCTCAATTTGAAAAGTTGAAGTACTATCAACGTAGTCTTGTCTGTTGGACGACTTTCTATCAAACCGCTTTTACTTCATTCAGCTGGTTTCGAGTTAGGTGAGTATTTTCCAGTGCCGCTTCCGTCAGTCGTGTTTTCTAAAAAGGAAATGAAAAGTAGCCAAACGATGTATGTACCATGTCGGTCGATTATAATCATAATAAGTAGGAGTACTACGTACCGATTTGAAGTCAAAATGGACGCGAAATTAGAATAACGTTGTAGAATTAATCAATATCCATACTAATATTATAAATGCGAAAGTAACTCTGTCTGTCTGTCTGTCTGTCTGTCGTTCTGTCTGTCTGTCTGTCTGTCTGTCTGTCTGTCTGTCTGTTACGCTTTCCCGCTTAAACCTCTCAACCGATTTTGATGAAATTTGGCACAGGTAATCTTTAGACCCCGAGAAAGAACATAGGCTACCTTTTATCCCGGAAAAAATTGATGTTCCCGAGGGAAATGTAAAAAGCGCGATATAACCAAACTTCACGCGGGCGAAGCCGCGGGCGGAAAGCTAGTTAATATATAAAGCTGAAAAGTTTTTTTGTTTGTTTGAACGCGCTAACCTCACGAACTGCTGGTCATAGTAGAAAAGGAAAGGAAGGCTTTAGGCTATACATACCATCACGCTACGACCAATAGGAGCGGAGCATATAAAAAAACAAATATGAATCTTTATCCAAATAAATTAATACCATCTATTTAATTTTGAACAAAATTGTCCTTGACATCACTTAATTTCGATTAACATCTTATAAGATAGTACAATTTTAAAATAACTCTTTTGGGGTTAAAATAAAATGTTGAAATGGCTAACTCCAGGCGAAGTTTCAGGCGGCCGCTAGTGTATAATATTGATACCAAGTTTAGCACCAGCTAAAAGACAGCTAAGCCGATCGATTCTGTAAAAATCTGACCTTTTTTTTTTTAAAGTGGCATCTCGTAGTTGACCTTAAGAGATCGGGACTACTAGACCGGACTATCCTGTGGCTGCCTTAAGTGAATTTAAAGCCTCCAGCCAGGGCTACTAAAAACTAAGCGACTACACGCTAAGGGCACCCCCTGTGGGGTACGAACCTCGGCTTAGGGTGTCGCTAGAAGAACAGCAAGGGACGGCTGGATCGAATTTTTATTTTTATTTTGGTTTGATGACCGCGGCGTTTCCTAGTACTAGCTCTGAGAAGAAACGGCCGAAACAAACTCAGAGGTCATAGGCGGGAATTTATATTTACTAGCTCAGCTGCGGCGCGGGCTGGCCTTCATCGGACAATATGTATATGTTTGTGAGATGGTTACTCTCGTACTGTAGGGGGTTGCAGACTACGATACACTTTTTCAGTTTCACAACCTTTCCCGCTCTATTTTGCCGCCATTCCAGTGACTGACAGCCCGCTGACAGATGACGTTAGTGACACAAGTTCTGTATTTTTTCCTGCTTTCGATGTTGCGTTTGTAAATCTGATTTGGGCAAAGAATTTGTATAAATAAATTCTTTGGATTTGGGCCACATGCACTAATTTGTAATAAACATGTACGCTGGACTAACTAGATACTATACGAAATTAAATTTGTTTTTTTTTTTATTATTAAATTTAAATAAATTAAATCCCCATTGATTAGAAATGATAGGGCTGATTTGATACATAATTTCCAAATGTAGATTACCAGTTATTATCTAACTGTCAAACGAACTTTCTTGCTCGTTCGTCGATTGTATCGTTATGGATCTTGTAATCGATTCGCAGTAATCATCGGATCATTCGTTATGGGCCAAAGTGAAAACGGTTTTTCAAATGCGAATAGAATTTAACCCTTTCACGTAATCAATACCTACGAAGTAGCAAAGTACTGTGTAGAAAAATACTGGAAAGAGCAAGTCAAATTCATAAAAAATGTCTTTGGTTTCGTATTATCAGGCTTGTATAATAATTTTGATGGTAGCTAAATCTTGGAATTAATAAGTACTTACTTTAAGTATAGATTTTATTCTTAAACGATGGCTGCACAAGAAAGTTTTTGTTTGAAAAATCTAATAGTAGCCACTTACTAATTCCATGGTTGTGATAGGTAGTTGAGCAATGCATTTACATTATGGTCGCTGCACCAGTTACCTACCGTCCGTCTATACATAATTAAGTAAGTAATTATTTAATAATTTATTTCCAAAAATCATATTTATTATATGACTCACGGGTATCAATTTGTTATATATAATTAGTAGCTTAAGTAGGTATCATTTTACAGGTTATTACCGATATTGTTTATGATGCACTTAGTGTGAGCAATCAGTGTCCAATTAAGAAGATCGTAAAAGCAAAGTTCCCACGAAGTCAATTAATGATAAGAACATTTGCAAACCTGTATCTAAGGCTATCTAATTGCAGCTGCAGACGCTGCAATAATGCCGTCTCGGGATAAGTAGCTTTTTTCTACTAATTACAAATATTGTACCAATTTGTAGTCTTGTCTAAAGTAATCAGCAGATATCTATTATTTCTTTTTTAATAATTATAAACTAGCGCTTGACCGCAATCCCGCCGCAGTGATGCAATATTCAATATGGATTGCCATATTTCTTTATTTTTAGTTTCATTAGGCATAAGAGATGTGGAATATTGTGTAAACTATACGCAGTTTCATTATTTCAATAAGTTATAATTTTAATTCAGTAGATTTTATTCAGTAAATTCATTTAATTTAAACTACCTGTAGTTTAAGAAATTAAATGAATTTAAACTAAGCAAGTGTAACAGCTTCATAAATAAAAAGAAAATAAATATCTCAACGAATACGTCGAGATACGCTACTGTCTCTCTATCTCTCTCTCTAATAAGAGACAGTAGGTTATAAAATTAAGACGAATAATCTTTTTAATAATAGATGGCGCTTTAAATAGTATTTTATAACTATTAAGCGAATCACAAATCCGTGAATTAACGAGCCATTCGTATGAATAAGCGTGGTTATAAAAACTCCCAACTTTTCTCTAACGCCGCTTCTTGGTAAGTTATGGAGTGGAACTATAATATTCGTCATCATTATATCACAGACAATCGCAGTTGACTTTTACTTTTTTTGATGCCAAATTGGACAGAGCGGCAAATTCATTGTATGTACGTGCGTAGTGGGTATTTTATGTATGCCTTTTTTATAACTATAAACTAGCGCTTGACCGCAATCCCGCCTGATGGTAAGCAGTGATGCAATCGTTGATGGTAAAGCGCGTTAATTAAATTAACGCGCTTTAGCATCAACGATTGCGTCCATGATATACAGCATGTTAAATAACAGAGGGCGTTCCCTTAAACTCGTTAATATATGTATATCATTAATAGATTAAAATAAAAATATCAGCATAGAAAAATAAGCATAAAATAATCCGAATAAAAAGAAATTATAATTGAAAATAAATTTGAAACCTCCTGTTTTAAATCAAAATAGTAGCGCGGAATAATATCTACCTAACGTTGCATTGCCAAACACACATCAACTAACACACATCAATCAATTAGATCTTAGATCGCCGCCGCATACGCGGCTCGTCATTCATAAATAAATTGCGACGTTGCCGTCTTTCATGTTCGCGTGTACAGTGTGTTTCTTTTACATGTCAATTTAAAATTTTTATTGAATATTTTCATATTGAAAAAAATTTAAAACATTTTGTTTTCGAATGGAAATATTTTTTTTAGCATGTATGTATGCTATACTATTTCGGGTTAACGGGAACGCCCTCTGTTAGTTAACATACGTTATAATGATAGCATAAAGCCTATTCACTCAAAAAAACTGAATTTATAGGAAGTAAGATGGCAGTTGAGCGAGGTGATGCTATGTTAAACCTAACAACACGACCAAAGGAAGATTGATCTGGAGACCCTCCACGACCAAACTCTCGATATAACAACATTTGGCGTATCGTACCCGGCACACATCGCAATACAACTGCTCAGAGTCGTTCTCCGTACGGCTTCACCAGACATCATGCCGGAACACGACGAATCGCTTGGCGGCAAGACTTTGGTAATATAGTATTATAATACTTACGCAATTTTCTCTGGTATGACAGAATAATCAGTCTAATATATGAATCAGAATTATTGAACTTATTGAAAAGCTGGCGATGGTTTTGACATGCTTGTTACGACATTTTAAAGCCATATTCGGTTTGATACTTTAATAAACTCTTAGATTACCTATAAACCACCCTTAATTTATAGATAATCCAAGTATTAAAGTAGCACTGTATCGTTGACGAAACTTTACGATTTATTTGGCATGTTGCGGACTTAATGTTGGTTCACTGATGACCTGATACTTATTGAATCTGATGATGGCCCGTTCTTGGGGCGAGAATGGTAGATAAGCACTGTCAAATTTTAAATTACCCTTCGGCTTATCTAAGTTGCCGAGAGTTTAAAATAAGGACCCCCTTCCCCCATCCCATTAATTTGTTATGCCTTTAGCTAAATGAGAAAGGAGAGAAATACCTCTAACATTAAGAAATACTGCGATTTCCCAGCTACTAATTAACACATCGCAGAAAATCTAGTCCGCCGCTCCTCATTCGTGTTCTATAGAACATTTTTTCCGGTCACGTAGCGGTTCACGAGTAGTGAACTGGTGAGGTCAGACATACATGGGGCTTCGTTCGCAATTGTGCGTATGTTAACACCGGTCGTCCGCATCAATGGTTGCTTACAAAGGCTTAACAGCTTTGTAAAGCCCTAAAAAAATAAACTTGCGTCGTTAGCACTCTTCTGGACAGTATTTGGGGGACTGAATGCAGCAGGATTTTGTAATTTTAATAATGTGTACAGTCTGATCTCAGTGTCAATCTGTTAACAACGCCTTTTCGACAAGTCTTTGATATAGATTCTCGCTGAGATGTGATAGAGACTAGCTTTGCGATCCTGTAACCATCTCAAAGTGGAAACTTAGTTGAAGTGAGCACTGAGCTGACACTTGCAACTATTGCTAGGGAACTATTGACAGGTTACTTCACGATGAGATTTTTACAGAATCGATCGGCTGATTTTGAACATTCCTCCTCCTCTTCGCATAGTATTACTCATTGCTGAGGGTCGTGGAGTCCCCGTGGCAGAATATTTTTTCGCTGGTGTACCTCCGTTTGTGTAGTTCTTGGTTTGCACATTCAGTTCGACTTCAAATCTTTGCAGCGTTGATCTAGGCGTATTTACCAAAATATCCCATTTCTTACACGATGAACACGATTTATCTGCTGAAATCTATTGCATTTATATTCAAAAGCATTTGTATCGTTCGTTGACTTTGACAAATTTTGCTTTTCATCAATATCTATTGCATGATCAATTTCTATTTATAATTACGGAAGTAGGTTACATACGGCAGCAAACTTGTCCTTCTACTCAAATATACATCGTATAACATCTCTAACGTATTGTATTACAGGTTGCGCTTCATTTTTATGCAAAAGTTTTGTTGCATGACAAAGGAGTTTTACCGGTTTTGTTGTTCACACTTCGTTTTTTCTCATACAGTTTCGGATAAATTGGCATTGTTTAATTCAATTTATTCTGGTGAACATTCTATTGTATATGGAAATTGGCTAGTCATTCAATTAAATCAGTATCGGTATGAACCAAATCTTAATGGAAACGGAGCTAAAACATAGAACCGTCTAAGATTTCGGATTTTGATTCGTAGAGGGATAGTTGAGCCTCCTTAAATCAAACTCCGAAATGTTTAACCACTTCTCCAATTTTTCAATTTCTCCGGTTCTTTATTCTGTTATCTATAGCTCACTTTCGACATCGGCTACATAGGCGTGCCCTTTTCATGTAAGAGAGACGTGGTCAGAATCTCGTAAAGTATAGGTATTAGAAGGTGTGCATAAACCTGTACGTATAAGCTTGGATGCATAGAATTATTAAATGGACCATTGCCACTATGAATGTCCATCTTTCTTAGAACGTAAATGTTATACGCAAGGACAATTGTAGACATACTAGATGTCTATTATATTGCTTTCAATAAAGACCACTAAACATTTAGAAAATGGTCTCAAATCTAATAAAATAAAGCGTTAAGATTGAGCGATTGCATTGTAATTGTATCTCAGGGATTTTGGCACTATTGATATTCAAATGACGCCAAAGATGCAGTTTTTTATTCGCGTTCGTTTTCTTTTTCAAAAATGTCAAGGCAGGAATACAAATTGGATTACAGTTAAAAGTAAAGCTTAATCTGATACGGTGGTACTCGATACATAAAGTAGGTATTCTAAGAATATATGAAAACGATACTTTTAACGCAGTTCATTATGTTATGCCTATTCTGGGAAAATCATAAAACCAGTTTCCCGTTCTGTATGGCTTAGTCTCAATATTCTCAAAATTTCAAATGGTTATAAAATTTAATTGCTGATTTTTATGTAGGTAATCAACAATCGATCATTCGATTTCCCTCTTAAAATTATTGACCCAATTGCCTTGTTCTCCAACTAAAGTAAATTTAACTTCATTGCATCGTTTTCTTTCTACTTCGTTTAGAAAAGGATAGAAGATAAAAATAAGTTTAGTCAAAAAGTCGCATAGTTTTATTTTTTTCATTGTTTTGAACAATGTAATCGGGGCCAATATGAGTAAGTATTAAAAACTCCCGTAGATAACTTCAACGCGTAGTCTAACAAATTCCCATGAGATATAGCCACATGGTATTTTTATTTTTTTTAAACTTTGCTATCCTCAGTCGTTAGTCACGTCAACTTTGGCATTTTAAACGCCTTTCATTTTTGCCGTCAGCGTTAACTCCAGGATAAAGAGATTGTTGGAATCCAGCACCTGTCTATTACCGGATGTGTGGTGTTGGTACACACCTGCCTGGGCTACACATGCTGCCATATCTCCTACGTCTGTTCCACTCAAGACTTGTTCTACGACCAACTCAGAGCAAGGTCAATCGATGTTGGCTGTATGCAAAACTTTCACTCGGGATATTTAATCACCGATTCTGAAGTCAATAAAAATTATACTTTGTGTGTCTGTTGTGCCAGTTCCCTCCTTATAAACTGATTTTTTTTTTAAACATTCACGTGTTTACTATGTAAACTTCTTTGTTTTCTAAAGTTGAAGATTAGTAAGAACTTTTTTAAGTACTTAGGTATAAGTATTGAGGAGTTAGTAACCATACTTAGAGCTAGATATACCTGGAGCCATAAGTTTTCTCATTTGAACTCACCAGATAACAGCTGCAGCCAGCCGCAGATATGAAACACCGTCGTCGATTGACAAAAGAAGAATAATAACATTGCACAGATCGTAAACAGGGCCAGAGCGACCGCTATGCCCACTAACACAGTCGCAATCTTAAACACAAGCCCATTTATTGATAGAAAATCATCAAGTCTTCCTTTACAGTCCTCCAGGGCCTCATCCGCTCTGCATGTTTGCCACAACCCGAATTTTCTCGGGTATTCAGTCTCTAAATCACCAATCCACTCAGGGGTTACAAAAGCCACAACGCTTATAATGGCATAGCAAATTGTAAATATCGCCCAAAGTACACCGATAGCTTTCGAATTACGGACATAGTTGGTCGCGTATAAATGTGATGAATCCACGTACTCGATTTTTGAACCCATCTTGTTGATATCCGGTTGTTTACTTAACTTTTTTCAAACACTACACAAAAAACAAATCACTCGTTATTGATAACACATTTTTCGAATATAGTTCTTGTGCAACAGTTGTTAAGGTTTTTCTGTTTGCGTAGCACTGATTCCATTCATGTCTCAAAGGAAAAGTTTTATTGCAAAGTACTCGAGGACGCGAGAAACACGACACGGAACGGACGAAACACGAGTTGGCACAACCTCTCGCCGCGCGCCATTCAGGTAAGTGAGTCAGAGTGGGGATAAGTAATAAGTAATGAAGCTGCAAGCTTGACCTATCGCCTTCGAGTCATAGAATAAAGAGAGGGAAGTACGTTATCTTCATACAAACGGACCGCGCGCGGCTTGTATGTGTGCGCCATAGTATCTATGCGTCGCCGCACGCACACCTAAACACAATATTAGAGTGCCTATGACTGCGCTAGTCGCGGCTAGCACGGAACGAGGTTCGCGCGTCACGGCTTTTCGGCACATTAGCTTTTAAAAAATGATCACATAAACTGCAAAGTTGGTATGTCTATTTATGAACAAATAAAAGACTTATATTTTTCAAATTATATTTCTAAAAGTTATTTACAAGGATACGGATATATTACACATTAAAGTTTAATAACAACGCGTTTCGTAATAGTCGAAACCGAAGAAAGTAGGTATTTTTCTGTAGCTAATTTGTAATTTTGTATTAAATGTGTGATTCAATAGATGTTATGTTTGTATTATTTATATTTGTATTAATTAAAAATAAAAATAAATATGGTTCTTTATGTGTACAAAACTAAAAATAAAAATTACAAAAAAAAAACTGACTAGTATATGTAAACTAAATACTAAGCAAATAATTTAAACATAAGCTCTTAGTCTATAAATATTTGTTAGCGGTTTGGGCGACAACCGTAACCGACGAAGCGCGGACAGTCGTCAACCCTAAGACAGTAGGCAATTAAATCGCGGATTGGGTCGCAGATAACCTACTTCCCCTCTTTATTCTATGTTCGAGTTGTAGCGTAGCACCCTAATTTTTGTTATGACTAGTATGACTGTTATATTTTTCATATATCTGATAAATGTTTAATAAATTCAATAACTCTAGTCAGTAGAGAAAAAGTTCTCGCAAGTGTGATATATTACCCATAAAATTATCCAGCTAAATACACTTTAGTATAAAATACATCATAAGCGACATCTAGGCTGTGGAATGGCATAAGAAAAACATCAAGGTAACGCGACACCTATAGTAAAGGTTGATAACTAACTACTGGTTGGTATTGGACTATTGGTAAACATACGAGAATTATCAAAGAGTATAATAATACTAAAAATTATCTTCTACTTCTATCGTAATACATTTAATTACGGATATAATCGTAAAACTAAATGTATAAATAATAACACAGTTAAATTCAAGTTGAAGTCAATAAATTAAGTAAATCATCTTAAAAAATTGTGAAAGAATTGTGAAATTCAAATTTAGAAAACTGAACGAGGCTTACCTATTTTAAATTTTACACGTCCGACAAGTAGGGCTTTTACCCCAATTCATTATAAAACCTTAATTTTCTCGTTTTCCGTATTGTTGACCAACCAATGATATAATATTAATATTATATCAATGTGACCAACCTTCTTATCAACTATAGATAGAATTGAAGGCTTGAAGCCCTTACATCTCTAAGTTATACTTTATGTGAAGCCCTTTCCTTTAGCTTTTCAATGACCTAAAATGACAACAATAAAAAAACTCCCTATTCATAGTAAATTGTAAGCTGAACTTCGAAAGAGACACGTTTAACGTTATGTCGTGAGAAAAAAAGAAAGAGCATATAAGAGTGCTTGACATAATAAGGCATCATGACATTCATGACAGTTGTCACTTTGTCAGTCAGCTGGAACGCAACGCTAATACAAATGCAACTTTTTGTGTACCAGTTTGTAGATTGTTCGATTATTCATTTTTGTGAATTTATCCAGCTAGTTTTACATAATTTCAGTGATAAGTAATGATCTTTATGTCGTATACGCTATGCGTTTGTGTAAAACAGTAATGTGATAGTGTAAAATAAGGTATTACTGGCGCATTTTACAATGTCGGCTAAAGACAAGTGGGTTCGCCGGTTCTCGGTTGACGAAACAGCAAAACACAAGAATGGATTTACTATTTACAAAATTACTTCAGTGGTAAATATTCCAATATAGATCCTAAGCATGATATTAACGACAGTATTATACTGTGGATCGTAGTAAATTCTTATCATAAGAAACCAAGCCAATACGAATTATTTACTTTTACTTAATTTAATAACTAGGCCAAAATCTCAATTGAATGTTGTGATGTCTCAAATAAATGAATACAATATATTTTATGTAGGAACTGGATAGTGTAAGGTAGATGTTATTGTAATTTAAATAATTAAATACCTATCTTTTTTATTAACATGATGGTGGGTAAATGATTCATCAATTGCACAATATTTATAAATGATTCCCTTTCTGGTTGGGTGAATAAGCAATCGTAAATCTCTAAAAAAGAAGAAAGATTGCATTTCATTTATTTAAAAAAATGGAATAGTAAAATAAAATCTTCCTCATTAATTCTCTAAATAGAATCAGATTTTATAATCTATAAGCCCCGCACGATGATATTGCGATGGAACCTTGTCACAATAACAGCTTTGTGACGTCATCTGTCACACAAAAGGACAGCTAGCAAAAGAATGTTCAACGCAAAATTAATATTAGGGTTAAGGATAGAAGGAATATTAGGATTATTTGTATTTTATAATTTTATTATACATACACTCTTTATACCTACTCACCCATATTCTGACAAATCAACTTTCATTATTAAAAATTTCAAGGAAATAATTCTTGTAGACGTAAGAAAAATATACTTATTCGTATCAGAACTGCTTTCTGTGTCTGTCGTTTCCGATTCACTGTCGTCTGCCGTATTTATGACAAATAACTCGTCAGTTATTAGATCTTTATTCCAATTGATTGAGTTATTGACACCAACGCCTCCAACGTCATACCTTCAATGCGACTTTCCAACTGCTCCACATTCTTTTCTGAGATCCTCATCTTTACCAGGTTCCAGATGTACTCAATGGGGTTGATGTCGCAGTTGTAGGGTGGTAATCTAACGACCTCATGGCCATTGCCAGCTAATAAATTTTCAATTTTAAAATTTTTCGGCGGTCTGTGCCGTTCAATTAATAAATAAGGTTCAGGTTTTGTACTGTCGTTGGGAAAGTCGATGTTGTGAGCTTGTAGCCACTCAACCATCAACTGTTTTTTATTGTTCATACTTGGTGGCCTATTCTCTTCCCTACTGTGATAAGGGGCGTTGTCCATCACAATTATGGAGTTGCGTGGTATGTTGGGTACTAATTTTTCTGTAAGCCACTTGGTGAAATTCATTTAATCATAGTAATCCCCTGTTTTGGTGTCTGCTTTAAACATTAAAAAGGCTTTGTCAACAAAACCGCTTTAACTTCCCGCGTGAACTATTATCCATCGGCGGCCAGGGCTGTCGTTCCGTCTCACTCCGACATCGGTTGCTGTTTGCCAACATTTTGTTACCGTGTAGTGTGCGTGTATCCACGTTTCGTCGAGATAAATAAAGGGTCTATCGTTATTACCAAGCGAGTCGTTTTCTTTCATACGTCGTAAATATTTAGCCATCCACGCTTGAATTTGGGGTCTTTCAATTAGAGCCATTCTTTTTTGGTAGCATCGTTTAAATTGGTAGTCTAAAACACATTTAATTATTTTTCTTAAAGTAGTTTCACTACCAGTAGTATAATTAGGTCTACTTTTGAAGCCGCCAATATTTTGCGCATTGTGGGTATTTCTCTCCTCACCGTATACATTGAATGTATAATATTTCTTAAAGCTGTTAAGGACACCCGTCGAAATATTCCTTCTTTTGCCTTTTTCCTTTAGAGGGAGTTCTCATTTTGCTGCCACTGGCTGTTTCTGACTCACTGGCTGTTTCTGTGTAGCACATGCCACACGCTCCGTGACTTTGGTAGAATTTTGCAAAATATTTTTGATAACTATTAGCAGTTGCTTCGGTATTAAAATATCCTCAGTAGTGTCAGAAGCACTTTTTTTTAGCACGGTTTATACTTTCAAGAACTAACTTACAGTCCTTTTCCTCTTTAACAAAATAATTGTCCACTTTAATTATAATTTCACGAGCACGACTGTTAATTAATTTCTTAGTAATTTTAACGAGTAACAGTTAACAAAACTAAACAACAAAACTCAAGAAAAACAATAAAACAGGATAACAAAAACAAAAAGCTAACAAAAATATTCGATGTGCGTAAGTGGGTAAGCGCGGACTGAACTTGCGAACGGTACCGATGGTGCGAGTTCGACTACGTCACCAAGATGGCCGCCAATCGCAATATCATCGTGCGGGGCTAGTATGTAGTGAATTATTCGTTATTGATTTTGCCAAAGCATGTCAATATACAATATGTAAAGAAAACCCTGTCCGATCCGTGAAGGTATTGTGAGGTATCGTTAACTGATTCTAATAATGCCTACAAAGCCGGGCTAAACTTTAAAAAAAATCCCCCAAAAAAAATAAATGTTATTTCGAAAAAGCGAGGTAACTTAATGCATGTGCGGTAGGCAACCCGATAGCCCCGCCCCCCTTCACCCGCGCATGTATGCGCGGGTGAAGGGGGGCGGGGCATGCGGCACGTGGTCGCATCGCTATTCGCTCCGTCACAAATGGTGTTACCAGTTTTTTAAAAATTACCAAATTTCGGGGAAATTGGAATTAATACCCGGGAAAAAAAGATTATTTCAAAATTCATTATTATTGTTATTGTGATGATTATGTAAAATTTTATATTATATTTGGTCAAGTGTTTACCTAACCTTTATTATCCTTATGGGTCGGACAGGGTTTTCTTTACATATTGTATACATGTATAAATAATTTTTTTAGTTACCAAGTTACAGTTTCAAGAAAGGCTGGACCAGCAGGATAAATGTGTAACACATTATCAGTAACAATGTTTCATTTTGGCAGTTCAACAACATTCATTGCGTTATTTACATTGTTGACCAGATAAATTTTCGAACATAGTGAGCAATGGAATAGCAATAAGCTTCAAAATGATGTAAGGGTGTGTTATGCAATTAGGGTGCAGTTTTTATGATCTTGGGATTGTTGGATTACATATTACGAAGTTACGAATAGCTATTAAAACATTTCAAAATTTATTGACAGCAATAATAATTAATATAAATAACTAGCATTCAGATGGATTTCGGTTATATCGCTTTTCCAAGAGAACTCTTCGAAAGTTCGGAATCAAAACTATCCTATGTTATTTCTCAAAGTCAACTCTATCTTTGTACCAAATTTCAATAAAATCAGTTCAGTGGTTTAGACGTGAAAGTGTAACAGACGGACAGACAAACAGTTACTTTCGCATTTATAATATTAGTAGGGATTTTCTTCTCATACTTTGTTCTTAGTGGAGGTGCTTGAGAATGCATTAATTATTTACACAATTCTAAGCAAACGTTAATGGAAAATCCTCCCTTGTTCTATTAATATTATGAGGCTTTACATCCGCAGGTACGTTTTAGCCTGCAAAGTAATTGTATATCACTGTCAGTAGCATTTTGACAGTTCAACAACATTCATTGTGGTTTATTATTTCGGGATTTATAATTTGTTAAGCAATTACTGGTCCAGTGCATTCCTCCATTATGACATATCCAATTATCCAATTTATCACTCCATCAGTTCTTAAATCTTGGTCTACACTATCTGACCGTAGGCGTTTTGGCCACCCTCAACTTCTCCACCCATATAGTTTACTATCTAATCAACATTCAGGTGCTCTGGCCTTGTGCATGTTCATGGAACACATGCTACATTAATGGTTTTAATTAAACTGGAGATCTGGTCTGTATCACACTAGGAATTTCTCCTGTAGGTACTGTGAGTGCCTTTACAAACATATACACTCACAGACAACCAGACCCAGAACAACTACTTGTAGGTAGGTAATACAAGTATATGTTGAAACCGTGACACGCAGCGCAGCAGTCAAACATTTAACCACTACGCCAACCGTGACGTCAATTCAAGTACAAGGCCGTTATAGTTATTCACAGATTTATAAATATTCCATAAAATGTTTTGTCCCCAAAGAGTGAGAATGAAATCTACAGTCACTTAAATAGTTTATCAAATTAATTTCACAATTCTATGAAATGCCTATGCATGCCTAACATAGAAAATTGTTTTCCCAAACTGTATGTTAAAAGGTGGTTGTTGTAATTCCAGCTGTTCCCCTTACAGTCTCCGGAAGCCCTGACGGTGATATCGGTGTGGAAGCGGTACAGCGATGTACAGAGACTCCACAAGAGCATGCGGTCTCTGCACACGGGGCTGCATCTACGAGGAACCTTCCCATCGCTGCCTCGATACAGTTTCTTTAAAAGATTTCAGCAAGAGGTCAGTTTATTTAACTATGTATAATAACCTTCTAACCGGCTTCGGTTATGGTGCTTAATCTCAATGGAGATTAGGTATGCAGGAGATGACCGAGAAAAGATCAGAAGCAGGACCAATGACTTTATTTGCCATCCGAAATATTGAGGTTCCATGCCACCAACTTCTGCTGCTACGGAGACATTCTTAATGGAAAAAGTTAATAACACTGCCCAACTTGTGAATAAAACCTAGAACCCCACCCAGCCATCCCGCTTGCGGCCACCACGGGACCAATGACATCAATGACTGATTAAGCTGATACCAATGCATGCATATGTATGCATGAACATTTGTATGCATGAACATTTTTTTTTTTTTTTAATCACACAGATTGAGCTAGCCCCTAAGTAAGTTCGAAACTTGTGTTATGGGATGCTAACTCAACGATACTATATTTATAATAGATACATATACATATAGATAAACATCCAAGACCCAGGCCAATCAGGAAAAGATCGTTTTCCATCATGACCTGGCCGGGGATCGAACCCGGGGCCTCCACGTAGCGGGCAGGCGTGTTAACCGCTGCGCCACGGAGGATGTCAAAATACACTATCAAATATAATAATTTCATTTGATGAAGTAAGCCATATTACTCACAATTTGGTTCTCGATGGTAGGCCATAACATCGGCTGCCGGCAGAAGTTACCACCCACCAGACAAAGTCTTGCCGCCAAGCGATTCGTCGTGTTCCGGCATGATGTCTGGTGAAGCCGTACGGAGGACGGGTCTGAGCAGTTGTGTTGCGATATGTGGCGGGTACGATGCGCCAAATGTTGTTGTGTCGGGAGTTTGGTCGTGGAGAGTCTCCAGATCAATTAGTGTTGCCCAAATGCAAGAACAAGACGAGACTTAGCCAGTCTTGGTCTTGGTCTTGCGCCAATACACCTGGTCTTGGTCTTGGTCTTGCGCTCCCAGTCTTGGTCTTGGTCTTGCAGCAAGAGTCTTGCAAGTCTTGCAATTACCTATTAGTCTATTACTATTTATTAAAGTTTACTTTAAATCTTAGAAAAACGTATTAGAATTGGAACATTGTGAGCTTGAATTAACATAACCATAGTAAAGATCAAGCAGATTAATAAATAACTGAAGATTTGATAAGAAATTCGAAAAATCAACTGACTTATATGTCGTTTTCCATGGAAGTAACTGTTTCTTAATAAACATTTATGATTTATAAGCTTACATTTGCTAAAACATGTAAAAAAACAAATAAATTACAATAACTTGACTGTATTTTAAAGAACAATACTTATCTGTCTAGAAAGAGATTGAACCCTCAACTTATAAGAAATTTAATAAAAGAGTTTTACGATTTATCATTTATTTGAATAAAAAATAAAATACAACACAAATCAACAGCTTTATCATTAGGTTATACTTTATATCAATTTTTTTTGACCAAGAATTAATACAAAGTAACCATCTGGCTGACTCATCACATAACCTATTTCTGTGTTTTCTAATTACTAATGATGCTTTAGAAAATAACCTCTCAGCAGGTACTGAAGTTGCAGGTAATGAGAGAAAATCACGGGCCATTTTCGATAAAATCGGATACTCTGTCTCATGCGTCCTCCACCAATCTAAAATGTCTTCCGAGCTGGCAGTTCTTGGTTTTCTCAGGTACTCCTCCAACTCGTCTATCACTAAGCCTTGAAGACAAGATCCAGATGACGTCGAGGGACATTCATAGAGTTTATCAAAGTCTATTACGTCTTCATCTTCATCACATACTTTATTTTTTTTGACTTTTATATTCTTCATAAAGTTCATTGAACTTGCGCAGACTTTCTGTTTTAAGTTGCTTCCCCCACATTGTCAGGTCAAAAGTCTGAGCCTTATGCCTTGGGTCTAAAATTAAAGAAGTACAATAAATCCAGTTGCTCTTCTTGTAATGTTTAAGCATTTTGTCTCGAGCTGCTTGGAAAGCTAGAATGAGCCTTTCATCCACTTCAGATCGATTAGGTTTCTCATCTAACTGTTTTACCATGGATTCAATTTTATCTAGCAAGAGATTGAACACATCTACTACCTATCCTTACCTTTTTATCCTAATCATAATACTACTTGCGTGATCAGTATATATAATGTATTCATTTTCATTCTAAGCACTCTGAAACTTATTTATTCTTTGGAACACCTGTAGGTACTCTTAAAATTCGAAATTATTTTGCATGAGTATACTTACGCCCTATGGCGGCAATCAAATAGTGTCAAATGTGATGAATTCGGCGTGGCGGCAACGATTGTTTTAGATTTCAAAAGAAGCCGCCGGCGCGTGTATCATAACCATGTACTTCTGAAAAGCGGCAAATTTCTTTGAGAAGTAAGTACAAAACCTTTGATGCCGCATTATCAAAGTGCCGATGGTTAAAACATAACTATGCATGCACTCAGTTTGATTTTAATAGATATTTTTTATTCGGTATTAGTCGTAATGCGCATAGGTCCAGTTTTTCATATTCTTTGATACAGTTTTTTGCGTCTCATAGAATTCCTAAGCGTACCTACCTATACACCGAACTGTTACACCTAACTACTCAGTGAAATAGCGCTAAGTCCTAGCTGCAAGACGCAAGAGTCTTGCAGGCTATGTCTTGTTCTTGCTCAAGTCTTGCACGCTCAGTCTTGGTCTTGGTCTTGCTAAAAATACGCGGTCTTGTTCTTGGTCTTGGTCTTGCAAAAACGCAAGAACAAGACCAAGACTGCAAGACCAAGACTGAATTTGGGCAACACTAAGATCAATCTCCCTCTAGCGCAGCATCTTTTGGTCGTGTTGGTTTTGGGTTTATTGCAATGCTGGTGCATTGCATCACCTCGCTCAACTGCCGTCATTATTGCTATTCCTAAGTTTTTTAAGTGAATAGGCTTAATAAACTAGTGCGCTTTACCATCAACGATTGCATCACTGCTTACCATCAGGCGGGATTGCAGTCAAGCACTAGTTAATAATTATTAAAAAAAAACTTTGAGCCATATTGCCAATCCATATGTTTGAAACATATGTTTGCTTAACAATGTAAACACCGCAATGAATGTTTGTTGTATTGTCTAAATAAAACCCATTGCTACAGATAATGTCAAAGGGAAACTATTTTATACTAGTTTTCCGCCCGCGGCTTCGCCCGCGTGGAATTCGTTTATATCAATTTGAGTGTCTTCAAGGCTAGAGTGAATAGGTTCTTAATAAACTAGCGCGCTTTACCATCAATGATCGCATCACTGCTTACCATCAGGCGGGATTGCGGTCAAGCGCTTGTTTATAACTTATAAAAAAAATATCGCCCTTTTTAGATTTCCACTGCGAATATCATTTTTTTTTTTTCAATAAAAGGCAGCCTATGTCCTTTCTCAGGGTCTAAAGATTGTCTGTGCCAAATTTCATCAAAATCGGTTGAGAGGTTTAAGCGGGAAAACGTAACAGACAGACAGACAGAGTTACTTTCGCATTTATAATATTAGTATGGATAAGGAAAGAACTAACTTAAAAATGAATATTAAAATATGGTATTTTCCTGATCAGCAAATATACCTAAAATTCGAAATTCACTCAGTTATGTTATTTGTACATCCATACTAATATTATAAATGCGAAAGTAACTCTCGTCTGTCTGTCTGTTACGCTTTCCCGCTTAAACCTCTCAACCGATTTTGATGAAATTTGGCACAGACAATCTTTAGAGTTAGACCCTGAGAAAGAACATAGGCTACCTTTAATCCCGAAAAATTTGATATTTCCGAGGGAAATCTAATAAGCGCGATATAACCGAACTGCACGCGGGCGAAGCCGCGGGTGGAAAGCTAGTTATCTTATATTTCGATGGTTTGCCCACACACCCAGACTGACCTGGGTTAGGATCCAGGACAGTATGTCCTAACATTTGTAGGATACTTTCCGAGCACCATAAGGCCAAAGCTGCAGGCCAAAGCTAATAAGTGATATACAATAATATGTTAATAATTATATGTTCATGAAGTTTCTTGCACGTTCTTCTCCATAGAGATCTACGCTTTGGAACGTGCAATTTAGCTTCACTTTTCTTGGACTGACCGACATTGACTATTCAAAAGCAACAACGGATGGTTAATTTGAAATAAACAATTTTGATTTTGATTTGGTTTTGTTCCAGGTGATCACAGAGAGAGCTAAAACTATAAAGTCTCTCTTGGAGTTCATCGCCGAACACCGCCTGTTGTTCACCAGCACAGACTTCGTCAACTTTCTGCAGGTTTGTTCCAGTAACAGAAATCTACTTATTTAATTGGCATTGAGAATCCTACAGAATGCTTCCTAGAGCATTAACAAAAGACAAACTGTTGGTATTTCAATTCTCGGCGTTAAACAGCGTTGAAATTCCAGTACATCATCAACCTTTTTATCGTTCCACTGCTGGGCACAGGTCTCCTCTCAAATAGAGAAGGATTGAGCGTAATTACCACGCTTGCTCAATGGGGTTGGCGATTTCAGACTTGAATGTCCAGGTTTCCTCAAGATGTTTTCCTTCACCTTTTAATCAGTCATTGGTATCAAAGATATACTTAGAAAAGTTACATTGGTAGGTACTTGCCTGACCCGGAATCGAACCAGCACACTCATACTAGAGAGGCTGGTGTTTTGAGCATTAGGCCCACGACAATACGGAAATTCCAGTACGTGATAGAAAATCTATCGTTAATCGTAAAAACATTAAGTAAAATATTTTTTCTACGGTCATTTGGTAATTTGTTTAATACATAACCATAAGTCATATCTTAATAGTAGGTATATACTCATTCCTGCCAAGTCATGTTACAATCACCATTTCCACACGGGGTTTTTTATGGCTATGGCATCAAAAAATCAACATAATGATTATGCCAAAAAGCGCGCGTATTTGTGTCACGATTAAACATCGGATGTTATTAGGCTGTATGGATGAATTGCCTTAGCGTTTCATTTGTGGGATTATAACAAAACTGCGGGCGCCGCGCTATTTTCGCGCCCCTCTTTGACGGTTTTTTTGTATTTATTTAATTCAAGGTCTTAGTAAAAATTTTGTATGCCACTGTTGCAAACAGCTATTGTAATACTCGTGCTGATCTATTTAATTGTGCCACGAAGCGAAGCTGAGTGGCACAAACTATCACTCATGTTACAATAGCTATCATTGCTTGACAATGGCATAAATAACTATTTAGACTGCTATAAGTTGACTATGCCAATAACTCTTTCAGACCGGCTACCCCGAGCCGGAGTCTCAAGCGAGCGGCGTGATCAACGCGATCAGATCATCTCTCCACCTGCCCATAGAGGAGACGCCGCCCCTCGAGTATCAGACTGATGATGATGAGGCGACCAGCCCAGCACACACTGGTAAGTGGTAACGATTTGCAGACGTCAGCTGCACCCTAATAATTCCCTAACATACTATTAGTCTCATTTTGAAGCATGTACTAATTAATCCATTGCGTCATATGTGCGATAAATGGGCCTGTTTAACAACGTAATTAACCCAATGAATGTTCCAGAACTGTCATTATGAAACCCATTGCTACTGATAGTGTGTTACGCCATTATTCTGCAGGTCAAGCTACCTGAAACTCAAATTTTCTCAATTAACCTTGAACCTTAATGTGTAACAGCGATTAAGTTGAAAATCTGTTAAAGAAATTTGCCAGATAGAGACACAAAGAGTATCATAAAGGGTGTATCTGACATCGACCCACAAACGAGTACCATGGATCCAGTACATGATTCTGAGCCCCCCAGTGGTGGAATTTATCGTTGGCTTTTTCATGATTTAAAAAAACTTTAGACCGTTCATAATTGCTATACTTTGTAACCCAATAAGATTTTAAAGTAAAAATTAATTAATTCGCTAATACAAAAAAGCTCAATGAAAACTATCTTATCAGCTGATTTAATAGAGTTCACATCAGGGATCAACGTCATACCTACAAACCCGCACGGCGGCATGCTTGCAACGTTCAAAGGCCGAGCCGACACCCTGAATTCTGTAACCGTTCATTAACGACATAAATGACTATCATAATTTTATTAGTGGCATGTGGTCTAGCTTTTTCGCGAAGTTTGCTTTACGATGTCAGATACACCCTATATGAATTTAGTTTCTTACTAAATAATTAATCGTAACGTCACAAATATAAAATAATCAAAATATTGTTACGGGCTAGGGGTACTTAAACGCCGGTTAAGGGTTACGAAGTTTATTAGCAACGAAGGTACAGTCGATTGTAGGCAATGACAAGTAGAATGTAGCTGACGTCGCACCGGAGTCTTCACTTAAGTCCACGAAGTCCGTGTCGTAAACACACAATAGCAGTACAGATGTTACTTCACGTTGTACTCACAGTCCTTGTTACAGTTGTCGCAGTAGGTATTCTCAAAGATCGCTTCTTAACTGTCGCTGTTTTCGTATCGCTGGTCGAGTGTAGACTGACTCTGTGCGGGCGTCACGGTGCTATATATAGTCCAGCTGATCGAACATTCCAGATTCCTCTAGACGTAATAATAATAGCACATAACTTCGAGGTCACTCGGAAGTACCTACTGTAATTCCCGGAAACGGGTTTCTAGAAATTTCGATGTCGACACTTTGTTGACAAAACTGTTGAGACCTGTACCATTCGATAGGCCGTCCTAAGTCTAGTAATGCGTTTTATTATTGTACCTAGGAAATGTCTAGATCTGGCGAAATAGGGCTCAAAAGTGACACACTGCATGTCACGCGATATTGAACCTTATGCCATCGACATAAGGTCCATTCGTAACATTGCCCCCTTCTTAGTCATGCTCGTCCCGAGCATGATTTGATCCATAATAGCGAGCTAGGCGGTCTACGTGCACGACTTTCAGCTTCCCTCTAGGTCCTTTCTTAATCCGGTAGGTGACATCGTTTATTCTGGTTACTATCGTGTACGGACCCTCCCATTTGGCTTGGAACTTTGGACTCTTCCCTTTTCTTCTAATGGGATTATGTAACCATACCAAAGTTCCCTCTTCAAATCCGGGCACGTTAGCTTTGCGGTCGTATCGGATCTTCATCTTCTCACAGGTTTTCAGACCATTCTCTCTCACTAGCTCATGTATTCCATCTAATTTACGCCGTAGGTCGGCCACATAGTCGACGGCTAGGATAGGAGCATCGGGAGGTGTTCCGGTTAGTGCATCTATGGGTAGTCTAATTTCTCGGCCGAAGTTGACTTTCGCCGGTGTGCAGTTTGTGCTATCATGTGTTGCAGAGCGGTATGACATTAAGAAGAGTGGAATGTATTGGTCCCAATCCCTTTGATGTTCTTCCACTACTTTGGCCAAATGATTCTCCAACGTCTGATTGAATCTTTCGACCATTCCATCTGACTGTGGGTGATATGGTGTTGTACGAGTCTTATGTATCCCGAGTAGTTGGCAAACCTCTTGAAATAGTGAAGACTCGAAGTTTCTACCCTGGTCAGAGTGTAACTCCAAAGGAATGCCAAATCGACAGAACACCTCGTGAACTAGCTTTTTGGCGACTGTATGAGCTTCTTGGTTAGGTACTGCAAAAGCTTCTGGCCATTTGCTGAAATAGTCTTGCATGACGATGATATACCTATTCCCTTCTTCAGTAACAGGGAATGGCCCAGCTATATCGACAGCAACTCTTTCCCATGGTGCACCAACATTGTACACTTTCAGCCGACCTCTGGCTCTCGTTTGCGGTCCCTTTACTGAGGAGCAAGCTACACATTTTCTACACCAGTCCTCAACGTCTTCACGGCAATGCACCCAATAGAATCTTTTTCTCACCTTCTCCAGGGTTTTCTTAACTCCTAGATGTCCTCCGGATACTCCGTCGTGCACCTGTCGTAGCACTGACGCGACCTTATCACAGGGGACAACTATCTGTAAGGTGACCTCCTGTCCACTGGGTGATTCCCATTTCCTCTTGAGAACTCCATTATCAATTATCAGGCTGTCCCATTGAGCCCAGTAACTTTTTGCTGTTGGGCTAAGCGCTGATATTTCACTCCAAGTGGGCCTTTGGCCACGTTTCTTCCATTCGATTACTGTCTTCAAGTCACTATCTTCCTTTTGTGCGTCTTCCAATGATTGATTATCCCAGTCTTCGTCCAAAGCGTTCACCTGGATAATCCTTACGTTCTCTTTCTTTTCCTGTTTGGCACAATGTCGGCAAGATTCTTCGCAAGGTCGTCTAGACAAAGCATCAGCATTATTGTGTGACTTGCCTTTCCGATGTTCAGTGACAAAGTCAAATTCTTGCAGCTGCTCTATCCACCTTGCTACTTGTCCTTCTGGGTCTTTGAACTGGAGGAGCCACTGTAAGGCAGCGTGATCGGTACGAAGTGTAAACTGCCTCCCAATCAAATATTTCTTGAAGTATTGTAAGGTCTTAACAACGGCTAGAAGTTCTCGGCGGGTAACACAATAATTTCTTTCTGGCTTGGAAAGGCATTTGCTGAAATATGCGATAACGACCTGCCTATCTCCTTGTGTTTGAGAGAGAACTCCTCCAATACCCACATTGCTGGCATCTGTGTCTACCAAAAATCGGCCTTCCCTACTAGGGTAACCTAGTACAGGAGCCTCGCACAAGTGAGTTTTCAGTAGAGCAAATGCCTGTTCGCAATCAGAGTTCCATTCAAATTGACACTTTTCCTCTGTTAAACGATGCAACGGTTTCGCTAACTCGGAGAAGTTCCTCACAAACCGACGGTAATATGCACACAGACCCAAGAAAGAGCGTACCTCAGTTTTATTACGAGGGGTAGGCCACTTCGACACGGCTTTTATTTTTTCAGGGTCTGTTCGAATTCCTTGCGCCGAAATAATGTGTCCCAAGTATCCAACTTCTTTCTGGAATAGTGTACACTTAATAGGACTGAGTTTTAAATTCGCTTCACGCAGTTTCTGGAACACTTTCTCCAAATTGCGTAGGTGTTCTGCGAAGTTTCGTCCCATAATGATGATGTCATCCAAATAGACCAGGCATGCATCACCAAGCAACCCCACCAAAATGCGCTCCATTAGGCGCTCGAATGTAGCTGGAGCATTGCACAGTCCAAAAGGCATGACATTGAATTGCCAGAGACCGTTCCCAGGACCAGTGGTGAAAGCGGTCTTTTCTTTATCCTGCTGACAGATTTCCACCTGCCAGTAACCACTTTTGAGGTCAACTGTGGAGAACCATTTCATGCCACTTAGCAAGTCCAAAGTGTCATCTATACGTGGCAGAGGATAACTGTCCTTTTTCGTGGCATCATTCAACATCCTGTAGTCAACGCAAAACCTTGTACTGCCATCCTTTTTCTTGACTAGGACTACTGGAGATGACCAAGGGCTGGTGGATGCTTCTATAATCCGGTTTTTCTCCATATCTCTTAACATTTCCGCGACTTCCTGTTCTCTTGCAAAGGGGATACGACGTGGTCTCTGTCTTATCGGCTGTGTATCACCCGTATCTATGTGGTGTTTGACGAGCCCAGTCCTTCCCACGTCACCGTCGTTCTTCGAGAAGATGTCATGGAAGTTGTGTAACAGTTGCTTAACTTTGTGACTTTCGAACTTGTTCAAATTGCCCTTACAATTTTCGAGTAGTGTCGATACATGTTCCTGCCACTTCTGATCAAGTTCCTTTTGGTGAGCCTCTGTTTTTCTCAAAGATGCTACATGATCGCACACACCCACCATGCAATTCTTTTCAAGAATTATTTCTTTGTTACTAACGTGATAATGCGTACTTTTGGTTTATCGGAAATCATCATCAGTGTCCTTGCTGTTATCCAGTCTGGGTGATCTCCAGAATCTTCTATTATAATGCAACGTTTACGGCATCCTATTGGTGATAGTCTAATATCTACTAAGGTTTCTGATCTTGGTGGTAATACCGTTCTCCTTAAACAGTACACTGACCCTTGTTTTCCACCTTGAAGAAATACTTCTTGTTCTGGGAAACTCAATACTCCTTTAGCTACATTAAGGACGCACTGCTGTTTCTTCAAAAAGTCCAGTCCTATTATGCAATCATCTGTAATATTCGCTACTAAAACAGGGTGCGTAAATGTCTTATCACCCATTTTCAAGGTCACATTCGTTTCACCAAGGACGAGTACTGGTTGGCCAGTGGCGGTTTGTAATCGGCATTGTGAAGATCCTCTTTTCCATACTATGGTCCGAGGAAATAGCTCCGGTCGTGCAATGGTTCTTGATGCACCAGTATCCAATGTGAAACTGCAGGATTTACCATTCAGTTCTCCTTCTATAATGAGACTGTTTCCGTCACCCACTTGTGATACTGTTATAATGGGGGCTACATGTCGACCAGCCAGTACTCGCCCCATAGCCCTGGCTGTTCCTAGTTTAAATCCTCGGCTTCCACCTGTGTCCCAGAAGTGCTTCTTCCCTTAGCCTTCCTGGGACAATTGATCCGAATATGCCCTTTTTCACCGCACTCATAGCAAGTTGGTCCTCGTCGGGCTTTTATATGTGCGGTCACTTCTCGAATACGGTCGTGTTGTGGGCCATCTTGACGTACAGCTTCCACCTCCAGAGCATGCGTCAAAGCTGCCTTCAGGGTCTGATGGTGACCCAGACGTACCGCAGCCCTGACTTCTGCATCTCGAATCCCATCGGTAAATAATCGTAGAGTAGTAGCGCCAATCAATCCCGGTGTTGATGCGTACGCCTTCCGAACCATACGTTTTATTTCCGTGGCCCATTGTTGCAAACTCTCGCTGCTCTTCTGTGTGCGTTCGCGGAGTTGAGCCCTGTAGACATGTTCCAGGTGTTTCTCTCCATATCTAATCTCCAACGTTTCTAACAGACAGGCTAGGGTATTGCAATCGCCGGAAATATTCTCGAGGATTCGTACGGCATCACCACGCAACGCAAGCATAAGGGCTGTTAGAGCTTGATCGTCGTCCCAATTGTTGCCTTTTGCGACCTTTTCAAACTGTAGACGGAAGGCCACCCATGACGTTGTCCCGTCAAAATGAGGTACCTTGAAAGTCGGCAAAGCACTGGGTACCGGTACCACACCTTTAATAACTCCTTTTTGTACCTTCTCATGCAAAAATTCTACTTCCTTTCCAAACTCCATGATGGTATTGTCTAGTTTATCGAAACGCGCATCATGTTTGTCTATACGGGCGTCTTGCTGGTCTATGCGCGTATCTTGCTGGTCCATACGGGCATCTTGTTGTGCTGTTTTTATTTTAAGTTCGTTGACCTCTTCTTTGGTTTTTTTCCATTTTTCATTTAATTCTAATACCAGCTGCTGGGATTCCTTTATTTGTGCCTGGGTTAAAGCCTGAGATTGTTGTATTTGTGCTTGGATTTCTGCCTGGGATTTTGCCTGAGATTGTTGTATTTGTGCCTGGATTTCTGCCTGGGATTTTGCCTGAGATTGTTGTATTTCTGCCTGGGATTCTGCTATACTTTTAATCTGTGCCTGGGTTGCTGCCTGGGATTGTTCTATACTCAGCTTTATTTGCGCCGTCAAGTGAGCCAGTAACGCCGAAAAATCGGATCCGCTGGCTCCGGGAATAATGGTTGTAGTAGGCGCACTCACAGTCGGTGTTACGGCGGCCGCATCTACTCTGGGTGCAGGGACACCAACCGATTCTTCCTCTTGACGCGCCAAATCCATCGCTGCTTGTCGTCGCGTGCGAACCCTTTCGTCTTCCCTTGGCGTGACCGGCATGCCGCTTCTGACACCAATTGTTACGGGCTAGGGGTACTAAAATGCCGGTTAAGGGTTACGAAGTTTATTAGCAACGAAGGTACAGTCGATTGTAGGCAATGACAAGTAGAATGTAGCTGACGTCGCACCGGAGTCTTCACTTAAGTCCACGAAGTCCGTGTCGTAAACACACAATAGCAGTACAGATGTTACTTCACGTTGTACTCACAGTCCTTGTTACAGTTGTCGCAGTAGGTATTCTCAAAGATCGCTTCTTAACTGTCGCTGTTTTCGTATCGCTGGTCGAGTGTAGACTGACTCTGTGCGGGCGTCACGGTGCTATATATAGTCCAGCTGATCGAACATTCCAGATTCCTCTAGACGTAATAATAATAGCACATAACTTCGAGGTCACTCGGAAGTACCTACGGTAATTCCCGGAAACGGGTTTCTAGAAATTTCGATGTCGACACTTTGTTGACAAAACTGTTGAGACCTGTACCATTCGATAGGCCGTCCTAAGTCTAGTAATGCGTTTTATTATTGTACCTAGGAAATGTCTAGATCTGGCGAAATAGGGCTCAAAAGTGACACACTGCATGTCACGCGATATTGAACCTTATGCCATCGACATAAGGTCCATTCGTAACAATATAATCAGTCACTTCTCTCTTTGGAAATATGATTTTAAAATACACCATGGTTTTATCTCCCAACTTACTTCTTATAGAACTACCTATATACCACCGGTAAATGCTTGCGGACTCGCAAGATACTGCGGGATCCCGCAGTGCCTAAAATTGGCTTGATTTCGCTGAATCGCGGGATCCCACTTACCTGGACTGCAATCCATATTACAGAATCGCACTACGGGTACTTTGGATACTCCAACACATGGTACATAGTGCAGTCTGTATTCGTAGCCTTAAATCGTTCCACTTCTAAATAAAGCGTACAATCTTGTACAAGTACATTTAAATGAATCACTCATATAATAAGTTGATTAGTTTTTAATCGGCTCTAAATTACGTCTTAATGCATACAAAATTATGTTTAAAATACATTTAATGACTGAGTCAGCGAAGATCGTTAAAATACTGAAGTATAATTAACTATTTTTTAACCGACTTCAAAAAGGAGGAGGTTACTCAATTCGACCGTATATATTATGCTTTTTTTTATGTTTGTTCGCGCATAACTTCGTCGTTTATGAACCGATTTTGATAATTCTTTTTCTGTTGGAAAGAAGACGTTCCCAAGGTGGTCCCATGATAAGGATATCAGGATTTGATGGTGAAAGACCAGAGAAAACAAGGGAAACTTTCAAAAATTGCAGGGGCGACTAGTGCACTTCTTAGCAATTTCATTATATAATTTCAAAGCACTACAATTTAATAAAGGTCTGGAGTAGATCTGATGATGGAGCCGAGAGACAGTCGAAGGAACTCCTCAACAATTCACAGCAGCTATCTTGTGTTTGGGCTCGATTAATTTGTATTGATAAGAACTTTACACCTAGATGGGTTGTGACTTTCATAAGAGCGCTGATGTTGAAGACAAAGGCCAGTTCCGGGAACTCCTCAACGGTTTACAGTAGCTACTATGTGGTTGGACTTCATTCATTTAATAGTCTGCAATAAATTTGATGATGAAGACCATAGGCAGTTGAGGGAATATTTACGGGTAAACATTAAAGTAAACAAAATTACGTCGTTTCCCAATTATATTTGCGTCAGCTTCCAGTCTGACCGGATGCAACTGAATACTTTTAACAACTAAAAAGTGTAAAATAAAAACTTTTTTACAAAAAAAACAACCGACTTCCAAAAACCACTACAAAGTGAAAAATAACTAATTTCGGAAGTCGGTGTCAAAAAACGAATATACAAAACCAAAGACACCGACTTCCGAAATTAGTTATTTTTCACTTTGTAGTGGTTTTTGGAAGTCGGTTGTTTTTTTGTAAAAAAGTTTTTTATAATACATAGTTGAATCACTAAGGGCGCATTCGACCAAACTTTTATACACATTTACAGTTTTATATTCTGAGTAAATTTTTATTTTTGTCTATTTTTTAACCGACTTCAAAAAGGAGGAGGTTACTCAATTCGATCGTATATATGCTTTTTTTTAATGTTTGTTCGCGCATAACTTCGTCGTTTATGAACCGATTTTGATAATTCTTTTACTGTTGGAAAGAAGACGATTCCAAGGTGGTCCCATGATAAGGATATCAGGGTTTAATGGTGGAAGACCAGAGAAAACAAGGGGAACTTTCAACAATTGCAGGCGCGACGAGTGCATTTCTTAGCATTTTCATTAAGTATTTTAAAGCACTACAATTTAATAAAGGTCTGGAGTAGATCTGATGATGGAGCCGGGAGACAGTCGAAGGAACTCCTCAACAATTCACAGCGGCTACCTTGTGTTTGGGCTCGATTAATTTGTATTGATAAAAACTTTACACCTAGATGGGTTGTGACTGTCATAAGAGCTCTGATGATGAAGACAGAGGCCAGTTCCGGGAACTCCTCAACGGTTTACAGTAGCTACTTTGTGGTTGAACTTAATTCATTTATATTGATGAGACCTTTGCACCCATTGGGTTAAAATAATGGTATGCGGTAAATTTGATGATGAAGACCATAGGCAGTTGAGAGAATACTTACGGGTAAAAATTAAAGTAAACAAAAGTACGTTGTTTCCCAACTATATTTGCGTCAGCTTCCAGTCTGACCGGATGCAACTGAATACATAGTACCTACTTTTAACAACTAAAAAGTGTAAAATAAAAACTTTTTTACAAAAAAACAACGGACTTCCAAAAAGCACTACAAAGTGAAAAATAACTAATTTCGGAAGTCGGTGTCTTTGGTTTTGTATATTCGTTTTTGACACCGACTTCCGAAATTAGTTATTTTTCACTTTGTAGTGCTTTTTGGAAGTCGGTTGTTTTTTTGTAAAAAAGTTTTTATTCCATAAAAAACTCTAAGACGGCGACTTTGGTAACAAAAAAATTAAAACAAGCTTTCTCCACTAAAGTAAAAAAACAGTTGAATAGAGAACCTCTTTTTTTGAAGTCAGTTAAAATTATGTGAGCCAAAACCATAGTACCACTAAGGCATGCGCCCGATGAGATTTCCCTTCGCCAAAAATAACGAACTTGCATAAAACTTTTAACAAACCCTGAGGGTAGACACACTTTGAAATATAATTCCTATGGAACTCTGATACACTAATTTTCAGGCTTTTAAGGCTATGCATTGTATGTCAGTACATTAATATAACATACTAGCGACCCGCCCGGCTTCGCACGAGTGCAATGCTGATACTAAATACATTACAAAAAAACTGTTTACGTTGTATAAAAAACATAGCGGCGCGCCGCCCAACCGGCTGGTACAGCCGCAAACGCGACGCCCCACAATTTTTAAATTTGTCATATCTTCGAAACTATTTATTTAAATCATGTGCTGTAAAGGGCGATATAGATCTAAATTTTTTTAAAAAAGGGGTGGATTACCCTTAACATTTAGGGGGATAAAAAATAGATGTTATCCAATTCTCAGACCTAGCCAATGTGCACACAAAATTTCATGAGAATCGGGAAAGCCGTTTCGGAGGAGTTTAACTACAAGCACCGCGACAGGAGAATTTTATATATTAGATTTAGCTAGTAGATTCTGCATGCACGACAGGTCCTCACAATTCGTGTGGTTATTTCCTCAAAAGATCTCAGACATCGATCTACATTGTTATCATATGACTCTGTGCAAAATTATGTCTAGACATTAAGAGACCTCTGTGCTTTCTTTTTCATTCCTCATCTAGTTCAAAAAATATGATTGACGTGCACAAGTGTTTGTACAAACCTACATACATCTAAATAAAATCTCATTAAATCTTTTATCATTATCACATAAAGCACCTAATCACAAAACCATACAATTTCAGCACGCGCTGCCACAGAGTCCTCGCACACATCCCTCACGAGTCGGGACGAAACCGACTTCATCTCACAGATACCCATCTACGAGGCTGCAGACGTCGAGATACGACATTCAGTCAAAAAGGTCTCGCCCGCCGACAGCTTCGAATCCATCAATTCCATAGACAGCATAGACAGCGACCTCTACGACGAACTTAACAAATTCACAGTGATCAAAAAGCCTAGTGTCAAAACAAAATCAGTGTTGCCAGACTTAATAAATTTGGATGCGCCCTCAACGTCAAAATTCGATGATTACCACACTATGCGCAAAAAGGCGGAATCGGATACAGTGTCTCTAAATTCAAATATTTGTTCTTCGACTTCGTGCGAAGTCGACTCGAGACGAAGTAGTTCGCGGGTGTCGTTGTACAGTAAAAGTGTTCTATCCCTGTCTAACGCGGAGTGTAAGACGAAGACAGAGGATAGTTACGTGTTTGAGGCGGGCTATATGCTTAATTTGGCGGCGAGGTGCGAAGATATGGGGGATTATCAACGGGCCTTTGAGTGTTACAAGTCTGGTATTGAGAAGATGCTTATTGGAGTTCAAAGTGAGTATTACATAGCTTATCCTTAATTTCCTTAGATAGTATTGTGCTTGGTAAATGGTGAAGACGCGCTTAGCTTCTGCAATTTAGTGCGAGCAATATTTTGTTCTTCGACCCACCCCGTAGCATGGCATCGCCGCGCGTCGGCCCCCGTTATTTTTTGTCGTTGTTAAATAGCCTATAGCCCTCCGCAAGGTTTAAAGAATTTTTCAAATCCGACTAGAAGTTTCAGGCCGCTGCCTCGAATCTTGCGGGCAGCGGGGCGGCGGCGCGGGCGCCGGGCGGACATCGAAGACCCGTTCTTGAAACTAGCGGGCAGATCGCGCATCACTATAACCGCGTAGTGTTGTGTTCACGATTGTGTCGACCGGGCGCCGGGCGGACATCGAAGACCCGCTCTTGAAACTAGCGGGCAGATCGCGCGTCACTATAGCCGCATAGTGTTGTGTTCACGATTGTGTCGACCGGGCGCCGGGCGGACATCGAAGACCCGTTCTTGAAACTAGCGGGCAGATCGCGCGTCACTATAGCCGCGTAGTGTTGTGTTCACGATTGTGTCGACCGGGCGCCGGGCGGACATCGAAGACCCGTTCTTGAAACTAGCGGGCAGATCGCGCGTCACTATAGCCGCGTACTGTTGTGTTCACGATTGTGTCGACCGGGCGCCGGGCGGACATCGAAGACCCGTTCTTGAAACTAGCGGGCAGATCGCGCGTCACTATAGCCGCGTAGTGTTGTGTTCACGATTGTGTCGACCGGGCGCCGGGCGGACATCGAAGACCCGTTCTTGAAACTAGCGGGCAGATCGCGCGTCACTATAGCCGCGTAGTGTTGTGTTCACGATTGTGTCGACCGGGCGCCGGGCGGACATCGAAGACCCGTTCTTGAAACTAGCGGGCAGATCGCGCGTCACTATAACCGCGTAGTGTTGTGTTCACGATTGTGTCGACCGGGCGCCGGGCGGACATCGAAGACCCGTTCTTGAAACTAGCGGGCAGATCGCGCGTCACTATAGCCGCGTAGTGTTGTGTTCACGATTGTGTCGACCGGGCGCCGGGCGGACATCGAAGACCCGTTCTTGAAACTAGCGGGCAGATCGCGCGTCACTATAACCGCGTAGTGTTGTGTTCACGATTGTGTCGACCGGGCGCCGGGCGGACATCGAAGACCCGTTCTTGAAACTAGCGGGCAGATCGCGCGTCACTATAGCCGCGTAGTGTTGTGTTCACGATTGTGTCGACGAGATATTTGTTTTTATTCGCGAAAGAAATGTCTGAATGTCTTTTTGATTCAAATTTATTCCTAACGCTCGATCACCGCCCGCTGCCCGCAAGATTCGAGCGCGAGAAGTACACCGCTCGCTGCCCGCCACCGCCCCGCTGCCGCGCCGCTGTTTTCAGGAACCGGTCCGTTTGATTTTACGCATAAGATCCTGCCGCTCGCTCGCCGCCGCCGCCGCCGCCCCGCTGCCCGCAAGATTCGAGGCAGCGGCCTCAGAGTTTCCCCCTAGACATACAAACAAACTATCTTTACAATTCGTAATATGGTGGCCCGTCCGTGGTCGTAAGTCCGAACTCGTACGGCGTTTTACTTTGTGTAAATCTTCGCGAGGAAGCCGACTCGTTCTAGATGGATCGAATATGGGCTTTGCTGTTCAGCCGACTAGTTATAATCACTAATGATGCATGTATTTATTTTTTATTTTATTTTTATTTATAAATATGAAATAAAATCAAAATTGATTAAATGGCTTCTGGAGCGTGACTATCTGGAAACTGAATCCTTACTCAAGTATGTCACCTAACTTCCTAAATTTCTCCATTACACTCACCCACACACACTACACACACACCCTCTCTCACACTCACACACACCCACGCACACACACATTCACAAATGTAGCGTAGGAAATTGAAATTTTTGGCATTATCACGACCAATCATTAATATTGTACGACCCAATCCAATTTAGTATTAATAATTAGTTAAAGCAACGAATCACTGTCTCTCAAGATACAGGCTACCGCCTAGTTTGAGAGGCAGAGTTTCCTCTTTTGGTGTATAGATCAGTTATTTGTATACATAAACCATTATAACTATGTGAAATCTGATCCTTTCTTGATGAAATAAATATTATTATTATTATTATTTCATGAATTTTCGTATGCAGCAACGGAGAATGGCGTCTTAGTAATACATTTTCAAGTATATTGCTAATCCTTTGTCTATTGAACAACTTATACAACATTATTTTTTGTAATGGAAACCCGAAACACATGTCCAGTATTTTTAAGTAAAAAATCTATGTACAAAATTTAACAAAAAATATAATGAAAAACCACCAAGTTATGAGCTTGCTATTCTTGACTTGTCCTAACAAAAATATGGTCAAAGGTCCGTACGGGCGGGCGAGCGCGGGCGTCGACCTCGGGCGTCAGCTGTGATCTATCGTAACCGCTCGGTAACCACTTTGCGGTCTCACTCTAAATGTATTTGGGAAAAAATATAACATGGTGTAAAACTGATTAGAATCGATTCAGTTGCTTATTCTGAAAAAACTGTATTCAGGTTTCGCACAAACAAAATATAACGATGTATAAAGCAATGAATGTTGTTGAACTGTCAAAATGAAACCCATACCCATTGCTACTGACGCAATTACCCTTTGTGTACGGAACCATAAAAAAAAATGTAGCTGGATGCTGTAGTATTGCCCGACTTAAAAAAAGAAGTTCTCTATGGTATGGTTCTATGTTCTATGTTACTAGTTTGGTTTCCGCACTTAGTCCCTCCAGTGGACCATGGCGACCTTTGGCGGTTATTCCAGAAGCCTATTAGGTCTCCTAGCCTGTTGAGTATATCTGTGTGAGATCTTGGTGCTCCTATGGTTTTGTTTCTAATTTGGGTAACGCCTGTACAATCAAAGAGTACATGCGCAATTGTCTCGTCAGCCTCTATGCAGGCTCTGCACAGAGGGCTGTCCGTTATGCATATTGTGTGGAGATGCTTATTCAGCGAGCAGTGGCCCGTAATGATCCCCGTCATCAATCGTAGGCTTTTCCTATCCATGCGCAGCAGCCTTTTAGTTAGCTTGTCATCCATAGATGGCATAGCCTCCTTGGACTGCCTGCAGCCCGATGACGAGGACCACCAAATCTCCGCTTGTTCGTAGGTATACCTTTATAGCCATCTGCGTATTTGAATGAATATCGTATGGTTTTTACGCGAAGATTTATAAAAAATATGACCTCATTTTTATCATGTTTAAAAAAAAAAGACCCATTGTCTTTTTTTTTTAAACAGATCTCTGTTCTTTCGTTATACATATTATCTTACTGCATAGCAGGTGTGTCCTAGTGCTAACAGCTGGGTATACATTAAGAAAGTACTGACTCCATGCAATTGATATTTGTACGGACGACAGCAAGTCAAGCTCCCGAAACTGTCGGAAATCCTAATCAAACTTGAGCCTTAATGATTTAGCCATAAAGTTGAAGATCTAATAAAGAAATCTGACAGATTGTAATAGCTTGATATCCTGTCGTCTGTACTACGCATATTATAACAGCATAGCACAAATATCGCCGCGCCATTTTTTGTCATTGGTTCAAATCATGATTAAGAAAATACGCCAGCAAGTCAGATGCACTCATATCTGTAGATTATGTAGACTATGTTCGTACTGCCGCTGGCGATTTTTACGCGTACTGGATTTCGGAACGGGCTATAGTGAAAGTCTTAAAGTTGTAAGTGATAAAAATAACTTATGAACTTTTTTAGTATTCCACTACATGACGTGAGGAATATATACAACATTGTTTTTTTTAATGCGAAACCAGAAACTCGTGGCCAGTATTTTTAAGTAAAGAATCTGTGTACAAAATTTCAAAAAGATATTATGAAAAATCACAAAGTTATCAGCTTGCTATTCTACTTGGTTGTCTCAAAAAATATATGGTCAAAGCTCCGCTCGAGCGGGCGAGCGCGGTCCGTTGACCTCTGGCGTCAGCTGTGCGCGCGCGCAAGTACTATGATCTATCGTAACCGCTCGGTAACCACTCTGCAACAATTTCTAAATGTGTTTGGGGAAAATATAACATAGTGTAAAAAATATTGGAATCAATTCACTTGCTTTGGGCTCCCACCACCATCTTTGGGACCCTTCTTATTATTATTCGGAACAAAATATATTCAGGTTTCACATATACAAAAAATAACGTTGTAGGTATATTTAGTCCTACACATAAAATATACATACAATATGTAAAGTCCCTGTCCGATCCGTGAAGTTATTGTTAGGTATCGATAACTGATTCTACTAATGAAAAAATAAATGAAAAAATCCCCCTAAAAAAATAAATATTATTTCGCAAAAAGAGGTAACTTAATACGTATGTGCAGTACGAAACCCCTTCCGCGGGTGGCGGGGGGCAGGGCACGCGGCACCTGTGACGTGGTCGCGTCGCTATTCGCTTATAATAATACCGGTGTTGTCACTTTTTTTAAAATTACCAAATTTCGGGGAAATTGGAATTAATTCCCGGGAAAAATGGATTATTTCAAAATTCATTAGTATTGTTACTATGATGATTATGTAAAATTTTATATTATATTTGGTGAAGTGTTTACCTAACCTTTATTATCCTTATGCGTCGGACAGGGTTTTCTTTACATATTGTATATTACTTATATCTGTAAAATCACACTACTTTTTATAAGTTCCATAGAGATATGTTCATGCCATTTTTAATCAAATCCCCAGTTCCAACGAACGCGATTTACCGCTCAATATGTAGATTTTAAAAGCTTTCTGCTCAGCGCTAGAGTTGAAAATCCAGTGTGTAATAAAAAATCGCGCCGCGATATTTTTACGTCCATACATACCTACGTGGGCTAATTGCTTCTGTCCAAGCTTATCCGCTAACTGTTTTATTAGAAGTTCGAAAATACGCGAGATTACGACGTCAGCAGCTGATAAGCGTCCACGCTTATTATCGTCTCGACCACAGTGTGACTCGACCCATCCCCGCGCTAGCCGGCGGCGACGGTCGCGATAACAATGTCATTTTTGTTTACTTACGCGATATCGGGAGTAAAAAGTATACAAGGAATAATAGTTAACGCGTTATTGATGTGATATTTTTTTTTTGCTTATCCTCCATATTTGTTATGAGGAAACTGAACGATTGTATAGTGAATTTAAGCACAGTTTTTTTAGCATTCTTTATTTTTAGTAATTTTATAGACAGACAATTAATTTTCAATTCTCCATCAAAACCTGGTCTTGCTTACGGATTTAACTTCATTGTGTAAATAAAACTTGATAAATTAATTTGTCAAAGTGACGTCGTTGCTAATGTAAACTTCATTACCAAATTAATAATAGTTTAGTGTTAATCTATACTCTATACTAATGTATAAAGTTTGTTTGTTTGTTTGAACGCGCTAATCTCGGGAACTACTGATCCAATTTGAAATTTTTCTTTTTGCGTTGGATAGCCCATTAATCCAGCAAGGCTATATATAGAACATCACGCTGCGACCAATAGGAGCGGAGCATAACTAACTTCACGCGAACGAAGTCGCTGGCGGCCGCTAGTTGTTAATATTAATCAATGTTCCATACAAGTCACGACATAATATTGTCACATAAAAGCAGATGAAATAGTGCTCCTATATCTAAATACAATCATCCATCTCTTGTGAACCTTTCGATAGTGTTACCTTGGGTTCGTTTACGCGATTTTTTACGACCACTGAATTTTTAACATAGTGTTTAATGCCGAGAGTTGAAAATCCAAACTGTTTTTTTAATGAGCAGGGTTGCGCTCTGTTGGATACTCAATGCTCGGCTTAACATTAGGAGACCAAAATCCAGTGGGCGATAAAATCCCGCCGCGATTTTTTTACGACCGGGCCAACTTTAACAAATTTTCTCGCAAATGTATTAATAATGAACAATTTAGAACTCACATAAGAAAACGAAACGTTTTCACAGAAAATATCAGAGTTTAAGAACTATTTGTTGTGAATTACTATCACTAACTGATACGATAAGTGAAATTCTCAGAAACTGAATAGTTTGTGTAGTGTTCAGTGACGTATTATCCAGTCAGTGGTTTGCGGTGGACATACAATATGTAAAGAAAACCCCGTCCGACCCAAAAGGATAATAAATGTTGGGTATACACATGACCAAATAAAATATGAAATTTTACGTACTCATCATAGTGACAATACTAATGAATTTTGAAATATTTTTTTTTCCGCCAATTAATTCCAACTTCCCCGAAATTTGGTCATTTTTAAAAAGTGACAACACCATTTGTGACGGAGCGAATAGCGATGCTACCACGGGCCGGCTGCCCTGCCCCTCTTCACCCGCGCATGTATGCCTAACGTGTTGCCTACTGCAGATACATCAAGTTACCTCGCTTTTTCCTATAATAATATTTATTTTTTAGGGAGATTTTTTTTTTAATTTAGACCGAGTTTGTAGGCATTATTAGAATCAGTTATCGATACCTAATAATACCTTCAGGGTTTTCTTTACATGTTGTATAAGCAGTCGCTGCTTGTAAATTATTGATAGCTGGAGCTGGTTAAACGGAATGCCGAACCCAAAATAGTTGGAAAAAGGACTAGATGGACTGATAGTGTGATGTGAAGTGTTAAAGATGGACTTTTTACACTTGTGTCACTATCTGAGGATGTACGAGAAATATGCCAGTATTGAGCCGCCTAACAATGCTGATATTCTGACAGATCCCTGTGAAGTTGGTTAGTATTTTAATCTGAAGAAGATTTTCAGCCTATAGAGGTTCATTGGTGGACCCGGACACTGGTGGTCCATAATCTCCACCCTTGTCAGGCGGGTTGTAGATCGCAGTAATTTAAGAGAAGCGCTGCTGCCCGCTTCCCTGGTGAGAGTTCCCTTAGTCGCCTCTTATGACATCCATGGGCGGATATGGGTTGGTACTTATTCTAAGCCTTGATGCCTTTTTTCCCCGGATAGCTGCAGAGGTGTACGCACGGCTACATCAAGCTATAAAAAAATAATAACTAGTAGCGCAGTGGTTCAGCTATTGACTACTGCGGTGCGTGTCGCGGGTTCGATTCCCCCACGGAACAAATATTTGTATGGCCTACAGGTAGTTGTTTCGGGTCTGGATGTTTGTGTATGTGAGTTTGTTTGTAAACGCACCCACGATACAGGAGAAATTCCTTGTGTGGGACGGAAAAACACTGCGCCAACTGTGCCTTGGCTTGCTATTAGGAATTTTTTATATTATATTCTTTATATCATTGGACTGTTAGTCCGTAAGCCGTTTTTAAATAAAATAAATAAACCTATGTGGCAAAAACGTGGGTGTGTTATGGGGTATGGTCAGCAACAAAATTCGATAAATACGAAATTATTCAATAATGTTTTTTTGCATTTTATAATAGACTAGCGACCCGCCCCGGCTTCGCCAGGGTGCAATGTTGATACTAAAATATACACTACAGAAACACTTTGAATGTTGTTGTATACAAAGCGCGCCGCCTCGAATATATCCAATAATATCTTCGAAAATATCCATTTAAATCATATGTTGGTAAAGGGCCATATAGATCTATATTAAATCAACAATGTATTTAATTGGATAAGGATTAATCCTGTATTGGTTAAAATCGCTTCGAAAATTAGCCGGTATTTGTCGTAAAAATTAAATGACAAAAAATTGTTATTACGGGATATCCTTATGAGATAGACATCTACCATCGCGGACTTTTTTGTAGACCTTTTCAATATGTACAATATTTAGTTAATTATATAAATCTCGTAGGGTTCAGGCTGCGTTTCACTGTAAACGCGGAAAAAATGTAATTAATTACGACATCACTATTATAATATTTCTCCACAATTTAGTTGATGTTATTGTACATAGAAACCTTCCTCTTTAATCCCTCTATTTATTAAAAAAAACCGCATCTTAATCCGTTGCGTAGTTTTAAAGATTTAATCATACAAAGGGACATAGGGCAAGAGAAAGTGACTTTGTGTTATAATGGGTAGTAATTTACAAATTGTAGTAGCTTGATGTATATATTCGCATGCGTTGGAATTATACTTTACAGTTACACAGGGAAACCTATTATTGGCCATAATATCATAATGTAATATTCATACTTGTAAAATTTATTATGTATCGCTGTTGGTTACCTAAATAAATAAATAATAATAATAGTATAGGCAAGATCGTCCACTATAAATAATGCTGGGGCTACATTAGCAGGCGATGATTCGTATCGCTTGAAGCTCAAAATATCCGTTGTCGGACATACACGATGTTCTTGTCTACATTGGCGGACGAAGATTCAGAAAGCGGCCTACGGCGAATACTTATTCGTTGTTTACTTGTGCGGCCGAGACGATAGAGGAAGCAGTGGCTTTGCATTATATGTCAGTAAATCATTATTTAGTAGGTACATGTGTACAAAACAAACAAAACAAAAACAAACGAAAACAAAATGCAAAAAGAACGCCAGTTCCTCTTCAAAGTCAGGACGACACTGAGTGACGTAGGTGTCAATTCCTATTCCGTTGTTAGGACCTCTGTTGGCGACATTAAACCCTTCCTCATCACCGTCGGAGTACACCAGGGATCCGTCCTTAGTCCGTTCCTGTTCAGCGTGATATTAGATGTCTTGTCAGACAGCATCAAGAATTCACATGAGCAACCTCCCTGGTTGCTCATGTATGCTGATGATATCGCGCTGGCAGGCGCGGACAGGTAACGGTTGGTGCGGCGTGGAAGCACTCGCTTGAGAAAGGAGGTCTTAAACTCAATGTGGCGAAGACGGTGTACATGGCCAGCAACACCACAGACCCTATGTCTGTGTGCATAGGCGGAGACATGGTCGAGTGCACAGACTAATTTAAATACTTGGGGTCTGTGCTCCACGCGTCCGGCGACATTGATTGCGACGTTAAAGCACGCATTTCCGCAGCTTGGGAAAAATGGCGTGAAGTGACAGGTGTCATCTGTGACCCAAAAGGACAGGTCTATAAGACCATCATTAGACCTGTCCTTCTGTATGGCAGTGAGGCGTGGCCTGTGATTGAGCGACACAAGCAGGAGCTGCGTGTCACGGAGATGAATGTACTGCGGTGGATGTGTGGAGTTACGCGGAAAGACCGCATTAGAAACTCCCGCATCCGTGGCAGTCTCCGTGTCCGTGACATAGCAGACAAACTGCAAGAGAGTCGCCTGCGCTGGTACGGTCACGTCTTACGTAAACCGGCAGGTTACGTGGGTAACAAATGTCTTGCCATGGCGCCTCCGCCGGGCCGGACCAAGCGAGGTAGACCAAAGAAGTGCTGGCTTGACGTTGTAAGAGATGGCATGCGTGCCAACAATCTCACACCACGGAATGCCAGAGATGGTGCGAAATGGAGGCGTATTAGTAGGAAAGCGGACCCCGGGCTCCAACACGAAAGCCGCGAATGCGACCGGTATTATACGCTGAGATGATGATGATGATGTACCCGGCCACATACATCGCCGTAGCCCGAATATTCGCCGCAGCCCGCTAATGTAGCCCCACCATAAGAGACACGGGCACGCGACGCGTATATTCGTGCCTGGCAAACAAAAGAACCGCGCAGCTAAAGCCGTGGTTCTGCGGCCTGTTTTCTTACAGACAAGATTGCACCAGTCAAGGCCGACAGACCGTGAAAACCGCCTCATCCGAATATATATCCAATAACTACCTGTAGGGCGTGGCCCAGGCGCATAGGTAATTGAAGAAACACGGGTGGGTTTTAGTCAGTAAAAGTCTAACACGCCCTTCCGCTCCGCCCAGAGCGGGAGAGGTCATTTGAAGCTTTCCCATTCCAAACAAAAGAAAAAAGGCGTACAAATATTTGTTCCAGTCCATCACTCAGACACTGCGTCAACCGTGTCGTCTAAAGAAAAATTAGATGTTTAAAGTAGGGTTGTAACGGAGCTTCGCCTCCGCTTCCGTTACTGCGGAAGTTCCGCAAGAAATCGTATCGCTTCCGCCTCCGCCTCCGCACAATTTTTGCGGAGTTATAACGGAGGTTTATTTACGTATTTATAAAATAAATAACGCACAAGCTGCGACGCTCGACAACCGTCCGGCCGCGTTTGAGCGCGAAATGGTCTAGAATCATCTAGTGCGAGGCGGGAATGCGGCACACACTTGTGTCTCCTTAGTTTTCATTACAAGAAGGTAATATTTTTTCTTTACCAAGTATACTACTATTAATCTACGTATTTAAAATAAAAAAATTGTTTTAATTAACTATAAATTTCAATTTTTTCTATATGTAATTTCACCTCCGCTTCCGCCTCCGTTAACCTCCACATCCGCGAAGGTGAGACTGGTCGCCTCCGCATCAGCCTCCGCCTCCGCTAACAAGCCTCCGTTACAACCCTAGTTTAAAGTGACCAATACTTTAAACATCTAATTTTTCTCAACATAATTTCATGAATGTCTTCATTTGATTTGAGATGCTGGTCGAGCAGTGTAATGTTCAAAGAAAACACACTCTAGGCAGTCATCAATATGTATTAAGCCTATATCAACCAAAATCTTATCGACTTTTCTAATATACTTAACAATAAAAAGGTATTAATCATATCACGAGATATGAGTGTTGGCTTATCTTCTTTTATGGCTTTTACACAGTTATCCAATAAAAACTAATAAGGTAGTAATCAGATTATTCCTAACCAGTCACAATATAGGGTCAAACTAAATTAGCTAGCAAAACTCCAAAGATGAGGTACTAAACTAGTTTTTATCTCCTATCCTGTTCTTGATAAAATGTTGTTCTTGTTATGTCGGGAGTTTGGTCGTGGAGGGTCTCCAGATCAATCTCCCTCTGGCGTAGCATCGTTGGTCGTGTTGTTTTTAACATTAACATTGCATCACCTCGCTCAACTGCCGTCTTCCTTCCTATTCACTAAGCTTTTTAAGTGAATAGGCTTAATAAACTAGCGCGCTTTACCATCAACGATTGCATCACTGCTCACCATCAGGCGGGATTGCAGTCAAGCATTAGTTTATAATTATTAAAAAAAGACGAAAGGATGAACAATATAACAGTTCCCATAGTAAATTGTTCCATATATAATTTCCAGATGACACAGACCCTCAACGTCGAGCGCTGATTAAGGACAAAACTAACAAGTACCTATCGTATGCCGAGGAGATCTACAAGAATCATCTGTGTGATACTGAACAAAGTGTGAGTATTATCTACATTTAGAACAGCTTAAGACACGCCGCCGTCGCTTGGCACAAAATACTCAGTTATATGTATATAGTTCTTATAGCATACTAGCTTTCCGCCCGCGGCTTCGCCCGCGTAAATTTCGGTTATATCGCGCTTTTTAGATTTCCCTCGGGAACATCAAATTTTTCCGGGATAAAAGGTAGCCTATGTCCTTTCTCAGGGTCTAAAGATTGTGTGCTTTCTTCGCCCGCGTGGTGTTCGGTTATATCGCGCTTTTTAGATTTCCCTCGGGAATATCAAATTTTTCCGGGATAACAGGTAGCCTATGTTTTTTCTCAGGGTGCAAAGATTGTCTGTGCCAAATTTCATCAAAATCGGTTCAGAGGTTTAGGCGGGAAAGCGTAACAGACAGACAGACAGACAGACAGAGTTACTTTCGCATTTATAATATTAGTATGGATTGCAGGATGAGCTTTTTCTATAATTATAAACTTGTGCTTGACCGCAATCCCGCCTGATGGTAAGCAGTGATGCAATCGTTGATGGTAAAGCGTGCTAGTTTATTAAGAGCCTACTGTAGTAGATATACACGTAACTCGATTCTGAACAAAATAACCTCCAAATATATCAAATACATCATCATCAACCTTTTATGGTCCTACTACTGGGCACAAGTCTCCTCTCATACAGAGAAGGATTGAGCGTAATCACCACGCTTGTTTAATGCGGGTTGGCGATTTAAGACTTAAAGTCCAGGTTTCCTCAAGATGTTTTTCTTCACCTTTAAATCAGTCATTGGTGTCCAAGATACTACTCTGTAAAGAAAGTACCGGGAAAAGTGCAATAATACACAAAATTTTTGTTATTCATCCAAATTTATTTTATCAACTTCAAAGTATGCCCCTTCAGAAACGATACACTAACACCAACGAATAATCCAATCTTCAAAACATTTTTTAAACGTTGTTTCCGAAATTGAGTTCAGTTCTCGCCGCGTATTCTCCTTTGTCTTCTACAGATTGAAAACGGGTGCCATGAAGTGGTAATTTGAATCTAACAAATAGAAAGAAGTCGGCTGGAGCCATATCTGGCGAATATGGTGGTTGCTCGATGGTATTTGTTCAGTGTTTGGTCAAAAATTCGTTCACAATGATAGTCTTGTGCGAAGGCGCACTATCGTGGTGCAAAATCCAAGAATTTTCTTCCCACAAAGCTGGCCATTTTCAACGAATTTGCTCTCTTAAATGCCGCATAACACTCAAATAATATTCTTTATTTACCGTTCGACCTACCGGTAAGAATTTCGAGTACACCGCGATAGTCAAAGAAAACAGTCAACATGACTTTGACTTTTGATCGCCTTTGGCGTGCTTTTTCGGTTTTGGTTCAGTTGGAAGGCTCCACTCCGAAACTTGTTGACTTGTTTGCATGTCAAACTCATAATAAGCCCACGTCTCGTCGCCAGTAACAATGCATTTCACGAATGTTGGGTCAGAATTGCCTCGTTCTAGCATGTCCTCAGCGACTATCATGCGATTGAGTTTTTGGATAAAATTCAGGTCTTCTGGGACTAGCCGAGCGGCAACATGTTTCATACCCAAATCATTAGTTAAAATGATACGGATCGACTCGTGAGACACAGAAAGTTCAGCGGCTATCTCTTTCAAACTAGAATGAGAATTTTCAGTCACTATTTCCTTCACTTTTGCCATGTTAACTTCAGTTGCAGAGGTTGATGGCCTCCCAGAGCGAAGCAAATCTTCCATCACATCTTGACCGCTTTTGAATGCTTTGTACCACTCATACGTACACATGTTTTTGATAAAGGCCATTCACTGTAAGCCTTCTGTAACATTTTCAGTGACTCCGAACACAAAATTTCATTGGAGACGCAAAATTTAAGAAAAACTCTTTGTTCAATGTTTTTGTCCATTGTGAAATTCGCAATTTACACTAGATATGATGTAACAAAAAACAGCACTGTGTTTAATATAAATAACAGATACAACTCAAACTCCGCGCCAAAATGGAATACAGTTGTGCCAATCTAACAACAACAAAAAAATCACAAATATGAATTTGATACCATAAACAAATCATCCATTCCCGATACTTTTTTGACTGAATGTATACTTAGAAAGTAGTTGATCTTGTACGGAAAAACTACCCGTAGACAGTACAAAATATAACTTCCGTGCAGAAATCTAATCCGCAACATGCAGTATCTCAGCCACTGCCCAACTTACAATAAACTAGTGCTTGACCGCAATCCCACCTGATGGTAAGCAGTGATGCAATCGTTGATGGTAAAGCGCACTAGTTTATTAAGAGCCTATTCACTAAGAAAAAAAACTGAGGGAATAGGAAGGAAGACGGCAGTTGAGCGAGGTGATGCAATGTTACTTCCGCAAGTACCTGCGTCGCTTAGGCAGGGAGCCGGACGCTCGGTGCCACCACCGCGTCCAATGCAGGGAGGACACGGCACAGCACACGCTCTCCGAGTGTGTAGCTTGGGAGAAGCAGCGCCGTGTTCTCACAAATGAACTAGGAGGCGACCTGACGCTGCCGGCAGTAGTGCGGAGGATGGTCGGCAGCGCACAGTCGTGGGACGCGGTGGTTTCCTTCTGCGAGGACGTGAAGTCGCGGAAGGAAGCTGCGGAATGGGAGAGGGAGATCTCAACTCCCTTCCCGGGCCAAGGAAGAGGCACCGGGCGCCGAGGAAGGCCGGATAACGCCCTCTTCCATCCCCCATGAATGGGTCCAGGGGCGAGGGACATGGGGAAGTCCCCGCCCCCTATTCGATGGACCCCGAAGTGGAGGCGCGCACGAATGTCGGCGCGCGCCTCTGAGGCGATGCACGGGGTAGTTTAACACCCCACTACCCCGTGCAAAAGACGAGGCCCGTACAAACCGGGCCAGCACGAGGGTTTGGGGCCGTGGAAGAATTTAGACTCCCGCGGCCCCACGCATTTGCTCGTGATAGAAGAGACACCGAGGTGGTTTAATCAGTAACAGTCTAACAGACCCCGTCGCCCATTCCAGAGTGGCGGACAGCCTATGAGGATTTCCACCCCGAAAAAAAAAGGTGATGCAATGTTAAACCTAACAACACGACCGACGATACTGCGCCAGAGGGAGATTAATCTGGAGACCCTCCACGACCAAACTCCCGTAGCAACAACATTTGGCGCATGGTACCCGATACACATCCAAACACAACTGCTCAGACCCGTCCTCCCTCCGTATAGCTTCACCAGACATCATGCCGGAATACTACGAACCGCTTGGCGGTAAGACTTTGTCTGGTGGGTGGCAACTTCTGCCGGTAGCCGATGTTATGGCCTACCACCGAATCTAATTTAGTGAAGTTTTATGAATAACACTATCAGTTATTATTTAAGCAGTAGTACACATATTTGTTTTAGGTCTAATTATTTGGTTATTACATATTATAATGTTGTTGGATATAAGTATGTACATAAAGGGTGTATCTGACATTGACGCACAAACGAGTACCATAGATCCAGTACATTATTCTGAACCCCCCAGTGGTGGAATTATGCGTCGGCATTTTCCCGATAAGAAAAAAAAATATTTTATAACCCAATAAAATTTTAAAGTAAAAATTAATTAATTCGCTAATTACACAAAAAAGCGCAATGTTAACAATACTAGGATAACTATCCTATCAGTTGATTTAATAGAGTTCACGTCAGAGGTCAACGTCATACCCACAAACAGGCGCGGCGGCACGCTTGCAACGTTCAAAGGCCGAGCCGACATTTTTTTAAACACTGATACTTCTGTAACCGCTCATTAACGATATAAATGACTATCATAATTTTATTAGTGGCATGCGGTCTAGCCTTTTCGCAAAGTTTGCGTTACGATGTCAGATACATCCAGTATGTATTAAAAATTATTATTATTATTATTACAGTTGCTACCCGAACGCGATGACAACCTGCGACCGCTACACTGTCCCATCCCGATCTCCATGCTGAAGCGTCCGTACGAAGAGCTGTCATTATACAGGGTGCTGGACATTCTAGGGGCCAGTATCATGTTGGTGCTGCATCGACGGGAACAAGCTTATTATGCCATGAAGGTAACTTGTTTTGAGACGTTCAAGTATTATGTAAGCACTAGTTGCGCCCCGTGGTACACGTGCTCCTATTGGTCGCAGCGTGATGTTATACAGAGTGGTGCTGACAATACGACAATAAATTAAACGTCGTGTACCTCAACACAATCTCAGTCTACCCATAAAAATCATATAAATATGAAAAAAAAAATGTAAAAAATGAAAAATAACTTCCTGTGACTAAACTAATGGTAGTTTAGTCACAGGAAATTATTTTTCTTATTTTACATTTTCTACATGTTGATAGGGAAGCGCTTACAGGTTAATGACCGCCGTATCCTGCGGTACCAAACTTTAATAATAATGGCGCGAAAAAAGCAAGTCGATACAGGATCGCGCTGTCGCCCGCTGATCGGAAGTCATTGAACCAATATTTTAAGGGATGTTCTATTCCGTCTACAATTTTATGCGATTTAGTTTGTTTGAAATTTTCATTTTTTTTTTTATTTTTGATGCTAGGTTTTTTTTATGGTTAAGGATTATTCCTATGAACCAGCATGGTCTGTGTTTTCATTTATTGTCGTATTGTCAGCACCACTCTGTATACTTGAATGTCCTCTTTTTAAGTGACATCAGAACACCAATTAATATAGTTACTTATAATATGGTCATGAGGGTCCCTCTGGGGCCTTGACCGGCGCGCGCCGGTAGCCTGTTGCCGATACAGGTTGGCTACTATTTTTTTGTAATTTTGAATGTCTTTTTTATTTATAAAAATATTTTAAAATACCACACAAATAATGTAATTAAATCAGACATACTGATCCATATTTTTGTAAGTATTTAAACATAAAAATTATACTGCATAGCAAAAAAATAAATGTATCAATAATACTGGAAGGCCAGCCCGCGCCGCAACTGAGCCAGTAATATCATAATGTCCCAACAAGGACCTCTGAGTTTGTTTTGGCGTTTCTTCTCAGAGCTAGTACTAGGAAACGCCTTGGTCATCAAACCATTAAGAATACATTCGATCCAGCCGTCCCTTGCTGTTCTCTCTAGCGACGCCCTAAGCCGAGGTTCGCACCCCACGGGGGCCCTTAGTGCGTAGTCGCCCAATTTTAATTTAGTTTTAAGTGCCCCTGGCTGGAGGCTTTAATTTTAATTAAGGCATCCACAAGAAAGTCCGGTTAAGTAGTTACGGCCCCTAATGGCAACCTACGAGATGCCATATCAAAAAAAAAAAAAAAACTGATTAACTATAGTACGCAAAGTAAATAAATAAACAAGAATCTCAGTTCTAAAAATAAACATCTCAAATAATAACAATGTAGAAAATATCTTCAAACATGGTCTTTATTATCTCAATGTTAACAACACAATATTATGCCAGTAGGTCACTAACTTACGCTGTCTCAATAGATAACGACAGGTTATCCGAAATATTCGGCTTAACTTGTCTTGGAGATGAGATGGAGTGTGCTTTTAATCTTAAACAGTTGGTCAACATGTTGCACGTGAAATAAAGAAAAAATACGTTTACCTGCGCTAGATATGACGCAAAAAAATTCTCGGTGGTAGGCCATAACATCGGCAACCGGCAGAAGTCGTGTTCCGGCATCATGTCTGGTGAAGCCGTACGTCTCCAGATCAATCTCCCTCTGGCCCAGCATCGTTGGTCGTGTTGTTGAATTTAACATTGTAATACCTCGCTCAGCTGCCGTTTTCCTTTCTCTTTATTTTGTGTTTTTGAGTGAATAGGCTCTTAATAAGCTAACACAGTTTACCATCAACAATTGTATCTTTCACCTTTTTACATTTCTCTCGGGAATATCAAATTTTTCCGGAATAAAAAATACTCTATTATTTAATCCGGACTTCTAACATTACGGCTGCAAAATTTCAAAGCATTCGGTTCTGGAAACGGCGTGAAAGCGGAACAAGCAAATAAACAGACTCACTTTCCGATTTATAATATGATACAATCAATCTGGGTAACTTTGACAAATAAATGCGATATTTTACAAAATATTTAAAATTTTGAACCCTATCACACGAATGTATTTTATTTTGTTAGTGCTCTCACAGCTCTTTCCTTTGCCCTTTGTGTGACTCTGAGCCTTCGTATGAGGCCCATTGTGAGCGACCACGTTTCAGTTCCGTAAGTCATCACTGGCAACACACACTGGCTATGCTCGGAGTTTCTCTGCGGGATCGAATCAGAAATGAGGAGATCCGCAGAAGAACCAAAGTCACGAGTCCCGGAGAAACGATTCAACTGTCTTGGGTCCCGCAACGAAATTAATCAGAAAAGAATAGCGGAGGAGTAAGAAAAAATATATTTTTTCCACTTCCCTCCATAATAAGCAGGAGACAGAACAGAACTAGGCCAATCGGCACAAAGGGACATTACTGCAAGTGGGAGAAGCCCAGATTGCCAAGTAGTACAGTCAATCTGCAATTTGAGCTCCGAAAAATGACAAACCGGAATTTGACTCGATGAATCGTTAGAGGGGCAAGTAATAAACTTAATGTTAGATTTCCGAAGTCCCTCCTCCTGCTGTTTTTGAGAAAATCCAAAAATATTTTGAAATTGATTTATCTCAGCAACTATAAGGGCTAGCGACCTTTTTTTTTTTTAAACTGTTAAGGACACTTAGGACTACATTTTCTTTCATTGAAGTGACATCATCCGACTTAAACTGCAAAAGCTAGATGGCGCTAAAGTTTGAAAAAATTGGTTTTTTGCCATTTTCATTATGAAATAACAATTTTTTGCAATAATGTAAATGAGAAAGTTGTTTGTCACAAAATTAGCTACAACTTTTGTTTAAAACATTTTTTCGTAAAACTTACCGTTTCCGAGCTGAAGCTTGTTGAAGTGTACAAATCGTACATTATGTGCCTTGCTGTAGGGTGTTTGTCATACAATTCATGGATAGATCAGTGAATTGAAATGTTTACATAATTTTCAATTTTTAAACTTTTAAAACTTTTTTAAACAATGGATTTTATGGATTTTTTTTTTATTTTTTTTTTTATTTTATTTTATGATTTTTTTTTTTTTTATTTTTTTTTTTTATTTTTTTTTGATGGATTTTTTTAAAAAAAGGTCGCTAGCCCTTATAGTTGCTGAGATAAATCAATTTCAAAATATTTTTGGATTTTCTCAAAAACAGCAGGAGGAGGGACTTCGGAAATCTAACATTAAGTTTATTACTTGCCCCTCTAACGATTCATCGAGTCAAATTCCGGTTTGTCATTTTTCGGAGCGCACGGCTTTTTTTTCGACATATTGACTGTACTAAAGCACCACGGACCAGCCAGGCTTTGGAGACCGTTTCGAGTTAAGTCTGGGTCGCCAATCAGCCTCTTCGCACGCCTCTCCACTGAATCCAAAGTAGTCAGGTGACATTTAGCAGTACCAGCCCAAAAGTGGCTGCAGTACTCCACACACGAGCGGACCTGTGCTTTGTACAACATTAGAAGCTGCCCCGGTGTGAAGTACCGCCAGACCTTTGCGATTACGCCAAGTTTTCTGGCAGCCACCTTGTTAAGGTTCGAGGAAATCTCTACTTCCAAAAGCTGAAGGCGGTTGGTCCACTCCAAGGATACATTCTGAAAAGTAGGGGCCAAGGCGAACGGGCTCCTTTTGGCGGTAAAAAGACACGCCTGTGTTTTGGCGGCATTGAATGCTACAAGATTGGCTTTGCCCCATTCGGAGACTGCCTGTAGTGCAGCAGTCGTACGCTCTACCATAGCCTCTCTTTCGGACCGGATTGTTTCCTTACTAGCCCCGGTAGGTATCTCTCCACAACTGTGCTGTCATCTGCATACCCATAGATACCGGGCATCAGCAGATCGTTAATATGCAGCAGGAACAGAGTTGCAGAGAGAACAGACCCCTGAGGAACACCGGCATTGGTAGACCCTAATAAAAAAATAGTTAACCAATTTTGACGGGTATACAATATGTAAAGAAAACCCTGTCCGATCCGTGAAGGTATTGTTAGGTATCGATAACTGATTCTACTAATGCCTACAAAGCCGAGCTAAACTTTAAAAAAAACCCCTAAAAAAATAAATATTATTTCGCAAAAAGAGGTAACTTAAAACATGTGCGGTAGGCCATACAGGCGCGGGCGAAGAGGGGCAGGGCACGCGGCCGCATCGCTATTCGCTCAGAATTTGAAAACTTTTTAAAAATTACCAAATTTTAGGGAAGTTCGAATTAATTCGCGGGAAAAAAAGATAATTTCAAAATTCAGTAGTATTGTTACTATGATGATTATGTAAAATTTCATATGGTATTCGGTCATGTGTTTACCTAACCTTTACTATCCTTACGGGTCGGACAGGGTTTTCTTAACATATTGTATAACTGATATGACAACAAGTAACTAAAAAATATTTTTATATTGGAGAAACAAATTTGTAAAAAGAGAAACATTATAATTTTCTAACCGTGAAAGTTAACGCGATGTTTTTGTTGTGTTCGCACAGTCTCATAAACACAAAAAGAAATATGTGGCCCATGAGGGGATCGAACCCGCGACCTTCGCGTTATTAGCACGACGCTCTAACCAACTGAGCTAATGGGCCGATGTTTGAGACGTCGAAATACGGCACCATGTCACTACAGCACGAGGAAAATCATCATTCTACAATTTGTAATATATATTTATAATATTAAAATATGTGATTGTTAGTACCATATAGATAAGATCATAAGAGAATTTAATAAATTGTCATGTCAGGTAAATAAGTTATTTACCTGACATGACAATTTATTAAATTCTTTAAGCACACGGCTAAACTTCAAGCCAATTTCCAGTTTTAATTGACCTCGTTATTATATATGTTTTTGTCAGCTTCCTATTTCAGGTTAATTCAATATAATTGGCACGAAATCAATTCTATTCGTATTTATTACAGAACATAAAGACTATTAATAATATTGACATAATTTAAAAAGTTTAAAAATAATATTATGTACAAGTCTATAAAAGTAGGAATGGAATTAACTAGAGGGCATCAAAAAATTCATCCGCATCGCTTTCAGAAGGAGAATGTGCCCAAAAGTTGTTATATTTCAGGTTAGGGCCGATGTGTGTCGTGGGAGGACCCGGTACCTCGGAGAGGCAGATGACTAACGCTTAGGTGGTTTTTGCCGGTAAGAGTCCGGCACATCCCTCCACGTCCGGAGAATAGTTCATTAGGATTTTTCCATCTTCGGAGAAAAAAAGAGGTGTCAAAATACGACACACGTCATCAGAGTTTTTTTTTTTTTCTATAAAATCATTGTTTATTTCATTTGCTTCAATAATTTATCACTTTTGTCTTTTCTATCGTAAATTTAATAATGCCACATAAAGTAGGTCGTCGACAATTTAAAAACTCAAACGTTTTTATTATTAACGTTTTTCGCAATTGAGTAAGACCTGCAAGGACAGTTGTAAACTGATAAATAAATAAATAAATTATATGTAACTTGTCAGTATGAATGAAGCACACAAGTCGAATGACAATATACTGAAATATTAAAAAAAATAAAACTTTGAAAAGTTTCGTGATGGACATTAGACTGTCCCTTCTTCAATTATGTAATACTAAGTATTTTTGATTATTTAAATCTGATATTTAAATACAAAAGTTTAGATAAATATGTTTTGTTATCCCTTCTCGCAAAAACTAATGGACGGATCTTGATGTCATTTGGGAATTGGGATACAACTTTTTATTTCGATATTCTCACGGCATGGAAATTTTGAGTTGTTGGTAAAGTCAAGAGCCCATGAAGCTTTTCACTTGTAATACGAGCCTTATACATTTTCACATACCAATTTAGTAGAAATTTTATAATGCAAGTTTTTAAGATGTTGTTGTTTTACTGTAAGCAAATATTATCTCAAAAAATTATGCGAAAATTCGAAATCCTCTGTTTAGTAATATACATATTATATTATTTATTTTTATTTATTAAAACTTCAAGCACAAATAAAACATTGCACAATGGCGGACTTAATGCCTTAGGCATTATCTATCAGTCTACCTTAAGGTGCTGCAGAGACAAAACATGCTAGGTGCAAAGATATAAAAGAGAAGTTAAAAGAAAAACACAAAAAAAAAGTTATAATAAATACATAAATAAATACATACATACAAAATATAAACAGTAGAGAGAGATAAAAAAAATATAGATAGAGAAAAAGAATAAATTATATGTTTGATGAATCTGCCAATTTCTTGCGTAAGTATTTCCGAGCTTTAATTTTAAATGTGTACCGACTGGTCAACGTCCTTATATTCTGAGGATGATCATTCCAAAGGAAAATCGCTTGGACAAGAAATGAAGACGGAAGAATAATATTACTAGATTTCCGCCCGCGGCTTCGCCCGCGTGGAGTTCGGTTATATCGCGCTTTTTAGATTTCCCTCGCGAACATCAAATTTTTCCGGGATAAAGGGTAGCCTATGTCCTTTCTCAGGGTCTAAAGATTGTCTGTGCCAAATTTCATCAAAATCGGTTGAGAGGTTTAAGCGGGAAAGCGTAACAGACAGAATTACTTTCGCATTTATAATATTAGTATGGATTCGCAAATACTCTAGCGCTCGGACGGCGTATACATAATTATTATGTTCTTAATAAACCATAAAGAAAGTGAAAGACTTAATTTTAAAAATAGTGTAATAAACACAAAGTCCTAAGCTTTGTGTTCAATACACTATTTTTAACATTATTAATAACTAAAACATTAATATTATTACAGGTGATCCAGAAACTACCAAACAATCTTACAGAATTTGACGAATTCTTCCTCCAAAGAGCAAACGAGACCCGACAACCAGTGTTGCCAACCGTGATCCCATACATGGTACCATTACAAGCATACATAGAAACGACCAACTTGATATTCCTAATTCTCTCATACGCTCCGGGGAAAAAACTCTTCGACTATATAAAAAACTATACCAAATCACTACCGACAACGCCAGCAAGAGAAGTGAACTTAGAAAATGTGTTCACGGAACCGAAAAACAAAAACGTCGAACAGAACGATAATGTTGGCAACACTAGAAGTAGTACCAACATGTTGGAAAATGTTGAACCATCCAACAACAATGAGAGTCTCTCAGTGAATGAGCTGGTGTTGAACTCTCAGAAGCTGTTGATGACTGTTGACAAGGTGTTGTGCGAGGTGCCCGAGACAGAGACTGATAAGCAGATTGATAAGGTGGATAACGCTTGTGGTACACCTACCTTTAAGAGGGTGAGTTGTCTTATTAGTTTTTTTTTTTTATTTAATAATTATAAACTAGTGCCTGACTGCAATCCCGCCTGATGGTAAGCAGTGATGCAATCGTTGAGTGTAAAGCGCACTAGTTTATTAAGCCTATTCACTTAAAAAACTTAGGAATAGGAAGGATGACGGCAGTTGAGCGAGGTGATGCAATGACTAACACGACCAACGATGCTGCGCTAGAGGGAGATTGATCTGGAGACTCTCCACGACCAAACTCCCGACACAACAACATTTGGCACATCGTACCCGCCACACATCGCAACACAACTGTTCAGACCCGTCTCCGTACGGCTTCACCAGACATCATGCCGGAACACGACGAATCGCTTGGCGGCAAGACTTTGTCTGGTGGGTGGTAACTTCTGCCGGCAGCCGATGTTATGGCCTACCACCGAGAAAATTATAGTATGTAGTATTTGTACTTTGACTTTATGCTCCAAATGTTGTGTCGGGAGTTTGGTCGTGGAGGGTCTCCAGATCAATCCTTGGCGCAGCCTGGTTTGCATCACCTCGCTCAACTATCGCGCTTTACTATCAACGTTTGCATCACTGCTTACCATCAGGCGGGATTGCAGTCAAGCACGAGTTTTTATGATTAAAAAAATTACTGAAGATTAAATATTAAGTTTTAATTCGCATTAATTCGTCTCATTATTGTTATTCTCAGCCAACACTCCTTGGTCGTGACGTGTTACCTCCCTCAGCTGTGTGTAAGTGGGCAGCGGAGATTCTGACCGCCATTGAAAGCTTACACAATAGCGGTGTTATATGCAGGTAAGACTTAAGTCTGTTATAAAGTTGATGTACTTATATTTATAATAATATGCTGCTATTAAATTTACCCCCAAAACTACACAAAGGCTAAATCCCCTTATTACAAAATGGAAATGTAACTTTAGTTCCAGACTTAACCTTTGAGTCAGTATTTGTATTTCGAACTTTATTGAGGTTAAGTCAAAGTTCTTAATACCAAAGTGACGACTTAGTACCGAACTAAGCTGTAATTTTTGTATAAAGAACTGCATTTCTACAATGGTTAGGTGCATAGGTACTGTAATAATCATTTAGGTGGTTTAAACCTTATCAAAATAATATCCATGTTTTGTTATAAGTTAAACATTTCCTTGGGGAACAAGTTTAAGTAAATGGTATGTTATAACGTAAACCTATTTTAATAATCGCTCCCGACATAATCCACGCGCTTCTGGCGGCGATGTCGCGACGTCTCGTTCCCGCCGGGCCAATGGAGGCAAGTCGAAGCTTCTAGAACATTCTAGAAGTTTCCTTTGAAAACACACAAACCCGCTTTCACGTAACCCTACGGAACAGCCTTACTTTATTATTGGTATATTATTCCTGGACCAAAAATATTTGTTTATGTTGGCCGCATTATGTTACTAAATCTACTTAAATATTTGCGTAGAATTACCTACAAACTTTTGACGAATTCAAACCAGTCTATTATTAAATTATACTAATAAACCCGCAGTTCAATCAGTAGTATGATACCCGTGTAGTATTTCGGTTTAACTTTCGCCAACGTCCATACCATGTTGAATACACCGGTTCTCGTCCGATCACCGAAGTTAAGCAACATCGGGCGCGGTCAGTACTTGGATGGGTGACCGCCTGGGAACACCGCGTGACGTTGGCTTTTTGCTTTTTATTTTAATTCTCATGTCCGCAGTTCAATCATTAGTGTGATACCCGTCTAATATTTCGGCTTGTCATTCGCCAACGTCCATACCACGTTGAATACACCGGTTCTCGTCCGATCACCGAAGTTAAGCAACATCGGGCGCGGTCAGTACTTGGATGGGTGACCGCCTGGGAACACCGCGTGACGTTGGCTTTTTGCTTTTTATTTTTTCTAAATAATTGTCTACAAACAAAGTATGTCTCAATATCTAAAGATTTCAAATATAATAAAAAAAATTGATGTTCTTTTTGGTGTGTTCAAATGCCGCTGGATGTTTTGTTTTAACCTAACGTACTGATGTATAAGTTGAGTCAAAATAGCCGAACATCAAAAGTGTATTTTATTTTACTAACTTCTATCTCCACTCCAAACTGTATTGATTTTTAGGGTTCCGTACCTAAAAGGTAAAACGGAAACGGTCTTTCCGTCTGTCACCAGGCTGTATCTCATAAACCGTATTAGCTAGACAGTTGAAATTTTTAGAGATTATGTATTTCTGTTGCCACTAGTACAAAAAGTACTAAAAATAAAATATTTAAAGGGGGCTCCGTGGCCCCCATACAACAAACGTGTTTTTGTGCCGTTTTTAAAGATGCCGATTAAACCCTTCATGCGCGAGTCCGACTCGCACTTGGCCGGTTTTTTTTATAACAGTAGGGATATTACAGGGTTAAAGTAAATTTGTTAGCAAAACTGTGCTGGTATTTTCTTTTCGGGTTAGTTGTTAGTTGACCCGAAATAGTAGTTTATGATATTGATACATAATGAGGGGTATTAAGCGCGAGTGTGAGTTTAAAAAACGAGCGAAGCGAGTATTTTAGTAGTATTACACGGGTGTGTAATACCTAATCATGTACAGTTTCATACACTACTTTATCTAATCTCAGTGCGTCTAACGCCAACGCAACACAATTCCATTTATTCAGTTTCATAATTGTAATATGCAAAATGTTAACAATTGTGCACCCTGCATCACAGCGCATGCGCCAAAGCGCGCGCAGCCACAGATAAAAAATGAAATAGTACTGTCTACATTGATATAATATTAAACAGATATGATATTTTGTACGTTTCAAGTTCAATGCGCTAGTGACTTATCTACCTTAGTTTAATATTATATCAATGGCTGTCTATGGTTTGTACCGTAATGAAAAAAAAAATATTATAACATTATTTTGTTAGAGAAATAATGTTATAATTTAATTTTTTAATTTCCTTTCGATATACTATTGGTAAAGTACGTCAATATAAACTCCTTTTTGGTTTTATATTTTTAATTTTTTGATATGAGAGTAGATAAAGATACCTATCATCAAGAATAAAATGAATGTTGTTTCCCCCATCTCCGTTCTACCATCGGACGACCCGTCGTACGGCGAGTTTCCACCCTTACGTTGTTAACACTACTACGATCCGGACGAAGCGTTTCGCCTCCTCCTTTATACTGCGTACATCGAGGGACTGGAACAACTTGCTGGCGGCGGTGTTTCCGTCGGACTACAATTTGAGTGTCTTCAAGGCTAGAGTGAATAGGCTCTTAATAAACTAGTGCGCTTTACCATCAACGATTGCGTCACTGCTTACCATCAGGCGGGATTGCGGTCAAGCGCTAGTTTATAATTTAATAAAAAAAAAAGAGTATTAAATACATTTACTTATAGCAACATATTTTCAATTTCAGAGACCTAAATCCGTCAAACATTCTCTTGGGTGACCGGGGACAGGTGATCTTAACATACTTCATCCACTATCCTGGGTCAGATATGAGACTGTCCAAACTCCGAAAAACACACAAGAACACAATAAACATGTATATGGCTCCCGAAATTTATGTCAATACGTTAGATGAAAATAATGAGCTGGACCGAGTATGTGACTATTGGAGCTTTGGAGCGGTCCTGTATGAGCTGGTGTGTGGAGTGGTAAGCCGATATTAATAAATAACCTATTAAGTTATTATACAACGTTATTTTTTGTATATGGGAAACCCGTGTCCAATATTTTTAAGTAATGAATCTATGTACAAAATTTCAAAAAGATAACATGAAAAACCATAAAGTTATGAGCTTGTTGTCTTAAGAAAAATATGGTCAACGCACCACTCGCGGACTCGGGCGCGTGGCGCTAGTGGGCCCTGTCTCACGCGTCAAGATCTCAGCCGTGTGATCTGTCAGCAGTCTTGCGCGCTCGGTAACCACACTGCAAAAATGTCTAAATGTATTTGGGATAAAATATAACATGGTATAAGAATGATTACAATCGATTGAGTTGCTTATTCTGAACAAACTATATTCAGGTTTCGCTTATGCTACTTTCATCACTATTCATGCACCAAGAGACGCGAAGAAGGTTTTTTTTTAAACATTCTATTCGATTCGATATACAATTATACATAAATTAAAATGCATACACACATCTAATACAGCAAACTATGCATTTCCAGTTTTAGCTGACCTGGCACTGCATAGGTTTTTCGTGTAGCCGTACATACGCTTTGAACATCATAATTGTCATACATTTGTCAACCAGAAACCTCCTAAATGGACCTTCTTCAGTGTCCCTCTTAATATTTCTTTGTGTTGTAATTTCAGCCCCTGTCTTATTACCACCGCAGTGTGTTCACATCGCACACAATACTGCACCTGCCAGATGGACTGCCGATAGAGGTGCAGTCTCTACTCACGCAGGTAATATTATAACTGTTTTTCGTTTTCAAACAAAAATACTGATATAAACTATTAAGCACACAGTATTAAATAACAAAACATACACAAACAAATTCAACATACGTATTCATTACATTATGACACAGGTTCAGGTTCACATAATAGTTATTCGTTATATTGTGACACAGTTCAAGGTTCACATAGTTATATTTACAGTATGACGCAGGTTCAGGTTCACATAATTATTCATTACATTTTGAGACAGGTTCTGGTTTAAATTATTATTCATTACATTATGACCAAGGTTCAGTTTCACATAATTATTCATTACATTATGACACAGGTCCAGGTTCACATAATTATTCATTACATTATTATTACAGGTTCATAATTGTTTAGTGTTTAAAATTGTCTTATAACTTTAGTGAACTAATGAACATAAAAAAATTCTCAATTGTTTTTAGGCATTATTTTGCAAGTTCTTTTGTTTCAATTACCTCTTTATACATATTTACTTTAAGTACCTTAGCGCAAAATCACCAGTGAAAAACACAATATTATCAATAAAAATCGTCGCAAAAACCTTAAAGCGCCTATATAAATGTTCATAGCAATGTTATTGTTTGAAGTTTTTGTACCTTTCTCATAGAAGTTACGTGATATCATTTTGAGTATTGTGCACATATTAAAAGTTCCTAAACCTTTCAAATTACTAATTTTCAGCTTTTCAGCATTATATTATATAGCTAGCTTGTTTAATTGTTTATACATGCGTTTTCATTGCGGGGTCTCTTCTATACTTCAGTTTATGCCCTTTAAATTTGCGTTCAGTGATCTGACCTTCACAACCCAGTTACTGGGTAATAGAGGAGTATTGAAGAAAAAGACATGTTGCTGCCCTTCAGGGTAATTACGTAACACATTATCATCAGTAGCAATGGGTTTCATTTTGACAGTTCAACAACGTTCATTGCGTTATTTACTTTGTAGAGAGCATACACATTTTCAACCATAGGGAGCAGTGGAATAGCAAAAAGGTTCAATAATGATCAGTGATCGGAATAGGTAGATTGATTTTTGGTACTTGTATCATAAATGTTCACAGAAAGAATAACCAAAATATTCCCGGAATGTAATTCCGGATCCACGTAAATATTGTTAATGTTGGTAGTGACATTATTACTAATCAATTCATTTAAAGGAAAGTAACAAAACTTAACTAATTTATTATTTACTTGTTGAAAAATAAAAACAATCAAATGAGAAATGTCAATGAGGGCCGTCCATATTAATATACTAGCTTTCCGCCCGCGGCTCCGCCCGCGTGGAGTTCGGTTATATCGCGCTTTTTAGATTTCCCTCGGGAATATCATTTTTTTCCGGGATAAAAGGTAGCCTATGTTTTTTCTCAGGGTCTAAAGATTGTCTGTGCCAAATTTCATCAAAATCGGTTGAGAGGTTTAAGCGGGAAAGCGTAACAGACAGACAGACAGACAGACAGACAGACAGAGTTACTTTCGCATTTATAATATTAGTATGGATATACGTTTCCGATCAATGACCCCAATTCAATCTACCTATTCCGATCACCGATAATAATTCCAACTGGTTGTAATAATGACGGCCCCAAATGAATTGGGATGAGGGCAAAAGTGATGATTTTTGACGTCCTCCGTGGCGTATCGGTCAACACGCCTGCCTGCCACGTGGAGGCCCCGGGTTCGATCGCCGGCCAGGTCATGATGGAAAACGATCTTTTCCTGATTGGCCTGGGTCTTGGATGTTTATCTATATATTTATCTATTATAAATATAGTATCGTTGAGTTAGTATCCCATAACACAAGTCTCGAACTTACTTTGGGGCTAGCTCAATCTGTGTGATTTGTCGGTATATATTATTATTTTGACTATCTGTGTTCAATTTAAATCGTCATATATGTACATGTTGTACGTATGTATTTATCATGTGCTTGTTGACATTATTCTCGCTGTTCAATCATTTAAATGCTGTGTATAGTGCTGTTATATTTCGGCTTGTCATTCGCCAACGTCCATACCACGTTGAATACACCGGTTCTCGTCCGATCACCGAAGTTAAGCAACATCGGGCGCGGTCAGTACTTGGATGGGTGACCGCCTGGGAACACCGCGTGACGTTGGCTTTTTGTTATTGTGAATAATTTATTTTCTAAATGTATTGAAATTTTATTATATTATTTTTTTTTGTTGGTAATTACAATTAATATTTGATAAAACTTAAATCGCTTGAACTTAGAAGTTCGACGACCTCTCTACATACAGCCTAATGCTTTTAATATGAAAGAAAAACAAAAAAAATGGTTATACAATATGTAAAGAAAACCCTGTCCGATCCGTGAAGGTATTGTTAGGTATCGATAACTGATTCTAATAATGCCCACAAAGACAGGTAAAACTTAAAAAAAAATCCTCCTAAAAAATAAATATTATTTCGCAAAAAGAGGTAACTTTAATACATGTGCTGTATGCAACGCCTTCCGCGGGCGGCGGTGGGGGGCAGGGCACGCGGCACCTGTGACGTGGTCGCGTCGCTATTCGCTTATAATAATATCGGTGTTGTCACTTTTTAAAAAATTACCAGATTTCGGGGAAATTGGAATTAATTCCCGGGAAAAAAGGATTATTTCAAAATTCATTAGTATTGTTACTATGATGATTACGTAAAATTTTATATTATATTTGATCAAGTGTTTACCTAACCTTTATTATCCTTATGGGTCGGACAGGGTTTTCTTTACATATTGTATAGATATTAAAAACTGGTTCTTTATTTTTCCACACCCATTATGCTATGTTCTACGTATAAAGAATTCCCGCATAATGTCTCATAAATAATTAATTTTTAGGGTTGCGTACCTAAAATTTAAAACGGAACCCTACCTATGAGACTTCGCTGTCCGTCTGTCACCAGGCTGTATCTCATGAACCGTAATAGCTGGACAGTTGAAGTTTTCAGAGATTATGCAAATACTAAAAATGAAATATTTCAACAAACGTGATTTTTTGCCGTTTTTTGCTCCATATTAATAACGGAAATAGATAGACGCTTGAAATGTTCACAGTATTTTTTAGTACTGATCTTCCAGTTACTTATGGCGTACCGCAGGTAGCATTCTTGGCCCTACCCTTTTCCTCGTTTACAAAGAACAATCTCCTTTGTCTGAACTCTTTTCAAAGAAAAAATTGTCTCATGTGCAGATGACACTACCCTCATTTCGCTGCTAATACATGGACACATACCAGCTAGCCCAGAAAGGCTTTGATTTGGTAAAGAGGTGGCTTTACGATAATGTTCTTACCATGGGCGTTCCCAGGCGGGGGCAGCGGGAGGCAGCTGCCGCCCAACCCTAGAAATCCCGCAGAACATTTATGAACTCCTCTAATTACTAAAGAAAGGTGTAATTGACAAAAAACGGCGTGCGACTATAGCGTACAAAGATTACCCATTCTAATTATTTTACTTGAATATTGAAAGGGGGCTCCCATACAACCAACGCGAATTTTTTGCCGTGTTTAAAGATAATGGTACGGAACTCTTCGTGCGTGAGTGACTCGCACTTGTTTAATTTATATTTATTTTAGGGCTGATTTTACTTAAATAATTTATTCGTAGAATAAGAACAAAAAAAAACTTTGATCTTTACAAAAAGCCAACGTCACGCGGTGTTCCCAGGCGGTCACCCATCCAAGTACTGACCGCGCCCGATGTTGCTTAACTTCGGTGATCGGACGAGAACCGGTGTATTCAACATGGTATGGACGTTGGCGAATGACAAACCGAAATATTAGACGGGTATCATACTAATAATTGAATTTCGGACATGTGAATTAAAGCAAAAAGCCAACGTCACGAGGTATTCCCAGGCGGTCACCCATCCAAGTACTGACCGCGTCCGATGTTGCTTAACTTCGGTTATCGGACGAGAACGGGTTATTCAAGATGGTATGAACGTTGGCGAAAGCTGAATCAAAACATTAGATTACACCACTAACATACAATTTATGAAACTGTTAGTAAGTTGGTAATGCGCCCTTCATAACTAAGGTAATTGTTGCTTAGGTAACAACTATGTACAACTGCTATGTATGTAAGTCGCGGGCTGTTTGAAAGAGATACCGTAGCCTGTGGCACAGGCAAGTAAAGGACAACGGGTGGGTTATTGTCAGTAAAAGTCTGACATTCGCCCAGAGCGGGAGAGGTCATTATTTTGATGATTTATCACCAAAATAAGAAAAGCTGTATCCATCCATACACGAGCAACATCTATACTTATGTAGGTGGTAAGGAAACCATTGAAACAAAAAAATACAATATGTAAAGAAAACCCTGTCCGATCCGTGAAGGTATTGTTAGGTATCGATAACTGATTCTACTAATGACTACAAAGCCGAGCTAAACTTAAAAAAAAACATCCCCCTAAAAAAATAAATATTATTTCGCAAAAAGAGGTAACTTAAAACATGTGCGCAGGCCATCCAGACGCGGGCGAAGAGGGGCGGGGCACGCGGCACGCGGTCGCATCGCTATTCGCTCAGAATTATACCGTCAAAAATAATGTTGTCACTTTTTAAAAGTTACCATATTTCGGGGAAATTGGAATTAATTCCCGGGAAAAAAGGATTATTTCAAAATTCATTAGTATTGTTACGAATGGACCTTATGTCGATGGCATAAGGTTCAATATCGCGTGACATGCAGTGAGTCACTTTTAAGCCCTATTTTTCCAGATCTAGACATTTTCTAGGTATAATAATAAAACGCATTGCTAGACTTAGGACGGCCTATCGAATGGTACAGGTATCAACAGTTTTGTCAACAAAGTGTCGACATCGAAATTTCTAAAAACCCGTTTCCGGGAATTACCGTAGGTACTTCCGAGTGACCTCGAAGTTATGTGCTATTATTATTACGTCTAGAGGAATCTGGAATGTTCGATCAGCTGTACTATATAAAGCACCGTGACGCCGCCGCAGAGTCAGTCTTCACTCGACTAGCGATACGAAAACAGCGACAGTTAAGAAGCGATCTTTGAGAATACCTACTGCGACAACTGTAACGAGAACTGTGAGTACTACGTGGAGTAACATCTGTACTGTTATTGTGTGTTTACAACACGGACTTCGTGGACCTAAGGGAAGACTTCGGTGCAACGTCAGCGACATTCTACTTGTCATTGCCTACAATCGACTGTACCTTCGTTGCCAATAAACTTCGTAACCCTTAACCGGCGTTTTAGTACCCCCAGCCCGTAACAATTGGTGTCAGAAGCGGCATGCCGGTCACGCCAAGGGAAGACGAAAGAGTTCGCACGCGACGACAAGCAGCGATGGATTTGGCGCGTCAAGAGGAAGAATCGCTTGGTGTCCCTGCACCCGTAGAAGATGCGGCCGTCGTAACACCGACGAATGTGAGTGCGCCTACTACCACCACTATTCCCGGAAGCAGTGGAAGCGATTTATCGGCGTTGCTGGCTCACTTGACGCTGCAAATAAAAGCTATGGCAGAATCCCAGGCAGCAACCCAGGCACAGATTAAACAATCCCAGGCAGAAACCCAGGCTCAAATAAAAGGCATAGTAGCAGAATCACAGGCAAAATCCCAGGCAGAAATCCAGGCACAAATAGAAAAAACCCAGGCTCAAATAAAACAATCCCAGGCAGCAACCCAGTCACAACTAAAGGAATCCCAGCAACTGGTATTACAATTAAATGAAAAGTGGAAAAAGACCAAAGGAGAGGTCAATGAACTTAGAATTAAAACAGCTCAACAAGATGCCCGTCTGGACCAGCAAGACACGCGCTTTGACAAATATGATGCGCGTTTCGATAAATTAGACAATACCATCATGGAGTTTGGGAAGGAAGTAGAATTTTTGCACGAGAAGGTACAAAAAGGAGTCATTAAAGGTGTGGTACCGGTACCCAGTGCTTTGCCGACTTTCAAGGTACCTCATTTTGACGGGACAACGTCATGGGTGGCCTTCCGTCTACAGTTTGAAAAGGTCGCAAAAGGCAACAATTGGGACGACGATCAAGCCGTAACCGCCCTTATGCTTGCTTTGCGTGGTGATGCCGTACGAATCCTCGAGAATATTTCCGGCGATTGCAATACCCTAGCCTGTCTGTTAGAAGCGTTGGAGACTAGATATGGAGAGAAACACCTCGAACATGTCTACAGGGCTCAACTCCGCGAACGCACACAGAAGAGCAGCGAGGGTTTGCAACAATGGGCCACGGAAATTGAACGTATAGTTCGGAAGGCGTATGCATCAACACCGGGATTGATTGGCGCTACTACTCTACGATTCTTTACTGATGGGATTCGAGATGCAGAAGTCAGGGCTGCTGTACGTCTGGGTCACCATCAGACCCTGAAGGCAGCTTTGACGCATGCTCTGGAGGTGGAAGCAGTACGTCAAGATGGCCCACAACACGACTGTATTCGAGAAGTGACCGCACAAATAAAAGCCCGACGTGGACCAACTTGCTATGAGTGCGGCGAAAAGGGGCACATTCGAATTGATTGTCCCAGGAAGGCCAAGGGAAGAAGAACTTCTTGGTCACGTGAGGAGGTCCCGGTGATGGCGTGGCGCAAGCGCGATGCGAAGGTCCAGCCCGAGCGCTCGTGCGAGCGAGTCGAGTGGCGTGAGCGGAGCGACCGGAGCGGGCACCGCGAGCGACCCGCTGAACGAGAGCGGGAACGCGTCAAGGACCTGGAGCGAGACCGAGACCAGGAACGCGAACGTCCCGGCAACCGAGAACACGAGCGCGAGCGGTCGCGCGGAAGGTCGTGGAGTTACGCAGACGCACGGCGGGACAAGGAAGTCGAGGACGAGGCGCGTAAGAAGAAGCTCCTCGAGAAAAAGGCAAGACAAAAGGACCGCCGTCGCCAGGTTACTTCAGGAAGTAAGGGCCGACATTGTGACAAACAGGAAAAGAAAGAGAACGTACGGATTATCCAGGTGAACGCTTTGGATAAAGACTGGGATAATCAATCATTGGAAGATGCACAGAAGGAAGATAGTGACTTGAAGACAGTAATTGAATGGAAGAAACGTGGCCAAAGGCCCACTTGGAGTGAAATATCAGCGCTTAGCCCAACAGCAAAAAGTTACTGGGCTCAATGGGACAGCCTGATAATTGATAATGGAGTTCTCAAGAGGAAATGGAATCGCCCAGTGGACAGGAGGTCACCTTACAGATAGTTGTCCCCTGCGATAAAGTCGCGTCAGTGCTAAGACAGGTGCACGACGGAGTATCCGGAGGACATCTAGGAGTAAAGAAAACCCTGGAGAAGGTGAGGAAAAGATTCTATTGGGTGCATTGCCGCGAAGACGTAGAGGACTGGTGTAGAAAATGCGTAGCTTGCTCCTCAGTAAAGGGACTGCAAACGAGAGCCAGAGGTCGGCTGAAAGTGTACAATGTTGGTGCACCATGGGAAAGAGTTGCTGTCGATATAGCTGGGCCATTCCCTGTTACTGAAGAAGGGAATAGGTATATCATCGTCATGCAAGACTATTTCAGCAAATGGCCAGAAGCTTTTGCAGTACCCAACCAAGAAGCTTATACAGTCGCCAAAAAGCTAGTTCACGAGGTGTTCTGTCGATTTGGCATCCCTTTGGAGTTACACTCTGACCAGGGTAGAAACTTCGAGTCTTCACTATTTCAAGAGGTTTGCCAACTGCTCGGGATACACAAGACTCCTACAACACCATATCACCCACAGTCAGATGGAATGGTCGAAAGATTCAATCAGACGTTGGAGAATCATTTGGCCAAAGTAGTGGAAGAACATCAAAGGGATTGGGACCAATACATTCCACTCTTCTTAATGTCATACCGCTCTGCAACACATGATAGCACAAACTGCACACCGGCGAAAGTCAACTTCGGCCGAGAAATTAGACTACCCATAGATGCACTAACCGGAACACCTCCCGATACTCCTATCCTAGCCGTCGACTATGTGGTCGACCTGCGGCGTAAATTAGATGGAATACATGAGCTAGTGAGAGAGAATGGTCTGAAAACCAGTGAGAAAATGAAGATCCGATACGACCGCAAAGCTAACGTGCCCGGATTCGAAGGGGGAACTTTGGTATGGTTACATAATCCCATTAGAAGAAAAGGAAAGAGTCCAAAGTTCCAAGCCAAATGGGAGGGTCCGTACACGATAGTAACCAGAATAAACGATGTCACCTACAGGATTAAGAAAGGACCTAGAGGGAAGCTGAAGGTCGTACACGTAGACCGCCTAGCTCGCTATTATGGATCAAATCATGCTCGGGACGAGCATGACTAAGAAGGGGGCAATGTTACAAATGGACCTTATGTCGACGGCATAAGGTTCAATATCGCGTGACATGCAGTGAGTCACTTTCAAGCCCTATTTCTTTAGATCTAGACATTTTCTAGGTACAATAATAAAATGCATTGCTAGACTTAGGACGGCCTATCGAATGGTACAGGTCTCAACAGTTTTGTCAACAAAGTGTCGACATCGAAATTTCTAGAAACCCGTTTCCGGGAATTACCGTAGGTACTTCCGAGTAACCTCGAAGTTATGTGCTATTATTATTACGTCTAGAGGAATCTGGAATGTTCGATCAGCTGGACTATATAAAGCACCGTGACGCCGCCGCAGAGTCAGTCTACACTCGACTAGCGATACGAAAACAGCGACAGTTAAGAAGCGATCTTAAAGAAGACCTACTGCGACAACTGTAACGAGAACTCTGAGTACTACGTGGAGTAACATCTGTACTGTTATTGTGTGTTTACAACACGGACTTCGTGGACATAAGGGAAGACTTCGGTGCAACGTCAGCGACATTCTACTTGTCATTGCCTACAATCGACTGTACCTTCGTTGCCAATAAACTTCGTAACCCTTAACCGGCATTTTAGTACCCCTAGCCCGTAACAGTATTGTTACTATGATGATTATGTTAAATTTTATATTATATTTGGTCAAGTGTTTACCTAACCTTCATTATCCTTATGGGTCGGACATGGTTTTCTTTACATATTGTATATTAAGAAAATTACTTGATAGATATCATGTATACATAACAAATACTGGTTCCTTATTTTTCCATATCCATTACGCTAGGGTCCACCTAATATGTACTGACATTGAAGCGGAGTATAGATTTCGTACAAAATGAAGCACTTCAGACGATTTATTTTTTAATTATCATTTATTTTAGGGATAATTTATTATTCAACCAACTTTGTTCGGAGAATAATTTTGAATTTTTGCAGTTATACGAAAACTTAGAAATTACCACAGAACAGATTATCTAGTCCGTGGAAATTACAATGCCATAGTTAATTACGCAAAAATAAACTTAAAGAAACCATAAAATATTGTAAAAAGCCAACGTCACGCGGTGTTCCCAGGCGGTCACCCATCCAAGTACTGACCGCGCCCGATGTTGCTTAACTTCGGTGATCGGACGAGAATCGGTGTATTCAACATGGTATGGACATTGGCGAATGACAAGCCGACATATTAGACGGGCATCATATTAATGATTGAACAGCGGACATGTTGTGAATTAAAATAAAAAGCAAAAAGCCAACGTCACGCGGTGTTCCCAGGCGGTCACCCATCCAAGTTCTGACCGCGCCCGATGTTGCTTAACTTCGGTGATCGGACGAGAACCGGTGTATTCAACATGGTATGGACGTTGGCGAATGACAAGCCGACATATTAGACGGGCATCATATTAATGATTGAACAGCGGACATGTTGTGAATTAAAATAAAAAGCAAAAAGCCAACGTCACGCGGTGTTCCCAGGCGGTCACCCATCCAAGTACTGACCGCGCCCGATGTTGCTTAACTTCGGTGATCGGACGAGAACCGGTGTATTCAACATGGTATGGACATTGGCGAATGACAAGCCGAAATATTAGACGGGTATCATACTAATGATTGAACTGCGGACATGTGAAAAGCAAAAAGCCAACGTCACACGGTGTTCCCAGGCGGTCACCCATCCAAGTACTGACCGCGCCCGATGTTGCTTAACTTCGGTGATCGGACGAGAACCGGTGTATTCAACGTGGTATGGACGTTGGTGAATGACAAACCGAAATATTAGACGGGTATCATACTAATGATTGTACTGCGGACATGTTGCTATAGGCAGTCCTCGTACTTACGGCAGGTTAGATTCCCGAAATACGCGATGTAAATCGAGACATATTTTTTCATACACATATTTATATTATGTAAAACTCAAAAGTTAGGATCCGCGAGGAATCAAAATTAAAAAAATAAAAAACAACTGCCTTCTTACCAAGGATATTTATGTACTTACTTTATTATCAAAAGTGTCATAATCATAACTAAGAATTTTTATTGAAATGAAATGCAATCGTGAAATGAAATCGCAAGTAGGATCACTAATCCACTCTTACACATCATATTTTTTTTAACTAGATGGAGCCGCCATTTCCTAACTGACTTCCTCTGAGAAGAAATAGCCGAAACAAACTCAGGGATCATCGTCTTTTTTCAAGTCCAGACATTAAAAAATGAAAATGTTTACAATAATTTACGTTATAATTACGCATATTGCTTAATATTAATAACAATGCTTAGCAGAGCGAGCAGCCCAGTCCCAAGCTTTATTGTCTTCTAAATAATCTGTGATTTTATAATACTTACCCCTTTATGCAGAGTTCGGCCTTTATTTTTTTTATTATAATAGATATCGTTTAAATAACTATAATCATTTTCTACACAACGAATTGAGCTTTCTAACAACATACGTCTGGTCGTTATTGGCCGGTAGGTTCGCGTTCCATACATTTGTGCCCGTCCAGCTTTCAAACAAATCCGTTCAGTAAGTAGGTTTAGTGTAAAAGCAATAAATGCATCCGAAAATCACGTTTGTAAAGCAACAACAAACTAGACCGACAACTACTTAGTGGTCGACTATTTCAGCTTGTCATTCGCCAACGTCCATACCACGTTGAATACACCGGTTCTCGTCCGATCACCGAAGTTAAGCAACATCGGGCGCGGTCAGTACTTGGATGGGTGACCGCCTGGGAACACCGCGTGACGTTGGCTTTTTTATACTTTTGTTTTTATGTGTATAATTAGATAATTACCCAAAAAAAAAATGAAAAGGTTTTTATTTACTAGCTTTACACGCGTCTTCGTCTGTGTGATATTTCTTGTACCTCCTATTGAAACTCGTTGAATGTCGGTAACAGACTAATTTTATTTTAAAGAGAACAATAGTCATACATTCCAATGTTAGTAAAATACTTACTCACTAGATGGTGTCAATAGAGTAGGTAGTAGTAAATTTATTTTGATACAATATACTTACCTTTCTATTTACTAACACCTCCAAACCATCTCGTGGCACCGATTTACCTGACCGCGATATCTTATCACTCAGGTCCTTATTGTTATATTAAATAGACTAATAAACTTCCTCGTGAATTGGGCTATCAAATGTATTTTTTTTAAACCCGTCTCGTTAGTCGTTGTTCCAGCGGTTGTTCCAGAGACACGCGTTCAAAGAAACACGCAAAAAAAGGCGATATTTATGGTGCTAGTTCGACTACGTCACCAAAATGGCCGCCAATCGCAATATCACCTTGCGGGGCTTATACCATGTTGAAGCTGTTGACGCTCCCGCCAAAAACTGTTCAAAAACCTTATCGTTCCGCACTGGGCGGAGCTGTATTGTGAGAATACCAGTGAGAATATCCGAATAAACACACAACAATTTGCCGGCGGCGGTGTTTCCGTCGGACTTCAATTTAAGTGTCTTCAAGGCTCTTAATAAACTAGTGCGCTTTACCATCAACGATTGCGTCACTGCTTACCATCAGGCAGGATTGCGGTCAAGCGCTAGTTTATAATATACAGTATGTTAACTAACAGAGGGCGTTCCCGTTAACCCGAAATAGTATAGCATACATACATGCTAAAAAAAATATTTCCATTCGAAAACAAAATGTTTTAAAATTTTTTCCAATAAGAAAATATTCAATAAAATTTTTAAATTGACATGTAAAAGAAACACACTGTACACGCGAACATGAAAGACGGCAACGTCGCAATTTATTTATACATGACGACTACTATTTTGATTTAAAACAGGAGGTTTCAAATTTATTTCCAATTAGAATTTTTTTTTAATCGGATTTTTTTATGCTTATTTTTCTATGCTGATATTTTTATTTTAATCTATTAATGATATATATTAACGAGTTTAAGGGAACGCCCTCTGTTATTTAACATACTGTATAAAAAAACACTTTCCTATATGTATGTAATAGTGATCATACATACATATACCATCAGTGTGTCAAATTGTAAATTGCCCTTCAGTAAGTTTTGTGTTACAAACTACATCCATACAAAATAATGTTCACGTTTCTATACAAACTATTAATTTCCTCATACTTCAATCATTGCAACGGTATGGTCAACTATTTCGGTTTGTCGTTCGCCAACGTCCATACCATGTTGAATACACCGGTTCTCATCCGATCACCGAAGTTAAGCAACATCGGGCGCGGTCAGTACTTGGATGGGTGACCGCCTGGGAACACCGCGTGACGTTGGCTTTTTGCTTTTTATTACTTTATTTCCTAAAAAAAAATATTTAATTTTATTCATTGTTATCTTATTTGATATTTAAGAAAAGTTAAATTATTTGCATAAGTATTTAGTTCTGTAAAGGTTAATCTCCACTTACTGATCCGATATTTTTTTCAGTTGCAGATAACTAAAACTAGTATCAAATAACATAAATCATTCAGTCCTGTAACTATCTCACCGTGAAAACTGGTGAAGTTAGCTGTCTTTCCAACTACTGCTCACTTTAAGCTGAACTTGCGAGGGAATTGCATGATTTAATTCCCCCATCTCCGTTCCCCAACGGTTGTCGGCCCTGCGGCATATGTGACTAGCCCATTGCCACTTCAGCTTGCTAATACTCTCAGCTATGTCGGTGACTTTGGTCCTCTTTCGGATCACCTCATTTCTGACGCGGTCCTTCAGAAAGACGCCCAACATAGCCCGCCCCATAGCTCGCTGAGCGGCTTTAAACTTCTGGTCTAGTCTGACCGTTACTGTCTACGTCTCGGCTCCGTAAGACATGACGGGTAGGACGCACTGGTTGAAGATTTTAGTCTTCAAACATTGGGGATTACAATTAAATATAATAACATTCATCATCACCCCAGCGTTGATCCCAGTCGCATCCGAAGCCTTTTCAGCTTTGGAGTCTGAAGTCCACTTTTACCAGTCCAACTGCTGATATGGCTAAACTTCGACATTTTCCGTGAAGCGACTGCCGTCTGACCTCCACAACCCGAAGGCGACATCGAAGCATTGCAGTTAGACCAATTGTAGGACTTTTGAGGGCTCCAACAACCCGTAACGACTGCCACTAGATATTCGTATGGCGACCGGGACCAACGGCTTAACATGCTTTCCGAAGCACGACTAGACCAGTGCAAAAATTCATATTCATGCATACAAATACATTCTTGCACTGTGCGGGGATCGAACCCGCGCCAACTTGCGCAGCAGCCGCGTCCGCTACCGCTACGCCACGGAGGCTGTCAATTAAATATAATACATTATTGTTTAATCATCATCATTCATCATTCTCCTGCCCTTATCCCAATTTATTTGGGGTCGGCGCAACATGTCTTTTTCTTCCATGCATCCCTATCAGAAGCCATCTCGGCAGTCACCCCCCTTCTTAGCCATATCATCCTTCACACATTCCATCCATCGTTTCTTTGGTCTTCCCCTACTCTTATAGCCATCAACATTCATAATTAAGACTCTCCTCACGACATTCTCCTCAGTTCTCCGTAACACATGCCCGTACCATGACAACCGATTGCCACACAACTTTTCAGCTACCGGTGCCACTTTCAGACTTCCTCTTATGTACTCATTTCTTATGCTATCCATTCGTGCAACACCACACATCCCTCTTAGCATTCTCATCTCAGTTGCATGCAATTGCCTTTCATTCATCCCTTTCGTAGCCCAACATTCTGATCCATACAAGACAGCAGGTCGGATCATGGTTTTATATATTTTCCCCTTAAGTTTAAGGGGAATGCGGGAGTCGCAGATTGTTCCCGTGACCTGCCGCCATTTCATCCACCCAGTGTTAATTCTGTGCTTAACCGTTCGATCTATTTCGCCATCGCTTTGCACGAGTGAACCGAGATACCGAAAGTCGGAGCAGATTGGTAGGAGTGCGCCATCAAGCGCTATGGCTCCAGAAGTGGAGAGACCGCCGAAATCGCAGAACATTATTGTTTAATAATAGTGTTATTGTCATTAATTGTAATCAAGACATAATATAATACAATATGTAAAGAAAACCCCGCCCGACCCATAAGGATAATAAAGGTTAGGTAAACACATGACCAAAATAAGCATGAAGCATCATAGTAACAATACTAATGAATTTTGAAATAATATTTATTCTTCCGCGAATCAATTCCAACTTCCCAAATTTAATATTTTTCTAAAAAGTGACGACACTGTTTTTACCCGACTACGGCAAAGCAAAAGGAGGGTTATGATTTTGACAGGCTATGTATGTATGTATGTATGTATGTTCATCTGTTCCCTCGTAACTTCTAAACTACTTATTCCAATTCGACAAATGACATATCATTAGAAGCGTCTCAATTGTCTGCTGGTTAGAGGCCTTCGAGCAACACAGGGTTGCTCGAAGTTAGAGGCTTTATGGAGTTTCACAAAATCTAATGTGGCGCCCTCTAGTTGACGGTATTATTATGAGCGAATAGCAATGTGACTGCGTGCCGCGTGCCTTCCCCCTTTGCTTCCCGCCTTGTCTACCGCACAAGTATTAATTTACTTACCTCCTTTTTCGAAATAATAATATTTTTTTTAACTTTAGCCCGCTTTGTAGGCATTAGTAGAATCAGTTATTGATACCTAACAGTACCTTCACTTCACTTTTTCTTTACATATTGTATAATGAGGAGGCGGAGCGCGTGAGGGAGATGGAATCCCAGCGCCCTCACGCCTCTAGCCGCCGCAGGAGACGCTGGAACACGGAAAATGTTTATAAATACATTATTACAATTTGTATGCGATTTTCCCTGAGCTGTAGTGACATGGTGCCATATTTCGACCTCTCACACATCGGCCCATTAGCTCAGTTGGTTAGAGCGTCGTGCTAATAACGCGAAGGTCGCGGGTTCGATCCCCTCATGGGCCACATATCTCTTTTTGTGTTTTTGAAATTGTATAAAAGAATGTTGTATTTTATCTGTTTAAATAAGATTTTGCTGATAATAGTTAAGATAGTAACTAATGTTGTTTTTATATAACTATAGGATGACCCTTTTTCATGAATGAGGATAATATTTATTTTCAATGAAAATAGTACTACATAATATACGAGTATTGTCTAGTATTCTATGAAGCCATGGAAGATACTTTGACTCTCTATGTACAAGAGTCCTTGAAAATGAAGTCATAATCATAATAAGCCTGTAATGTTCCCACTCCTCCCCTCGGTGAGAGGGAGCGGGCCATAATCTACCACGCGGGCTCAGTGCGCGTTGGTAGCTATGTCACACGACAGTAATTGTTTGGCACAAATGGAATGCATTTTTAACTAAGCAATACCCCAATTATACACACTCCCTGGAACACTGCCAAAGAGCTATGGAACGAAGTATGATAGGTGTTTAGAAACAAGATAGGATACGAAACACCGTCATAAGAAGCAAAACTAAAGTCACAGACGTACTTACTAGTATAGATAGTTTAAAGTGGAGATGGACTGGGCACATGTTGCGCGGTACACAAGAGAAATGGAGCAACATCATAACAGACTGGTACCCTAGAGATGGGAGAAGGAATAGAGGAAGACAGAACAAGGGATGGGAAGATAAACTAAAACTAACGGCAGGCCCAAAATAGAGAAGGGTTGCTAGAGACAGAGTACAATGGAAATTGTTAGAGGAGGCCTTTGCCAAGAGGCTGCAACTGTCAAAATGATATCATGGGTCTTACAAAATATTTGGTCCGTGCGGGTATCGAACCCGCACCACACAACGCAGCAGTCAAACATTTAACCACTACGCCAACCGGCCGTCATCATTCATTTGTCATTAATAAACCCCCACTAAATTAAAATTTGTGAACTTGATTATGCTTGCTAAGATTTTCTTATAATTTTTTTCCATGCTAGAATATTGTGCACCACGTCAATTTTATTCAAACAGAGGTAATCTGATTTACAAAATCAACTGTTATCCATTTTCTGTAATTTTTTTTTAAACTCTACCCATATAACCTGCGCAGATAAAGAAAAGATCTGTAAATGGCGTCCACTCGCATGCGTTCTCACTCACTCTCTATCGCTGTCTATACTCACACAGTTAAGTAAGCACTGCAAAAAAATATCATCCGTCAGGAATTCAGGATTCGCTTTCCAAGCTACTTTAACGCACTCCGAGTTATCGTTAATTTCGTTCCGCTAAAGTCTCTGTTATTCTGTTGTTTTTGTTGAGTTTGAACAATCAAACTCAACAAAAACAATCAAGTAAAATGTCAAATTTACGTTGTAAATAACAATATTTACAACGTAAATTTGACATTTTACTTTCTTAGCATTTGGTTTGTGGTTGAACAATGGCATGTTTTGTCAACCGTGCCGTAAGTATCCGCCGCTATTTTCAGATCTTTTCTTTATCTGCGCGGGTTATACTAGAAGAATTACTCCTGTATCGTGGGTGCGTTTACAAACATTTAAACTCACTTACACAAACAACCAGACCAGGAAGCTGTAGTACATACAAATTTTTGTTCCGTGCGAGAATCGAACCCATGACACGCAGTGCAGCAATCGATATGCGTAATTATAATGTAAATTATTGTAAACATTTTAATTTTTAATGTCTGGACTTGAAAAAAGACGATGATCCCTGAGTTTGTTTCGGCTATTTCTTCTCAGAGGTAGTCAGTTAGGAAATGCCGGCTTCATCTAGTTTAAAAAAACATAGGTATGACGTGTAAAAGTGATCAGTGATCCTACTTGCTTAATAAACGATTTCATTTCATTTCGAACGCTCTGCCACTGCACCAACCATTTGATTTTTTTTTCTACTTTTCAGCTTTTAACATACGAGCCATCAGAACGTCTTGGCGCTGGCAAGGATGGCATCGAAGAGATAAAGCGCCATCCATACTTCAAACACATCGACTGGCAGTATATTTACGACAGCTGGACGGTGCCCGACTAGTCATGACGTCACAGTGTCGCGATCAAGTACTTTATAGTGAGAGCATGGTAGGTGGTAATGTGGCTTTTGGATGTATTGGTTCCCGAACTAAGAGGCTCGCGGTTGGGTCGATCGAAAGGTGCGACGGATGCCGCGGTCAGATAGTGGATGGGTGACCATCCATTTTCGGTAAACGTCAATGGGAAGTGTGTTTGGTGCCTACAGTCCTAAGCAATTTGACACAATTAGGAAATTAAAAAAAAAATGTGCATTAAAATGGGTTAAGTACTTCTTTTATCCACTCCAAAAGTCATCTAAAGTTGAATACGTGGAAACGCATGTCTGAGCATCCATCCTAAGCCTGCAAACGCTGGTTGTCCAATTATACCTTCTCTATTACGATAACCATGTTTTGACAAATGACAGCTGTCTAGAACAAACTATTCTAGATTACGTAGAAGTTACCTTTAAAGTCATCATCATCATCTCAGCCACATGAAGTCCACTGCTGGACATAGGCCTCCCCCAAGGATTTCCCTGGGATTTTGGTCAGGTCATCTTTAAAGTGAGTAATAATAATTATGAATTTAATATTAAACTGCCTTATAATCTTATTTATGACATTTTACAGTCATTATATTAGCGAACGCGGCCGCTGCACAAGGAGGCGCGGGTTCGATCCCCGCTCAGTGCAAATATTTATATGCATGAATATGAATATTTGCACTGGTCTGGTCGTGCCTCGGAAAGCACGTTAAGTCGTTGGTACCGGTTGCCCTCAAAAGTCCAACAATTGGTTTAACTGCAATGCTTCGATATCGCCTTCAGGTTGTGGAGGTCAGACGGCAGTCGCTTTACGGAAAATATCGAAGTTTAGCTAAAATTAGCAGTTACACTGGTAAAGCGGACCCCATACTCCAAAGCTGAAAAAGCTTCGGATGCGACTGAGATTAACGCTCAGATGATGATGAGGACAGTCATTGTAATACCGTGCGTTTATCAATCAATGTATTGTGTATTGCTGCTGTCAATATTACCATTTACCATCTGTCAAAAAACGGTTTACATAATGGACGGAGTATAGAAGAGTGGATGAACGGAATGACCTGACTCGACTGATTTTGGTTAAAAATGTAGAATTAATACATACTGAAAGGAGATGTTTCAGAAATGTATGAAGCCTTGGTCAGTACTATGTACACTTAATTTAAATAATAATATACACCATAGTTAACCTTTTTTTTATTGTTCATATTTGGCTTAGTTTTTATGTCCAGACGACAGCACATCAGATCGTCACAGCACGTCAGATTTCCTTATTAGATTTTCAACTTTAAAGCAGGCTCTAAAGCATTAAGGCTCAAGGTTGAATGGGAATATTTGGCAGTTTGGGGTAGAATGACCTGCTGTCGTTCGTACATTCAATTTTACTCGGTCAAGTACTGCAAATCAACTATTTATAAATATGGTGGTCAACAATAAACGAAATAAGATTTTGACAGTGACATTAGTTTCATTGGTGTTAAAATGCGTAAATAACGACAGTTTTGTTTTAGCCCCAAGAAGAACCATCGCTAATACTACCGATCAACAGTCGATATCCATTACGTATAATATTATATTAGTTCTTTTCTCTCCACCTTGACGTTGGCAGAATCATCGGTCATCGATGGAGCCATTCTAATAAAAAAACGACGGTTTGGACGTTACTTTAGTAAACAGGACCGCAAAACAAAAACAATCACTAAAAGCTCCGAAAAACAACCTTAAATCAACACTCACCACAAACACAACGGGAAAATAGAACTGTCAAAGTCATAACCACTGTCATGGCTACCTTAAAAGTGGGTTATGCCACTATAAAACTTTGTGCATATTGTGTTGGCCCAAAATGAAACATCTCCTTTACCAAAATGTTCGAATGCCACAATAATCATCTCAATATCACAATATAATATTAGATCTGTATAGTACAACCAACATTCCTATATTTATCTGATAATGGACAATATTGAATATAATACGGTTCAGACTGAAATTAATTGTTTATGTATAATCCAGTAGTTATAGTAATATTTTAGAAATATTTAAGTTTATAAGTTACTTTATTGTCGATTTTTAAATTTAATTTATTTCTTTATTACACGTTGTTTAATTATTATATTTTTTTAATTTTAAATTCTATAATTCCAAATCAGTTTGGCGTAATAAGCTTAATTTATAACAGCACCTCTGTATACCTTGAAGGGACCGGCAGAAATGCATATAGTATTACTTTTAGATTTCGTTAGTTACATGTTCCTTATTACTAGAAGTCAGATATTCCGGCGCTATACCTAAACTTGATTTCATCAAAAATCTATGTAATAAATAGTATATAAATATCTACAGTATGTAAAGAAAATGCTGTCCGACCTATAAAGATAATAAAGGTTAGGTAAACACTTGACCAAATAAAATTTGAAATTTTACATAATCATCATAGTACCAATAGTAATGATTTTTAAAATAATCTTTTTTTTTTTTTCACGAATTAATTCCAACTTCCCCAAAATTTGGTAATTTTTTAATAAGTGACAACACCATTTTTGACGGTATTATTATGAGCGAATAGCGATGCGACCGCGTGCCGCGTGCCCTGCCCCCTTTCGCCTGCGCATGTATAACCTCGCACATATATTAATTTACCTCCTTTTGCGAAATAATATTTGTTTTTTAGGGGATTTTTTTAACTTTAACCCGGCTTTGTAAGCATTAGTAGAATCTACAGGGTTTTCTTTACATGTTGTATACAAAAACGAAAATATATTACGACGTTGCTAGTTAAAAGGTATATCCACAATATTCTTTCGTCGGAATTTTGTGTAAGTTTAGTTATATAAGTACCAGAATTTCCGATCTTTCTTATCAGTTATCAGTATCATGTTTTAGCCCACGTTCTTTACACTGGACTTTCAACCGGCAATGATTCGAGCGTTGACAATCCCAGTGTGTGTGTCAAAAATAGTGTCCGACCGAAACTAGCTTTACCACTGAAACCGAAAACAAATTTCGGCAACCGTCTCTGTTTCAGCCGAAACCGAATCTTCCTTACAAGGATCATATTTTGACGGAAAAACAAAGAAAACGTTATTATAATCAGTCAGTCTTTATTGTTTGCTCTTTCAATCACATAGAGAAGTAGTCTTTAACAGTTTCATTTATTAATGACGGAACGGACGGAACGGAAGTGGTCAGATGCGCAGGATATATTAAAGGTGCGCAAGCGTTCACGCTAACACAGGCGCACACACTTGGTCTTCCCCTCCTTGGTCCAGTGGAACGGAGAACCGCTACGACTGGAGGCGGGGTCGGCTGCAGTGTCTGGCCGGCGGTGACTATACGCCCTCCACCGCCGCCCTAGGCCATCCACCTTGCCTTGCTGATCCGCCGAGTCCGCCAATCACATTGCGCGGCTCCCTCCCGTTTATCACACAAAGTCTGACTCGGCGAGGATGGCAAACTCAACGCCATATCTGCGTTGTGTTTGCCATCCTCGCCGTTTATGGGGTAGGATGATGACGGGAAGATTGGAGCAGGAAGGGTGGGATACTATAGCCACAGGAAAAAGGATTGTGAACTATAGCAGCTCAGGGAAGGCGGAATCGCATGCCCGCGCACTCAGAAATTAAGACAAAAATATTAGTTGGGGCCTCAAAAATACTTACAATAAGTAGTTTGAGTGGATAGACTCTTAGGCCCGTATTCCAGAAGCTCACTCAAAACTCAACCATTACTTTTAAACTCGTTTCAATCATCTGATTGGTTGAAACTAATTTTAAGTAATGTTTAAACAGAGATCAATGCTTGAGTTTCCTTCTGTAATACGGGCCTAAATGACTCGAAAACTCAACATTGACTCTGATGAGATTCATTGATTCATAAAACTCCCGATGCGGAAACTCCCGAATACAAATTCGGTTTCGGTCGTAGTTTCGGCAAGTTTGCTGCCGAAAACGAAACCAAACCGAAACTCGTGTTTTGCCGAAATTGAATCGAAATCGAAACTGAACATTCGGTCAGACACTAGTCAACGCGCTGATAAGAGCGTTGAAAATCCAGTGCGCGGAAGAACCTGGGGATTTCATTAAAAATTGTGTGGAAATATCTCTACGGAGCTTATAAACAGTAGTGAGATATCATAGACATAAGTAATATACATATTACATATATATAGGGAATAATATATAAATAATTATATTTGTAGACACCTAGTCCTAACGTTATGTAGTGGATTAATAATATAATGTAGTTCATTTTTGTATTAACATTTTACGACTTTCTGACTGGTTCACTATAGCTCCTTAGGCCAACAATTTGTATAAAATCATTGATAAAATATTAAACTAAGGTAGATATGTCATTAGCGCACTGAAAATGAAGCGTACAAAAGGAAGGAAAGTCCTGCATCTCGCCTTAGTCACTCTCGATACACTCGTAAAAAGAAACGACAAACACTAACAGCGCAAACGAGAAACACTAGCCATCTTTTTCTTCTCTATGCTTTAGATTGTGCCCCATTTCACTCACACTGTACCAATGTATGCCGAATAAAAATATGCATGTGTGCTGCTGCTGTGTTCGGCACATTTTTTTTTTGGTCAGTTTGTTAGAATATATCGTATCTGTTTAATATTTTATCAATGTTTAAAATCCAAAATCAAAAGTCATTTATTCAAATTATAATCAGAACTTTTTGAACGTCAATATTACATAAGACAGTCCCTCAAACGCCCACCCATCGACACTTCCTAAGTGCTTTGGCTGGGAAGAAGAAGTGGCGGAACAAACTGCCCAGCAGCACAGCTGTCTATTCATTTAAAACAAAAAAATACGTGACTTTATACCTGTTAATGAACAGAAGGAAACAATGTTAATTTGGAACTGAACGTATGGAGGTTTTGGCGGGAAGCTAAGATGAGTGCCACGCTCATTTTTCATTGTACTTTTAAATTATTTATAGTGTCGTTTACTAAATAAAAACGCGTGATTTATATAGTAAAAAGTGCATTAAGTGAATAATTCATAAAGAACAGTGAAATATTGTAGCATAGTAGCCACATCATGGCTTTGTACCAAAACTTCCTCCGTGTTCGGTTCGCGCGGCCGTCTTTTTCGACATGAATAATTCATTACGTGACATTGGCTAATTGCACCAACCGTGCGAAGCCATAAGAGAAAGAAAGAAAGAACTGAACGTATTTAAAATGTTGCAAGGTTCATAAACTGTGCAGGTCGGCAATATCGCAAAATAAAACAGTAAAAGTTCAACTCTTGTTCGTATCTAATCCAGTTAAAGTTGTAATTTAGTTTCGATCCCATTTCGTATCGCGCTAAAGTTTTAACTTCGATTGAAGCGAATTCAACGTATGAGTGATACATTTCGTCAGATATAATAATTAAAACTAAATAAGTTATAAGTAAATCCAATCGTTTAGACGTAAGTTTGACAAATGACTTAGAAAAAGTTAGCTTTGTTTCAATTTTAATGCCAATTGCAATGAAAAAATATGCATGTGTGCTACTGCTCCGTTTGGCACATTTTTTTCGGTTAGTTTGTTAGAATATAATATCATATCTGTTTAATATTATATCAATGATTTTCAGGAAGTGCGTTAGTTAATTTACATCTTCTAAACTACAATGTTATATGTCATCGTATCGTTTCTTTGTTGACATTCGTTATTTTGATGTTTTAAATACGTTTTGCAGTAATCATATTAAGTAATTAAGTACTGGTTTGAGCTGATCTTATAAAAATAATGCGAGGACAATATTTATACCGCAGTATTACTATGTTGAATGGAATATTAATGATTTGATCTAAATATTGCATGAAACTATTTAATTATACTTTTTGGAAAGCTGAAAATATCTGTGTATTTGGATTTTATTAATCACAATAACAAAAAAATCTCACTTTAATTATCTATTTAGTATACAACATTATTTTTTGTTTATTGGAACCCCGAAACACGTGTCCAGTTTTTTAAGTAAAGAATCTATGAACCAAATTTCAAAAAGATATAATGAAAAACCACCAAAAATATGATCAAAGGTCCGTACGGGCGGGCTAGCGCGGGCGTTGACCTTTGGCGTCAGCTGTGATCTATCGTAACCGCTCGGTAACCACTCTGCGGTCTCACTATTTACTGTTTTCTTTACACAATATGTAAAGAAAACCCTGTCCGACCCGTAAGGATAATAAAGGTTAGGTAAACACATGGCCAAATAAAATATTAAATTTTACGTAATCATCATAGTAACAATACTAATGAATTTTGAAATGATCTTTTTTTGTCGTGAATTAATTCCAACTTCCCCAAAATTTGGTAATTTTTAAAAAGTGACAACACCATTTGTGACGGAGCGAATAGCGATGCGACCACGTGCCGCGTGCCCTGCCCCCCGTCACCCGCGAATGTATGCCTAACGTGTTGTCTACCGCACATGCATTAAGTTACCTCGCTATTTCGAAATAATATTTATTTTTTAGAGGGTTTTTTTTTAAGTTTAGACCGGCTTTGTAGGCATTATTATAATCAGTTATCTATACCTAACAATACCTTCACGGATCGGACAGGGTTTTCTTTACATATTGTATATGTATTTGGGAAAAAATACAACATGGTGTAAAACTGATTGGAACCCATTCAGTTGCTTATTCTGAACAAACTATATTCAGGTTTCGCATAAACAAAAAATGACGTTGTAGGTATATGAGTAAGTTTATGATGTGATAATGCTAGTAGCGTGTATACATTAGTTTGAAACTGACAGCTGTCAAAAGCGAAACTACTTTTTTTTTTGTTCAATTCTTTCCGTTCTTCTGAACGGAAAAGGCAAAGGCATAGTACGCCGTACAGCCTAGTCTTCAGTAAATATATTCTTGAGTAAACTTCTATCCTAACTTATCCTAATTAATCCTAGCTTATCCTAAACTTATCCTAAATAATCTAACTCCTTTCGTTTCCCGCGTTTGGACGATAAGGAGCGGTTTAGCGTAAAGACATGATGCGGCCATGCCACTATGCTACAATATTTCACTGTTCTTTTTGAATTATTCACTGAATGCAGTTTTTACTACATAAATCACGCGTTTTTATTTAGTAAACGACACTATAAATAATTTTAAAAGTCCAATGAAAAATGAGCGTGACACTCATCTTGACATTCCCGCCAAAAGTCCGCGAAAATACGCTTTTGACAGCTGTCTTATGTATGTGATATTGAAATCGTGTGCATCTAGTCTGTTTGCGAAGTATCCTACAATTACTTAAGAGTATTATTATTCACTGTATTCATTTATATTTTAAGTAGATTTTAGGCCAATTATGTATCCTATCTGTAATCGTATTTTTTTACGTGTATGTAATTTGTGATACTAAAGAGAGAAACACGAATGACAGCAGATCGAAATACCAGAAACTGTTAAATATTCTCAATCAAACTTGGCCCTTAATTATTTAGTGGTAAAGTTGAAATTTAATGAAGAAGTTTGACAGATTTTAGTAGCTTGATGTGCTGTTGTCTGTACAATAAGGGTGTGGAATCATGGCCGGTCTGAACTTTGTGCAGAAGGCTGAGGTATTTTAGGAACTAACTGATGATTTATATGAGGCAATCGAACAAGGGTTTGAACTGAAAACCAGCTCTTAGCAATCCGCTAAGGCCTGAGCATATTGTTGAGGCCTGAATCTTTTGCTTCCGGTATTATAGTTTTGTATACGTACAGACTTTCTAAGTATATCATGGACACGAATGACGGATTAAAAGGTGAAGGAAAACATCTTGAGGAAACCTGGTCTTTAAGTCTAAAATCGCCAACCCGCATTGAGCAAGCGTGGTGATTACGCTCAATCCTTCTCTGTATGAGAGGAGACCTGTGCCCAGCAGTGGGACGATAAAAAGGTTGTTGATGATGATGACATGTACAAGACGATAGCACATCAAGTTACCACAATCTGTCAGATTTTTTTATTAGACCTTCAACTTTATGGCTAAAGCATTAAGGTTCATGGTTGATTGGGAATTTCTGACAGTTTGGGGTAGCTTTACTTGCTGTCGTCCGTACTCCAAAATCTATATGTGACCATCGTAAGGACTATTTTTGCGTGCAGCACAAAAAAAAGATCGCTCTTAGCGATAGGACCGCCCATTGTGCCACCCTTTGTAAAATCTTTATATTTATGTTTTTGTAATCTACAATCTTTGTATATGGTGTACATAATAAAGAGTATTCTATTCTATTTCATTACTTGACCTAAAAAGCATCCTCTTTTGTTGTAGTATTATATAAATTCTATTCTCACATGCGAGGAATTTCGAAGAGGCTATGTTCAAGCCGGCCATGATTGTATAATGGTATGGTTTTTTTACGTGTATGTTGTAATTTTAGGTAGTTTTAGTTTGTATTTTGTTGGTTTTACACATAAATACAGTTGTCTCTCTCCACGGCCACGTGCTAACCTAAACGATTTTCGCACTAACACGGAGTCCTTAACCTTAATTTGCCGTCGATAGAGGGCGCCTTAAGCCTCGTGTTCACAAACTAAACAAAATTTAAGTGCACTGCATCTTTGTCGTTCTGTTTTATTAAGAAAAGGACAGAGGATAAATGTTAGTTTAGACCTGTCAAACTGACGTAAATCTACGTATTATAGTCGCCATGTTTTTAATCGCGTCTAAACTGTTTATGGAGTATCTTAATTTGACAGAACTGTAGGTACTAATATGTTATTTTCTATCTTTTTTTTATGAAATACAAAGAAAAAGATGCGTTGAACTTAAAATTAGTTCAGTTTTTGAACCAGAGAATCTGCATCATTATCGGGTGACGATCGTTTTAGAATTAGATAGACGCGTGGACTAACTGCTTTAAGAAGTTACACATGCATTTACTGATACGAATTATTAATGCTTAGCTTGCCACAAAAGAATTACAATTTATTTTTTAATAAGAAAAATGGATGGGGCTGTATGTTTTAATAATTTGTGCATTTCGTTGTAAAAAAAAAAAAAAAAACGGAATACATACAACTGAACGCGCTCAGCGGAGTTTTGGCGGGAAAGTCAAGCTGTGTACCACTCTTATTAAAGTGTGTGATTTATGTAGTAAAAAGTGCATTCAGTGAGTAATTCATAAAGAACAGTGAAATATCGCACCATAGTGGCCACATCATGACTTTGCCTCAAACCTCCCTCGTAAGACGGTTCATACGGCCGTCTTTTTCGACATGAATAATTCATTACGTGACATTGGATAAATGCACAAACCGTGCATAGCCAAGAAAGAAAGACAGAAACGCGCTCAGCGCTTCTAAACGGGCGGCGTTCTGCAACTGTCAGTGTCAATTTTGACATTGATAACCCTTAACGCGGTGAAATCCGCGCTTTATACCATTGTTTACCAGTCCGTTTTACAGAAATGAGAATGCCATATCTATATAACAAGAGTTACCGATATTGCTAAGAGCTTTTGAATACTTATAAATAAATTTTCATTTTTTACCACCGCCTCTAGAATATTACTATGCGAGAATGTCTGTGGTACTTATATCTGACAGGACTACATTTATATTCATCTTCTTCTGTCCTTTTCATAATGAAATGAAAAGAAAAAATGGACTACACTTAAATTTATAGTTGAGCCAAATTCGATAAAGAATAGAGGTAAACAAACCGTTGCTAGGCAACGGGTAGTTTACGCTTAAAAGACAGATGTCAACAACCTTTTCTACATAGATGATTTTCATAAAAGTAATAATCCTACTTCCTACTAATCTAAACAGTTTATTTATGTTTAGATATTTATGATTTGCATAGAACGCTTAACCTATTTGAATGAAATATGACATTCATGTAAGCTACTACTAAGACTAATTATAATTAATTAGTCCATTTTTGAAAATATTACTGATATTACAATGCATGTGTTATGTAGTTGATATAAAAGTAACTAAACTACGCAAAATTGCAAATGCCTCAACTTTATTCATTGGTTGAATTCCACAAAATGTGTTTAATATCTGGATTTCATCCATGTTTCTTTTTTGTAGGGCTATCACGTAAAATTAATGTCGACTTTTTAATGGTTTTTCGAAATACCAAGTTATTATGCATGTTCTTTTAGTGATTCTATTGAAATATGCTGCAATAAGAATTGTTAATAAATAGTTAGCATGTAAAAGACGATAATCATGTAAATAACAGGAGATTTGTAAAACGTGAGTTGTGATAACCCTAAATTGGTTTGTTTACCTGTATTCTTTATGGAGCCTGGCGGGAATATAGTTTAGTTTGTGAAGAAGAAAATCCACGCCAGTGACAAGCAGTGATCGGAATAGGTAGATTGATTTTTGGTACTTGTATCATAAATGTTCACAGAAAGCCATTTTCCCGGAATATAATTCCGGATCCAAGTAAATATTGTAAATGTTGGTAGTGACATTATTACTACAATTCATTTAAAGGAAGATAACAAAACTAAACTAATTTATTATTTACTTGTTGAAAACTAAAAACAATCAAATGAGGAATGTCCATATTATCATATACGTTTCCGATCAATGACCCCAATTCACTCTACCTATTCTGTGACAAGTTAGTCCAAACCAAAATTATCTTTATTAAGGATATTCCTGTGGTAGGACTGCAATTGCTTCAATGACATGACATCACAGCAGAACGAGGCCTAATATTTTAATTTTCATAAGTTAATTTTTACAATTATAAATCCAAAATTATATGATCTCATATTCGGCTCCGTCTGTTACTTAATTCAGACCATATACATGGTGTATCTGACATCGTAACGTAAACTTCGCGAAAAGACTAGACCGCATGCCACTAATAAAAATATGATAGTCATTTATGTCGTTAATGAACGGTTACAGAATACACAGTGTTTAAAAAAATGTTTCGGCTCGGCCATTGAACGTTGCAAGCGTGCCGCCGTGCGGGTTTGTAGGTATGACGTTGATCCCTGATGTGAACTCTATTAAATCAGCTGATAAGAAAGTTTTTCGAGTTTTGTTTTCATTGCGCTTTTTTGTGTAATTAGCGAATTAATTAATTTTTACTTTAAAATCTCATTGGGTTATAAAAGTATGGCAATTATGAGTGGTCTAAAGTGAAAAACACTGCATACATATTTTTTTAAATCATGAAAAAGCCGACGAAAAATTCCACCACTGGGGGGTTCAGAATCATGTACTGGATCCATGGTACTCGTTTGTGCGTCGATATCAGATACACCCTTTAGTTGAATATTAATTTATAAACTAAATATTGATTCAGTTTACTTTGTGAGTGTAATATTTTAATATTGGATTCTCTCTGAACAGAATTTCTATGATAGATTAAATGAATGCAAATAAGTGTCAAAGTCTTTTCATTATCATGAATGTTTGAATCAATTTTTTTTTTCGGCCTGATGATGTAAGTTTATGCACAAGATCCACTCAAACTGCCCCCTGATCGGCGAACACATTTTTGTCAAATGATAGCGACTAGTTGGGATCGTTTGGACCACCTATTGGTCCGTTCGGTCGAAACGATCCCAACTAGTCGCAATCATTTGACAAAAATGTGTTCGCTGATTAGGGGGCTGATTCCGGACGCAGGTTGGCTGAACCAAAGAAACACTGCACAGGTGGAAATTCACAGATACTCCACCCTTTTTTTCAGGATGGGAATCATCAAATGTCTTCTCCCACCCTGGGCGGAGTGGAAGTGCGTGTCAGACTTTTACTAACTAAAACTCATCCGTCTTCCTGCATGTACGCCACGGGCTCGGTATCTCTTACGAACCACCAGCAGCCCTTTTTTTTTTGTTTGGGATGGGAAATCATCAAATGACCTCTCCCGCTATGGGCGGAGCGGAAGGGCGTGTCAGACTTTTACTAACTAAAAGCCACCCGTGTTTCTTCACTTGCCTGTGCGCCAGGGCCACGGTTGGTTTCTTTTTTAACCAACCCGCAATCCTGACCCAGGATCGGTCTTCGTGGACCCCGTCACGATGTGCTGACTTCTATTTGAGGCGCGCGTGAAACACAACGCTCCTTCGAACCGGGCCTGGTGCTTACCGGGCGGGTAGCTGCACAACTAGCAACTCTGCCAGGCATCGGTCTCGTGGACCCCGTCACGATTATCACGCACGGTTAGCGCAATGCCTAAGCTATTGACTGCTGCGCTGCGTGTGGCGGCTTCGATTCCCGCACGAAACAAATATTTGTATGACCTACAAGTACTTAGTTGTTCCGTGTCTGGCTGTTTGTGTATGTGAGTTTATGTAGGCCAACTTTAAAAAAAAATATTTTAGGGGTGATGTTTTAAATAACTTCATTCGAAGAAAATTTATTTCCCCAAAAAAAAACAAAAAGCCAACGTCACGCGGTGTTCCCAGGCGGTCACCCATCCAAGTACTGACCGCGCCCGATGGTGCTTAACTTCGGTGATCGGACGAGAACCGGCGTATTCAACGTGGTATGGACGTTGGCGAATGACGAGCCGAAATAGTCGACCACAAAGTTGTTGTCGGTCTAGTTTGTTGTTGCTTTACAAATGTGATTTTGTATTGCATTTTATTGCTTTTACACTAAACCTACTGAACGGATTCGTTTGAAAAGTGGACGGGCAGAAATGTATGGAACGCGAACCCACCGGTCAATAACGACCAGACGTATGTCGTTAGAAAGCTCAATTCGTTGTGTAGAAAATGTTTATAGTCACTTACCTAAATGATATCTATTAGGTACAATACCTTTAAAAACCTACCTAAAATCAAATTGAAATTACATTTTTAAAATTTACCTAAAATTGTTGCCCCATTATGCAACAATGTAAAAAAAACATACAATCACGATAGATACTCCGCCCTGGATTGTCAATATACCTAGTAGGTACTTTTGGAGGTACTGCACTCCTAATTTGTGACCGTCACGCGTTTACCTGCCATGTCGATTAACTTGTCGGTCCGTGACATTACCTTGTAAGGACCAGTGTAGGGAGGTTGAAGTGCGCGGCGAATGGTGTCGTCCCGAAGAAAGACATGGGGAGCATCACTATCAACCGCGAAAATGTCTGCTCTGCGCCCAACTCCGGCGTCGCGACACGCGCGACCGACGTCCTATATTTTCAAGGATCTCCAGAATGCTTCCCATATAGGGTTGCCAGACCGCCGGGAAATCCGGGATTGTCCCGGAATCTTGCCTTTTGTCCCGGAATGACCTCTTGTCCCGGAATAAGCGGTAATTGTCCCGGATTTGAAAAAAGTTATCAATCTTGTGTAGAACATATTAAGAAAGATGATAGTAAGAATTTACGAGTGTCCGATTTGGAATGACCTTTTTTTTTTTTAGCCGTTCTTCCTCCCACTTTCCCGGATTTGATTTCGAATGAGCTTTTTTTTTTTTTAAGCCGTTCTTTTTCCGAGAGAGTCTCTGTCGACGACTGTCCCGGATTTTGTAACTTCCTATCTGGCAACCCTATTCCCATATCATGCCATGACACCATTCGCCGCGCATTTCAACCTCCCTACACTGGTCCTTACAAGGTAATGTCACGGACCGACAAGTTAATCGACATGGACATGGCAGGTAAACGCGGGTCACAAATTTAGGAGTACAAATACTGTTATCCCACAGACTATGTGGTACTGATAAGTACTTTCTAGATATAATTACCTACAGGACACGCTGGACACGATTGCTCAGCGTGTCCTGTACTGTCATTGCTTAATACAATTCCAATATCAATCCGAATCATCTTGAAGATTATTGCAGATCTATTGCTTCATATATTCAAGAAATTCGTCCGCTGAACAGCGTAAATAACGCAATGAATATTGTTGACCTGTCAAAATAAAAGCCATTGCTATTGTTACTTAGTGGTGTTCGCAATTACGGAGCTGGAATGTAAATATTGTGGTGTTTCACTAATGGGAACCTTAATAACGAGTCTTGTTGTCGGCACGCCACAGGACTCAGGAGCTGGTGCAATGCTCGTAAGTAGATAAATTCTGAACCTTCGGGATGCCTGTATAAGGTGTACCTACAGAAACAGATGGTAAAGAAGCCATACCGACTTTTTTTTTTAATTTTTATTGAATTTATTTTAGATAATAAATTAAAATAAAAATTAATTTTAAAATTCCTTGAGACATTTTAAAAATGACAAATCTTTATATCGCTTCAGTGGTAGTATCTAAACATTACGTGGCCTATTACGTGCTTTATTACATACCTACCTATCCTTAATATTTATTAGCGTATATACTAGAACCCGTTGATCACTGAATTTGATATAGGTACACTCAACTCTGCTCTCTCTCCTACATAGACGTGAACCTGTAAAAAAACTCATAAATTAATTTAAAAAAATTATAAGATCCTTGTTTCTGTAAAATATGAAAAACGTAGATGTGCCCATATATTACTAGGCGAGCTATGTGTAATAAAAGATGTTTTATTATATAATATATCTATAACAGACGTAGTTCGAGAGGAATCATGGTTTTGTACAGTTACTATACACTAGATGGCGTTGTTTTACGTCACGTTCCTAAATCGCGGTATTAAAGTTATGCACGGTTAGCGCAGTGGTTAAACTATTTTCACTGCTGCGCTGCGTGTCGCGGGTTCGATTCCAGCACGGAACAAATATTTGTATTACCTACAAGTAGTTGTTCCGGGTCTGGATGTTTGTGTATCTCAGCTATATGTTTGTGAACGCACCCACGATACAGGAGAAATTCCTAGTGCGGGACACGTTTTCTTAGAAAAGAAAGGAATGACCCTCGCCTGTTTCTATAATAAATTCATACTTACCTGGCACAAGAGACACTGTGATCAATAAGGCGGTGCATTTGCTACAGTATTACTAGAATCTTTATGTTCCCCGTTCCCCTAGGGCTAGGGACAGCTGGGACACTGTATCGAATAGAAAACTATCGTATCTACTCGTAACCGAACGATCCCAACTGATGCCAACTAGTCGCAATCATTTGACAAAAATGTGTTCGCTGATTAGGGGGCAGAATCGACACAGAACGAGAGTTCGAGACTTTCCCATTGCAGTTGCACTGGTACAGTGTTTTACACAAAGTACAAGGTTTGACCTTTGACCCCTGCGATTATCGCTATTGTGGATAACTCAGGAGCGTTATTTTTAATTAATGTTGCTCCTGAAATGAAGAATTGGGAGGATCGGGTACCCCGAAAAGGCAGATGACGAACGCTTAGGTTGTTTTTGGCCGGTAAGAGTCCGGCACACCCCTGCGCGTCCCCGAGCGGAGGATAGTCCATGAGGATTTTTCCAACTACAGTCCGTTATTTTTGGTAGGGAACTGCTTCCGCGCCGTCCGCTCAGAATTCCCTTGAATAAACGTCGAATTAACTGAAATATGATACAATCGCGCAGAGACCATTATATAAACTCATCTCATATGTTGGGCCACCTAATCTCTTCACCAACCATGTTTGACTGGTAGAAAATGCCTAAGGCATTAAGTCCACCTCTGTACATTTATTTGTGTGAAAGCATAAATAAATACTTAATGTTGACGGCAGTTGAGCGCGGTGATGCAATGTTAAACCCAACAACACGACCAACGATGCTGCGCCAGAGGGAGATTGATCTGGAGGCCCTCCACAACCAAACTCCCGACACAACAACATTTCGCGCATCGTACCCGGCACGTACATCGCAACACAACTGCTCAGACCCGTCCTCCATACGGCTTCACCAGACATCATGCCGGAACACGACGAATCACTTGGCGGCAAGACTTTGTCTGGTGGGTGGTAACTTATGCCGGCGGCCGATATTGTGGCCTACCACCGAGAAAAAAAGAAAACAAAAAAAATATTTTTATTCCTACCTGTTGATCACTAAAACTGGACGAAAATAGAAACCGCCCCACGTCAACCAATGTACAGGTATAGTAACATGGTTATAGTAGTTACCATTGATAAAATATTAAACAGATACGATATATTCTAACAAACTGACCAAAAAAAAATGTGCCGAACACAGCAGCAGCACACATGCATATTTTTATTCGGCATACATTGGTACAGTGTGAGTGAGATGGGGCGCAATCTTTATCTAAAGCATAGAGAAGAAATAGATGGCTAGTGTTTGTCGTTTGCGCTGTTAGTGTTTGTCGTTTGTTTTTACGAGTGTATCGAGAGTGACTAAAGCGAGATACAGGACTTACTTCCTTTTGTACGCTTCATTTTTAGTGCGCTAGTGACATATCTACCTTAGTTTAATATTTTATCAATGGTAGTTACGATAAAAATTTTTTTTTTTTTATTCTCTTTATTTATAAGGGTTTTTATCCACACGGATACGTTAACCCCATTGTACCTTATACTAAGTTTACAACAAAAAAAAAAAAATAAACAACAATACAATAACACAATATAACATAATAAGAGATGGAATCACTGCCTAGAGTTCTGAAAAAAACGACAGCAAACGCGTCTCATAACTAGGGTTGCCAACTATACTGTTTTAAACAGTATTATACTGTTTTTCACTAAATAAAACTATTTTAATGTTTAACAAAAATAAATATACAAAATACTGTTTTCAACAAGCTAACAAATTTGTTTTTGTTTAGTCAGAGGCCGCTCACTGCTCAGTGCAGCGCAGCCACAAACAAATCACACTCGAGTTTCTGTATGCCTAGCTATGAGTTTTCATTACGAGACTCGATCGTCGATATCGAGCGCGTTTGGCGCTCTCGTTGGTTGAGAGTTCTTACAACCTTGCAGCGGGCTAATCAATCGAGTCAAACGCGCTCGATATCGACAATCAAGTTTCGTAATGAAAACTCATACTAGGCCCTCTGAACGTATCTGTAAATTAGTAACTTATGCGATACTGTTCAGTTTTTCTAAAATACTGTTTAATAATCTTCATAGACCTGAATATACTTTATTTCTTGTAAAGAAAGTTGGCAACCCTACTCATAACCAACATCGTTTTATTATCTTTAAAACCTATTGTATGGAGATCTATCTTTTGATCTATGCTTTTAATTCTGATGCTCAAAATGGATGGCCAAGTGGAAGTAATATCCACTCTTGGCAAACAGCAGGGTAATTGCGTAACACACTATCAGTAGCAATGGACAGCCTCTGTAGCGTAGCGGTACCCGACGCGGCCGCTGCGCAAGGTGGCGCGGATTCGATCCCCGCACAGTGCAAGTATTTGTATGCATGAATATGAATATTTGCACTGGTCTGGTCGTGCCTCGGAAAGCACGTTAAGCCGTTGGTCCCGGTTGCCATACGAACATCTAGTGGCAGTCGTTACGGGTTGTTGGAGCCCTCAAAAGTCCAACAATTGGTCTAACTGCAATGCTTCGATGCCGCCTTCGGGTTGTGGAGGTCAGACGGCAGTCCCTTCACGGAAAATGTCGAAGTTTAGCCTTAACAGCAGTTGGACTGGTAAAGCGGACCCCAGACTCCAAAGCTGAAAAGGCTTCGGATGCGACTGGGATTAACGCTGAGATGATGATGACTATCAGTAGCAAAGGGTTTCATTTTGACAGATCAACAACATTCATTGGGTTATTAACGATTTTGAGCAGATATACTTATCGAACACATAGAGCACTGAGCAATGGATTAGAAAAATGCTTCAAAATGATGACCATTAATAGTAATAAGATTAGTGATAGCAATGAGTATATCACACATATCTCTTGCAGATCATTAGATATCACCCATTACTAGTAGGTACTACCTATGGACATTCGAAAAACATTTACCTACTCTGCCGCTGTAGACCAAACAAGAAGTAATCTAATGTTCACGCCAAATAGGTAATTTTATTGTTTAACAATTACCAAACATAGAGCTGTCAGTTAATTTCTCTTTTAAAGTGTCTGCTTACATCTTCACATTATATAATCACGGAAGTAGCCATTACACAGATAATTAACAGTATTTGCAAAGATATTAGTCGCGAAGTTGCAAATTATTGACGCCTCATTGCGCGTTTGGTCACGTATGTTGACGGAAGTTAATAAGTACCTAGCTACGTGAGTGACAGTAACTGGTTTCTATTCTAGGCGCATTCGTGACTCATTGGCCTGAGACCTAGGAATGTTAAAAAAAAGTGTTTGTGATTAATTTGATAAAATAAGCATACTGCGCGGTATCATTGCGGCTTTTAAATTGGCGTTTTAGATTAACGCCATCTAGTGTTGAATAGATAAAGTAAGGAAATTCAAACTTAAAAAAGAACTACTCGAAACAAAATATGTCGAAATCTTCAAAGAAGCTATAGAATGTTATTTTAATGGTTTCTAATCATCTCACTGGTATGCACGGATTAAATTAAACTGTTTATTAATAAAAAATACCCGCCTAGATGTCGCTAGTAGTCGATATTGAATCTTGCTAGAAGAACAAATTTTATTTAAATTTAATAAAAGTCATTCTACTTATAACATTCTTTGTGTAATAGAGACCGTTATCATTTCACAATCACAACAGATGAATTGAGAAACAATAGAAAAGTTCAGCAGGTGTTACATCACGTGCGATGATAAAATATCAAAATTCTGCGCGGGCTTTCATCCTACTCAACTATGCACTGCACATACCACTCGAGGCCACAGCATTTCTTCTAAGGTGATCAACTTAGCATTAACATAAACATGCTATTTTAATCTCTATTCCTTGAGCCACAAAATTCAAATTATCCTCAATAAAAAGTCTCATTCAGTTCGTTACCTGTTAAATAAATGTATGTCTTAAGCAACCTTCTCGTAATATCAATTTCCTATAACAATCTCATGTCAACACTAAGAAAATAAATATGCGGAGGAAAATATTCTGAATCTTAACACCATAGTATACGATTGCTTTTACTGTGTTGATAATGAGAAACAATTGTATTAGCCGGTTCTACAAGAACGTATACTCAACGTATCTTATTTACGACAGCTGACGACCATTCAAAATCGTTTGTGTAATAACTCGATCTTCGGAGAATGCAACACGCCGATTGGCTCAGACCGTCGCATAGTCGACGAAGGAACACTCGTTTGTTGTGCGCATGCGCGATCTGACGCCGAAGTGAACGTTTCTAATTTTTTAAAAGTTGAAGTAGACTTCAGTGAGTGTAAATATCGATAAAAATTGTTAAATTAATCGATTATTTGAAGGATTTGTTGTGAATTATCGGTTTTGAGTCGGTCAAGTGTATTGGAAAAGAGAGGAATTTCATAACGTGGAAACGGGTTCGCATCCCATGATAGTTTGTTACGGATTTTGTAATAATTTTATATCTACGCTTGAATGCTAGTTGTTTACGTCCGAAACCGTGGTTGTTTTGTTGAGACTATCGACATTCTTACTGGATTCCAACTGGAAAGGTGAGTTTCAATACAACACTATTTCACATAAAAAAATAAGAAAATGTTAGAAAGTGGAACTCATTAGAATTATGGAATTAATTTGAAAGTGTATTAATTAGACTACTAACCAACTAATAAATTAATATTTTAATTTTAGAGATTTATGATACTTAAAAATTAATGTAGAGTGCTTGCAAACATGGCATTCTATTAATTAACTCAAATACGTTAATGAAGGCCGAATTTAAACGTTTAATTCACAATTAACCTTTTTTTATGGCTAAACGCAACTTTATTGCAACATTAGTCAATTCTTAGTTCTATATTTAAATCACAGGCACATTCGAACTACCAAATTCAAAGTTTGAAAGAGAAACGTATTGGCCATGAATTTTGATGAATAATACAGGATACGACATTATTATTTTGAAGTTGCGAGAGAGAGACTTGATGTGTGCAAATTTTACTAAAAAAATAGCATAAATTTAAGTTCAAGAACTGTTGAGAAAGACTTAACTAATTCACGTAGTGTAATGTTCAAAAAATTAGAAGCAAATTAGGTGTATCCTTGTAAACCTTGAAAATTGTTTGTGCATACATATTCTACATGGTACGGAAACACTTACCAAGTTACACAAATTACCAATTCAAAAAGCAATTGGAGACTTGTGTACTCACAACTTCTTTATGTAATAATTTAGTAAGCTTTTCGAGTTAGTAGATGGGTTAATGAACGGAAATATGAGTATACATACAAATATCGCCAGAAAAAGTAAAGAGAAAATCGTATTTAGTCAAGTACTCGTATATTCTGTCACGAAACACCCATAGAAGGCCTGTTCTAAATTTATTTGTTAGATCCAATTATACATGGAATTTTTCAATACTGAGAATAAACTGTAAATAAGAAAAAAAACATCATTGTCAATGCTTTACGACTCAGTGCCGGTCATAACTCTTGTTATTCGAAGAAGCAGATAAAATTTAAGAGCATATCGCGTGATTATTGATGATAGTTTGAAGAGTATCCTTAATAGGCATGCGTGTTGAAAGCGAAAGAGATATATTTTAAAATCACGCCTTCTGCAAATGACCCGATTTAGTTGCTGAAGCATTGATTAAATACGTGCTTGGAACGAGGCAAAAAGCTTTATTAAATAGCCAATGGCGCAAGTAAGACTCTTCGACCATTGAGCCTCGAAATCATGAGAAATCTGCCAGAAATCATCCGAATAGTTACTTCCAACTAAGAAAACGAGGTCGTTACAACATCGTGGAGAAACTGGCATGTCTTAGAACCAAAAAAATGAAGTCATGTGACATCAATCCTGCAATGGGCCCACGTGGTTAATTACGGCCCATCTCTTACTGAGAGGAAAGTTTGTCCCAGCTATAAAATAAAATATAAAAGTAAAAATTCTTTATTGATACAGTAATCTTTGACTTTGCTTAAAACTAGTACATAGCTTGGTTAACTAAAAGTCGTACTAATAACGCAACCCTGACTCCTAAACTAGGTGATCCTGTGACTTAGGAGTCAGTGTTCTGCTGACACTGTCATACCAAAAACCTTTTGTTGTGTTCTGACATTACAAAAATATTCATGACTATTTTTGAGAGTTAAATGACGGATATGGAAGTGTTATAGGCTGATAATACATGTTAACCTGTAAAACAAGCAAGAATAGAATTTGTCTAGTTTCATGCACAGACGACAGCACATCAAGCTACTACAATCTGTCAGATTTCCTTATTAGATTTTCAACTTTAACTCTAAAGCATTAAGCCTCAAGGTTGATTAGGAATATCTGTCAGTTTGGGGTAGCTTGACCTGCTGTGGTCCGTACAAGTTAATTCCTACTCTCAAAAAAACATCCACCAACATTTTATTTATGGATGCTAATTGTTAGTTTAATGACCACTCCTGCCCTGCATCTATGCCTTGGATTGATCTTCTCTCTGATTACTGGTGGAAACCCGTAGCCCACTTTACGCATCAGAATTACACAATACACAGATTAAGTATGACTGCTTCGTTAGTCTAGTTTAGCAAGAACTATTGCCGAACACGAGGATTTGGATTCCTATGTCAGGGAAAGCATTGTTGCATTTTTCTATCTGGGGTTTTCTCAGTAGCAGCCCTGAGTTTAAGTTTGTATTTGTTGGCAATAGGCTCGCCAAGATTACAAACCTTACTGGTGAAATGTGGTTGTTTATAGGTACATCTCTGCCTAACCTTCAGGAAATAAGACATGACGTTATAACTTTATAGAGTTAAAAAAAATACTTAAGCTTTTTACCTTTTGCTTCACACATTTGCCAACAGCCTCTTAGTTTCTTAGTCCAACAGTATAAAAACTTGCCCCAAAGAACACTTTTTTAACATTTAGCTTTATAAGGTATCTGCGACCTGTGGAGCATTGCGTAATTATCATAAATAAAAATGCGAGTCTGAGTCATGCATTATTGATATATGTTCCATTACCCATACATTTGTGCAAATATATGTTCACCTGTTGTTTGTGGTGCTGTGTGACTCTTGCTTATGATTATCATTAGTTGATTTGGATTTTAATACTTTTTGATGGCTTAGTTTTAGACTATGAAGTTCTTGCTTGTTACTGCTATGACAAGGCGGACTTACACAAACTAAAAATGTTATTGGTAAGCTTCAGAAGGTACCAGGTTGCTATGCGAAGCCTCTTTAAAATATCCCAGTCAAGGATCTGCAAGGAATGGCTATGTTTTTCATTCATTCGTTCGTTTTCTGTACGATTTTGTTGAGACATTGAAAACAAACAAAAAATAAAATCAAGTTCCTATTAAATGTCTCACACTTTTAAAAACATCTTAATAATCATATTCATTAAGATCAATGGCCAAGAAAAAACAGCTAAAAATAAAGCTATTTTGATTTCCGACTCCATAGCAACTGATACAATAAACACCACTTTTGCAAGCAACATGTGTAAATTTTGTTTTCCACCAAAGTTTAACCACTTTCCCTTATGTAACTGACTAGTTTATGTAAATTGGAATCGCGTTAATCTTCTTCGCCACGCCTTGTGCTCCGCCGAGATGATATCACGTTTACCTACCTGCTTATGCCTGCCTCTTGGGTACCGTAGTGGAAAACTCATTGACATTGCAAAAATTAATGTTAAATGTATCATAAACTATCTTATCTCTTTCGTTTTATTTTAAGGCACTAGAAGCGTTTTTACAATAACAGTCACAGAAATTTTTCATTATTCTGAATGGAGCCATTAATTTATTAAGGAACTTATAGTCAAGTCCCGTCAAACAATTACAACTCCTGTCAAATATATATTAAGCCTGAGTCAAATAAAAATATATTTAAAATATTTTATTTCTAAACAAGTTTATTTTCATTGAGATGAGCCAGCATGATTTGATGATTGATTTTTGTAGCTCTACTTACAAAAAGTTTAAAAATAAAACAAATAAATGCGTTTCCTAAGTAGGTCGAAACGAAACAATTTATATGAAACTTGGAATTCAAATACGGAACCATTACTCAATGTTAGCCCTATTGTGGTGGAAGATGTGACATTAGGCAATATATTACGAAAAAGCCATTTGTATGCAAGAGCTTAGCTTAGGGCCAGCGACATCTCATAATAAATTGTTTATTGAAGTTTCTTAGAAATCGTTGAAAATGACGAGGTACGGTAAATAATACGAATAGGAATCTTTAAACTTGATCCGCGCTAGTAATATTATACCTATTGCGGTTAATTGGTACCTACATGAGTTCAGGAATGTTCAAGTTATGTAATGACTATCGTTGCACCAATTTGCAGTCTACTATTGAACATTATATTAGTCCTAAAACAATTCATTAATGAAGTTTGTGCACATAGAAAATACGAGCGGATAAAACTAGTAAGTTTTATCCGCTCGTATTTTCTATGTATAGATTAGTGTTATTTAAATTGAACATGTTTCACTAATTTTTGAGGGCTGAAAAATGACAATAGTTAACCCCATTCTCCGTTCCTATCACCATTAACATTATTATGCAAAGGAATTCCTTTGCTGCACATAACTGTCCAAACATCTTCACACTGTTCTGTACTTCAATCGGTTATGTGCTTCGTTCTCCAGGGGATTTCTATGGCCTTCACAAGGACGCCGGCACTTGTGGGAGGCCTTCCAACGACACGTCTTCCGGTACGCAGTCGTCACTCCAGAACCTTTCGGCCCCATTGGCCATCTGTTTTAGGAGCAATGTACCCTGACCAAGCTCGACCTTTTTTTCTGATTTGAGCCTTGTCCTGTCTTTTGGGTTATTAATTTCAGCCTACTAATGAATCTCAATACTCGTAACAAGTCCTTGTACACCCAAATTCATATTTTTTTTATATTAGTTGTAAGTTTACCGGCTAGAATAAAATAAACTAATACCTTCTATCGACGAATTGCTTGCATAACTTGCCCTCTTCTATGAATACGCAATGAAAGTACCGTGTGAAGAAACATGAGCCTATTTGTCTTCTATTTGTGTAATTTTGCGCTAAAAAATCGAAAGCAATGTAAAGAAAACGCTCTAAATTTTACAACTTGCTAAATTCCGCTTGCACAATACTTAGCAGTTTTCTATGATTTCTCTTTTGTTTAAACTTTGAAATATCAATGAAGAATCTAGCTCAGTTTATTACCAGTGCTGCTGTCTTCTTATAAGCACCTGAAATTGCATGAATAGGTAATTAAAACCCATTGCGTAATAATGCGATAAAATTTATTGTTATCGCATTATAATCCATACTAATATTATAAATGCGAAAGTAACTCTGTCTGTCTGTTACACTTTCCTGCTTAAACCTCTCAGCCGATTTTGATGAAATTTGGCACAGACAATCTTTAGACCCCGAGAAAGAACATAGGCTACCTTTTATCCCCGAAAAATTTGATATTCCTGAGGGAAATCTAAAAAGCGCGATATAACCGAACTCCACGCGGGCGAAGCCGCGGGCGGAAAACTAGTATCATCATATTACACGATAAAAATAAATTTATTATTGTATTTCTATATAGTTTACTTCACTTACAAGGAAATATTTATGTTAGGAATGTCCAAACTAAAATAATTGTGTTGCAAAAATTACAGAAACCACATAATAAAAATAAACATAGTTTTTAGGGACTGTCTTAAATTTTTACCTTACTTGGTCACCCGAGCAATTTGACATATTTTTTTTTGTTTTAGTTACAATATAGCATCCAAAACGTGCTGATTGACAGCCTAGTTCATTTTAGCTGTGTCACGAATATCTGTATGTACATACGTCTCTATAGGTTCCTGAAATATATGGAACTTAAACGAAACTGACGTAATGTAATGAAGCAGAGATACACCTAGTATGTATTTGTACACATCTGCTTTATTATTTGGAGTTTGCAAACGTGATGTTTGTTTATCATAATAATTTATGTTATTGTTTATGTATAATGTAGGTATTATTTTAAAATTCTCGAATTGCATAAAGCAGTGTCAGTTCCGTCGCTTGTTGTGAAGCCAATCGATTGTTTATAATTATGAATACAGATGGATATTCTCAGGCATTCAACCGAACTCTCATAGACGGTCAATTAGTGATTGTTGATTGTCGAAGAAAAAGCGCGGAACATGGGTGTGCGAGAATAGGGGGAATAAGCTTGGAGAAAAAACGAAGGACTTTAACCTTTACTTGAATAATACTTTAATTAAAATTGCTATTATCTGTGGTCCTTGAATGGCTGCTTAATTGTGCATTTCTATCGGAAGAATTGAGCTCTTTGACGTGTAACTAAAATATTTATTTATTCTCATACTTACTATCGCTGTATGTTAAATGTATGATGAAAAAAGAGGAAGAAGCTTTCCGAGACGTGATTACGATTATTTATGGCTATTTTCCACCCTTACGTTGTTGACACCACTACGATCCGGACAAAGCGTTTCGCTTCTTTTATACCGCGTACATCGAGAGACTGGAACAATTTGCCGGCGGCGGTGTTTCCGTCACACTACAATTTGAGTGTCTTCAAGGCTAGAGTGAATAGGCTCTTAATAAACTAGCGCGCTTTACCATCATCGATCGCATCACTGCTTGCCATCAGGCGGGATTGCGGCCAAGCGCTAGTTTATAATTAAAAAATATATATGTATAACCTTCAAAATGAATAGAATTTTTATTGATAGTGTGTTACATAATTAGGGTAATGATTTTTTTTTTTTTTTTATAAGTTTTAAACAAGCGCTTGACCGCAATCCCGCCTGATGGTAAGCAGTGATGCGATCATTGATGGTAAAGCGCGCTAGTTTATTAAGAGCCTATTCACTCTAGCCTTGAAGACACACAAATTAATAAGTAATCTAAGTGATGTACATCGACAATAATGCAAATAAATGAAATATTGTAAACTGCTTGTACACACGCCCACACATCAAAACACATCAAGGTATAACCAGTATAAACTTACTTCTGCATCTACAAAGATTCTTTTTAATGCGAGTTCAGTCAAAACTGGGCATTTGGTCGATGCGTCTCCGTGTACACGTTATGACAGCATTTTGATGAGATCATAAGTTATAACTTGTAATCGTCTTCATAAGCTGTGAAGCATCTATTTCTTGTTTGCTTTGTTGCCACGACTTCACAAGAACACATTCGATAACTACCTATTTACATTTAATATAGACATTTTTTTTTTAATAATTATAAACTAGTGCTGTGCACGAGTTTATTAAGCCTATTCACTTAAAAATCTTAGTGAGTAGGAAGGAAGATGGCGGTTGAGCGAGGTGATGCAATGTTAAACCCAACAAAACGACCAACGCTGCTGCACCAGAGGGAGATTAATCTGGAGACCATCAACGATCGAACGAACTATCGACACAATAACATTTGGCGTATCGTACCCGGCACACATCGCAATACAACTGCTCAGACCCGTCCTCCGTACGGCTACACCAGACATCTGCCGGAACACGACGAATCGCTTGGCGGCAAGACTTTGTCTGGTGGGTGGTAACTTCTGCCGGCAGCCGATATTATGGCTTACCACCGAGGATTTTACTTTTTGAGCAGATTAAGAAAATAAAAAAAACTAGCGCTGTGTGAATGTTATAATTACCGTGTTATACATATGTATGTGACTACACCAATAGAAAGGTATGTAGGCAGAGAAGGATGTTAAGCTAGATCTAAAAAAGGGCAAGAAAGTGATGATTTTTTCGCTAAAATGTGTGACGTCGATACCATTAAAACTATGTATTTTAACTATATATAACTAACTCGAGTTGGTCTCCAAAGCCTAGAGCACAGGCGTAGACAGACTTTCGGTGTTCTATAGGATGCATTTCGGGGAGTGTGCGAGGGAATTGCATGATTTAATTCCCCCATCTCCGTTCCACCAGCGGACTACCCGTCGTACGGCTGGTTTCCACCCTTACGTTGTTAACACCACTACGATCCGGACGAAGCGTTTCGCCTCCTCCTTTATACCGCGTACATCGAGGGACTGGAACAATTTGCCAGCGGCGGTGTTTCCGTCGGACTACAATTTGAGTGTCTTCAAGGCTAGAGTGAATAGGCTCTTAATGAACTAGTGCGCTTTACCATCAACGATTGCGTCACTTACCATCAGGCAGGATTGCGAAATATATACAGTATGTTAACTAACAGAGGGCGTTCCCGTTAACCCGAAATAGTATAGCATACATACATGCTAAAAAAAATATTTCCATTCGAAAACAAAATGTTTTAAAATTTTTCCAATAAGAAAATATTCAATAAAAATTTTAAATTGACATGTAAAGAAACACACTGTACACGCGAACATGAAAGACGGCAACGTCGCAATTTATTTATACATGACGACTACTATTTTGATTTAAAACAGGAGGTTTCAAATTTATTTCCAATTAGAATTTTTTTATTCGGATTTTTTTATGCTTATTTTTCTATGCTGATATTTTTATTTTAATCTATTAATGATATATATTAACGAGTTTAAGGGAACGCCCTCTGTTATTTAACATACTGTATATATCATCATCATCATCATCTCAGCGTTTATCCCAGTCGCATCCGAAGCCTTTTCAACTTTGGAGTCTGGGGTCCGCTTTACCAGTCCAACTGCTGCTATATATATATATATAAAAAATTACCATAAAGAATGGAACAAACAGGTTTGCAGTTACTTACTTAGAAAAAAGTCTTACACCTAAGAGTCGCCATTGCAGCCGCCAACGAGGCTGTATGTAACTTTCCTGCGTTATTTAAAAAGTGAACGCGGAAACGCTTAGCGTACTGAACTAAATGGTATGTAGATGTTAGTGTCTATGTACTAATTGTACTAAGTACCGCTTCTTATGGGAATTTTGTCCAGGAAGCACTTGTAGGCGCTATGTGATTAGAGCAATCACTGTAATTTTCTAAATCGTTCAACAGCGAGATTCTGTAAACCTATCTGAAGTGAAAACCTGCACAAAACGTAAAAACAACACTTACTTAAACGGTAAGATTTTTACAGTATCAATCTTCTTTTTCTTTTTCTTCAGCCTATAAAGGCCCGCTGTTGGACAAAGGCCTCCCCCAAAGCTTTCCACGTTGACCGGTCTTGTCCGATACATCGGCTTCCCACGACCTTCACCAGGTCATCGGTCCACCTTGTAGGGAGGCCCCCTACGCTGCGTCTTCCGGTACGTGGCCGCCACTCCAGAACCTTACCCATCGGCCATCAGTTCTACGAGCAATGTGCCCCGCCCACTACCACTTAATTTTAGCAACTCGAAGAGCTCGGTCGGTGACTTTGGTTCTTCTGCGGATCTCCTTATTTCCGATTTGATCGTGCAGAGAAACTCCGAGCATAGCTCTTTCTATCGCCCTTTGTGTGACTCTGAGCCTTCGTATGAGGCCCATTGTGAGCGACCCCGTTTCAGTTCCGTAAGTCATCACTGGCAACACACACTGGTTAAAGACGTAACTTAGTTTGATAGGATTAAACTAAAATGTTATCTTTTTATTATATATATTTATAAACTAGTGCTTGACTGCAATCCCGCCTGATGGTAAACAGTGATGCAATCGTTGATGGCAAAGCGCACTAGCTTATTAAGGCTATTCACTCAAAAAAACTGAGCGAATAGGAAGGAAGACGGCAGTTGAGCGAGGTGATGCAATGTTTAACGCAACAACACGACCAACGATGCTGCGCCAGAGGATGATCTTGAGACCCTCCACGACCAAACTCCCGACACAACAACATAAGGGACATCGTACCTGGCACATATCGCAACACAACTGCTCAGACCCATCCTCCGTACGGCTTCACCAGACATAATGCCGGAACACGACGAATCGCTTGGCGGCAAGACTTTGTCGGGTGGGTGGTAACATATGCCGGCGGCTGATGTTGTTGCCTACCACCGAGAAAACGAGCCATCTTCTATCCTTTTCTTATTAAAATAGAAAGAATATCCCAACATCATTGGAAAAGCTGGGCGGATTGATTGTAAGTGAGGATGAGATTCAATTTCATTCGCTTGTAAAAGGAGTATTATTAGGAGGGCATTTACATTGTCTATTTGACCTTGGCAGCTAAATGCTAGTTGTATAGACCTTGCATCACTATCCTGGCTCCTTGCCAGGATAATGTTGCAAGGTTAATGCAATTTGCATTTATACGTAGTGTAACCTCCTCAAAATCCATAAAACGATATTAGGAATAGTAGACATGTTTATAAAATGAAGAGTTCATCCAGAGCTGACGAAAATGGGATTCCTATGAAAAGGGGAAAGTCCCCCATATATTTCCATTTTCAAAAACTTAATAAAATAAAGACATGAAATCGGCAGGTTAAATCAGCAGTATAAGCTTTCATTCTGACAGTTCCGGCACACATCGCAACACAACTGCTCAGACCTATCCTCCGTACATCTTTAACAGACATCATGCCGGAACACGACGAATCGCTTGGCGACTTTGTCTGGTGAGTGGTAACTTCTACCGGCAGCCGATATTATGGCCTACCACGGAGAGAATTTTTCAAATTATGTGAAATAATAGTTTTGCAATACCTTTCCAAATAATTCAAAAGTGTATTTCGTAATTAAGGTGTTGAGACCAACTTACATTGTTGTATGTATATCGATATAAAAATGTTACCTAGTTGGGCTTATTACAGAATTGGCCAACAGAAATATTGAATTCAAAGGCGTGGCCAGCAAGAACACAAAATTAAAACATAATTAACAAGTTATATTGTGCAAGTATTCTGTTTCTTTCTCACCGAACTACTCGAAGCAAGTGCAACAATGCCCTGCTGTGAGTTACGGCTATTATGATTGAAGATGCATCTGATAACGAAGAGCTTATTGCGAGTCTATTGCACAGAACAGAACAGTGTTGCTTTTGGTTGGTGTTTGTTTATGGTCGTTTGAAGGTTGATGGCGATCTCATGGTTTGAAAGTTGCCGTGTTGCGTTGAATAATGAGAAATGTTCTCTTCAATGACATGGCGTTGCAAGAACCGTGCTTCCATAATATCCATTGCTAGCTGGTAATGGCCAGTTTTAGCAGACGTCGCATTGTATAGGTTTATCTAACAATGAAAAGTTAGCACATATTCTGAGCTGACTGTAACCTTGTGTGTTAAATAATCTGCAGTCGGCTACGGGCTTGTACCTTAAAAGCCCATGGCCGATTGCAGGGTGTCCCCATGACACTACTATTTTCTATGTATTTTTATGAAACTCGGCATTATGTCTGGTGAAGCCATACGGAGGACGGGTCTGAACAGTTGTGTTACGATGTGTGCCGGGTACGATACGCCAAATGTTGTTGTGTCGGGAGTTTGGTGGTGGAGAGTCTCCAGATCAATCTCCCTCTGGCGCAGCATCGTTGATCGTGTTGGTTTTAACATTGCATCACCTCGCTCAACTGCCATCATCCTTCCTATTCCTAAGTTTTTTAAGTGAATAGGCTTAATAAACTAGCGCGCTTTACTATCAACGATTGCATCACTGCTTACCATCAGGCGGGATTGCAGTCAAGCACTAGTTAATAATTATAAAAAAAAATCCTTCGTCTGCCATGCATTTCATTTACACACTATGTCCGTACCAAAATTAAATTCAAAAACCCAGGATTCATGCTCCGCAGTAGCATTATCATTTTAGTATTGCTTCTATCTCCTATGGAAGTCGTTGTGGCCTAGTGATTAAACCACTAGCCTCTCAAGTATAAGTGTGCAGGCTCGATTCCAGGTTAGGACTCCAGGCTCCAGGTTAGGACCAATGTATCTTTTACTTTCTAAGTATATCTTGGACACCCAATGACTGATTACAAGGTAAAGGAAACCTGGACTTTAAGTCTGAAATTGCCAACCCGCATTGAGCAAGCGTGGTGATTTATGCTCAATCCTTTTCTGTATGAGGTTTTTTTTTTTGATATGGCATCTCGTAGGTGGCCATTAGAGGCCGTAACTACTTAACCGGACTTTTTGGAGACCTCTGCCCAGCAGTGGGACGATAAAAAGGTTGATGATGATGATTGCTTCTATTCAAAATACTCGCTGATATTACAAAGTTTCAACGTGATTCATCACAGCACGGCCTTCTCCGACCTCGACAGTAAATATCAGTTATATAAAATAATGACCATTATAACTATTTATGCGTTTAAAACTTGCAAAAGTTAACCGCACAGTTTATGGGTTACTACGATGACAGAAGACAGTTTTGCCCGTCAAGTCAAGAGTACTCGTGGTCTTGAGATTTTAAACCTATTATGTTTCTAAAGTGGTAACCTCAAGAAAAATATATTTAAGAGTTTTCACATATCGGAGTCATCATCATCATCCCAGCGTTAATCCCAGTCGCATCCGAAGCCTTTTCAGCTCTGGAGTCTGGGGTCCGATTTACCAGTCCAACTGCTGATATGGCTAAACTTCGACATTTTCCGTGAAGCGACTGCCGTCTGACCTCCACAACCCGAAGGCGACATCGAAGCATTGCAGTTAGACCAATTGTTTTACTTTTGAGGGCTCAGACAACCCGTAACGACTGCCACTAGATGTTCGTATGGCAACCGGGACCAACGGCTTAACGTGCTTTCGGAGGCACGACCAGACCAGTGCAAATATACATATTCATGCATGCAAATACTTGCACTGTGCGGGGATCGAACCCGCGCCACCCTGCGCAGCGGCCGCGTCCGCTACCGCTACGCCACGGAGGCTGTCTGTTTTCACATATCGGAGTAGTAAACTCAAGTCATTTGCTCTAGCGACAAAGATTACACAAGCTTTAGCAGTATTTACCTGCTCATTTGGACGTCGAGTACGCAGCAAGATGTCACAGAAGTCAAGTTAGCTACGCACCTACGGTTATATTTAATAAGCATTTTTTTTTTACTTAAAAACTAGCGCTTGACCGGAATCCCGCCTGATGGTAAGCAGTGATGCGATCGTTGATGGTAAAGCGCGCTAGTTTATTAGGAGCCTATTCACTTTAGCCTTGAAGACACTTAAATTTTAATGTAACGGAAACACCATCGCTGGCAAATTGTTCCAGTCCCTCGATGTACGCGGCATAAAAGAGGAAGCGAAACGCTTCGTCCGGATCGCAGTGGTGTCAACAAGTTAAGGGTGGAAACTCGCCGACAGGTCGTCCGATGGTGGAACGGAGATGGGGGAATTAGGTAAATCACGCAATTCCCTTGCACGCTCACCAGAATGCATCCTATAGAAGACCGAAAGGCTGGCTTCTCTACGCCTGTGCTCCAGGCGTTGGAGACCAAGCATGAGTCCGGCTACAGTTTTCATTCATAAATTTGAAAATTCCCGAATATCTGAATATTTTTTTCGGTTGGTCACCCTACATCCTAAACGCCATGACAGTAAACTGGAAGTTTATCACTTCCTGGGACTCCAAAGCTTTTTGTTCGGTGTGTTGTATAACCAACTCTCATATTTATTCATTACTAGCGGCCGCCAGCGACTTCGTTCGCGTGGTTTAGTTACGCTCCGCTCCTATTGGTTGCACCGTGATGTTATCTAGCCTAAAGCCTTCCTGGATTAATGGGCTGTCAAACTCTAAAATAATTTTTCAAATCGGACCAGAAGTTCCTGGATTAGCGCGTTCAAACAAACTCCCCAGCTTTATATATTAGTATAGATTCATCTTTACTATCGTATTTTCATACCCTATTATTTAAGCAGATAGGGCGTGAAGGTGAAAAGTATTTGATATTCGTGGTTGGACAACACTACAAGCATGGCCAGAATTAAACTTATGCCCATCGACATTATCGACATATATATTGTACTAATGGACATGCCGTACGCGTATAATCTGCACAAATTTTTTGGTTTAAAAAGAGTGAGAAACATCTCTCTCACTAGACCGAAAGCATAGGCCATCGCCTATGCGTTCCGTCTAGAACTATCTCTTTCCTCATAGATGATTGATCATTTTGAGAGCGATAAATATAGACTGAAACTTCGTTTCCTCTTTTTCATTCGGAGTACCACAATTCTCATCTCTAAGGCATGTCCATTAGTGTAATATGTCGATGCGTATGCCATCTTATTTGTCTAAACAATTACACAAGTGTTGACCACCAGTGCCCTCTGTCAATATCATTCGAGTAAACGTAACACTCAACATAACATTACAATGGGGCACCTCCCATCCTGCGCCATCTTGTAACCCAAACACTTGATGACTGCTTCAGCAAGTACAGGTTGCATAGTTGCGTGATAAGAACTTTTTACCATGGATACGTTAAGAAGATGACAACCTCCATGGCGTAGCGGTAGCGAACGCGGCCGCTGCTCAAGGACGCGCGAATTCGATCCCCGCGCAGTGCAAATATTTGTATGCATAAATATGAATATTTGCACTGGTCTGGACGTGCCTCGGAAAGCACGTTAAGCCGTTGGTCCCGGTTGCCATACGAACATCTAATGGCAGTCGTTACGGGTTATTGGAGCCCTTAAAAGTCTAACAATTGCTATAACTACAATGCTTCAATATCGCCTTTGAGTTGTGGAGGTCAGACTGCAGTCACTTCACGGAAAATATCGAAGTTTAGCCAAAATCAGCAGTTAGACTGATAAAGCGGAACCCAGACTCCAAAGCTGAAAAAGCTTCGGATGCGACTAGGATTAACGCTGAGGTGATGATGACGTTAAGAAGAAGGCTGTGTAAAGTTTCCCTTCTGTATCTGACAGATTCTGGCGCGGGAATCCGCCATTTTTTGTAGTAGGTATGGCGCATGCGCGGTGCGGTGACGCAACTCACTGGTATGCACGGAACAGGTTTGCGACCGCCTGCTATTCAGACTCCGGACATTATTAGAAGTGCGTATACCGTAGGCGTTTGAAAATCGAACGTGCTTAAATTTTAGGATTTTTAAAAGAAATAAACACTGAAGCCGACCTTTGTTCACAATTTAGTTTAGTGTTTTTTTTTTTCTTTCTAGTTCCTTAATTAAGAAAGGGACATATGATTAATATTAGTTTAGTGCTGGCAACATCAAGATATACAAAACAGTATAATCTGTGAGATTGTACTAAACACCTATACAGTGTCAGGTCAGCTAAAACTTTTTTTTAAATTATAAACTAGTGCTTGACAGCAATCCCACCTGATGTTAAGCAGTGACGCAATCGTTGATGGTAAAGCGCGCTAGTTTATTAAAAGCCTATTCACTCAAAAAAACTAGGTGAATAGGAAGGGAGACGGCAGTTCAGCGAGGCAAAACGACCAACGTTGCTGCGCCAGAGGAAGATTGATGTGGAGGCCCTCCAAGACTAAACCCCCGACACTACATCATTTGGCGCATCGTACCCGGCACACATCGCAACACAACTGCCCAGACCCGTCCACCGTACGGCTTCACCAGACATCATGAGACAAATACGACAAATCGCTTGCATCAACTACATTCATTCTTAGTTATTTTAGAACTTTTTTTAAACATGAAAATAAACAGCCTGTTCTTAAAACCCGACATTATTAATAACTATGTATTTGTTCTCAGTTACTTAGGACCGTATTACAGAACCTTACTCAAGACTCAAGCATTACTTAAAACTAATTTCAACCAATCAAATGGCATGAAACGAGACTTAAGTAGAGCTTGAGCATAGAATAAAGAGAGGAAGTACGTTATCTTCATACAAACGGACCGCGCGCGGCTTGTATGTCTGCGCCATAGTATCTATGCGTCGCCGCACGCACACCTAAACACAATATTAGAGTGCCTATGACTGCGCTAGTCGCGGCTAGCACGGAACGAGGTTCGCGCGTCACGGCTTTTCGGCACATTATACTCTGTTTTTTAATCTCGTAGACTAAATTGACACATGCAAATGTCAAATTTACATTATTAATTTTGTATTATTACGTTTTTAATAAGTACCTACACATTATTTCAGGATAACTTATTGTAAAAAAACGATACTTGATTTTACGAACGCTAAGTTTCGGCACTATTTAAGAATTGCAATAAACTGCCAACACTCGTAATGTCAGTTTAGTCTACGAGATTAAAAAACAGAGTATAGCTTTTAAAAAATGATCACATAAACTGCAAAGTTGGTATGTCTATTTATGAACAAATAAAAGACTTATATTTTTCAAATTATATTTCTAAAAGTTATTTACAAGGATACGGATATATTACACATTAAAGTTTAATAACAACGCGTTTCGTAATAGTCGAAACCGAAGAAAGTAGGTATTTTTCTGTAGCTAATTTGTAATTTTGTATTAAATGTGTGATTCAATAGATGTTATGTTTGTATTATTTATATTTGTATTAATTAAAAATAAAAATAAATATGGTTCTTTATGTGTACAAAACTAAAATTAAAAATTACAAAAAAAAATCTGACTAGTATATGTAAACTAAATACTAAGCAAATAATTTAAACATAAGCTCTTAGTCTATAAATATTTGTTAGCGGTTTAGGCGACAACCGTAACCGACGAAGCGCGGACAGTTGTCAACCCTAAGACAGTAGGCAATTAAATCGCGGATTGGGTCGCAGATAACCTACTTCCTCTCTTTATTCTATGGCTTGAGTTTTGAGTGACGTTCTGTAATACGGTCCTTAGTAAGTAACACGCGCCATAAACGCAAGGCAACATTCAACATTCTTTCCTCGCAAGATTTAGCAATACGACATAGAACGCGGGCTAATGGCGAACATAGTAAAAAGAATTGTGTCAGCATTTTAATTAACCGAGTTTTTTGCGTTCACACGCCGATACTAATAAAGAGAATATAATAGTGTAGTATTCTGCAATATTTAATTATTTATTTAAACTGTTAAGGAGTTTTTAAATGGTTTTAAATAGGTATCTATGATTAATGAAACGTTTAGAATATATGTGCTCATATGTACCCCTAGCTATACAATATGTAAAGAAAACCCTGTCCGATCCGTGAAGGTATTGTTAGGTATCGATAACTGATTCTACTAATGCCCACAAAGACAGGCAAAACTTAAAAAAAAATCCCCCTAAAAAAGTAAATATTATTGCGCAAAAAGAGGTAACTTAATACATGTGCGGTAAACAACCCCTTCCGCGGGCGGCGGGGGGCAGGGCACGCGGCACCTGTGACGTGGTCGCATCGCTATTCGCTTATAATAATACCGTTGTTATCACTTTTTTTAAAAATTACCAAATTTCGGGGAAATTGGAATTAATTCCCGGAAAAAAGGATTATTTCAAAATTCATTAGTATTGTTACTATGATGATTATGTAAAATTTTATATTATATTTGGTCAAGTGTTTACCTAACCTTTATTATCCTTATGGGTCGGACAGGGTTTTCTTTACATATTGTATACATATATATTTTTTATATAAATAAAAACTAAACGTGCTTAACCGCAATCCCGCCTGACGGTAAGCAGTGATGCAGTCGTTGAGAGTAGGGTTGTAACGGAGCTTCGCCTCCGCTTCCGTTACTGCGGAAGTTCCGCAAGAAATCGTATCTTCGCTTCCGCCTCCGCCTCCGCACAATTTTTAGCGGAGTTATAACGGAGGTTTATTTACGTATTTATGCAATAAATAAATAGTCCGGCCGCGTTTGAGCGCGAAATGGTCAAGAATCAACTAGTGCTAGGCGGGAATGCAGCAAGCACAATTTGTTTCTCCTTAATTTTCATTACAAGAAGGTAATATTTTTTTTACCAAGTATACTACTATTAATGTACGTATTTAAAATAAAAATTTTGTTTTAATTAACCATAAATTTCAATTTTATCTATATGTACTTTTACCTCCGCCTCCGCCTCCGTTAACCTCCGCATCCGCGGAGGTGAGACTCGTCACCTCCGCATCCGCCTCCGCCTCCGCTAACAAGCCTCCGTTACAACCCTAGTTGAGAGCTTATTCACTCAAAAAAACTGAGTGAATAGGAAGGAAGACGGTAGTTAATCGAGTTGATGCAATGTTAAACCAAACAACACGACCAACGATGCTGCGCCAGAGGAAGATTGATTTGGAGACCTTCCAGAACTCCCGACACAACAACATGTGGCGCATCGTACCCGGCACACATCGCAACACAACTGCTCAGACCCGTCTTCCGTACGGCTTTACCAGGTATCATGCTGGAACACGACGAATTGCTTGGCGGCAAAATTTTGTCAAATCTGGGGTAGCTTTCCTTGTTAGCTTCTCTTTCCTGTATCAGCGAATTCTGCAGGGACTTTTACCTCCAGAATTCGCTGATATAGGAAAGGGAACACCTTTGCCTCCTTTCGTGTACTTGCCGCACGGGTTTGTGTTTGTTTGTCTGTCTGGGACAATAGCTTCCGAACGGATGAACCGACATTAAATGCGCTTTTCCAAAAACTTTGCCATTTATTTCTATAGCTTTGTTGGCAGCATGTTTTAGACATAGCTGTGTAAATGATCATGCTTGATCAAAGGCTCATCAATTCAATAAATATACATATTTAAAAAAGTTTACCCAAAATGCAATTAGATGGCGTTGAAGTCGAATTAGAAGTCGCAAGCATTGTGTGACAACGATTTGGTTGGGTTCGCGTCACAATGCTTGCGACTTCTAAACAGACAAATATTGAACAAATATTGACCCGAAACTGTCAAATATTCCCAATCAGCCTTGAGCCTTAGTGCTTTAGAGATAAAGCTGAAAATCTAATAATTAAATCTGACAGATTATATTCGATACAAAGTATCGGTATCGAAAGGAAAGTACTCGGTACCAAAAAGTATCGATACTTTTTCGTGACACTACTACTACACCCTACTTGTGACATAGTTTCTCAATCCGAATCACACCCTACAACCATAGAATAAAGAGAGGAAGTACGTTATCTTCATACAAACGGACCGCGCGCGGCTTGTATGTCTGCGCCATAGTATCTATGCGTCGCCGCACGCACACCTAAACACAATATTAGAGTGCCTATGACTGCGCTAGTCGCGGCTAGCACGGAACGAGGTTCGCGCGTCACGGCTTTTCGGCACATTATACTCTGTTTTTTAATCTCGTAGACTAAATTGACACATGCAAATGTCAAATTTACATTATTAATTTTGTATTATTACGTTTTTAATAAGTACCTACACATTATTTCAGGATAACTTATTGTAAAAAAACGATACTTGATTTTACGAACGCTAAGTTTCGGCACTATTTAAGAATTGCAATAAACTGCCAACACTCGTAATACCAGTTTAGTCTACGAGATTAAAAAACAGAGTATAGCTTTTAAAAAATGATCACATAAACTGCAAAGTTGGTATGTCTATTTATGAACAAATAAAAGACTTATATTTTTCAAATTATGTTTCTAAAAGTTATTTACAAGGATACGGATATATTACACATTAAAGTTTAATAACAACGCGTTTCGTAATAGTCGAAACCGAAGAAAGTAGGTATTTTTCTGTAGCTAATTTGTAATTTTGTATTAAATGTGTGATTCAATAGATGTTATGTTTGTATTATTTATATTTGTATTAATTAAAAATAAAAATAAATATGGTTCTTTATGTGTACAAAACTAAAAATAAAAATTACAAAAAAAAATCTGACTAGTATATGTAAACTAAATACTAAGCAAATAATTTAAACATAAGCTCTTAGTCTATAAATATTTGTTAGCGGTTTGGGCGACAACCGTAACCGACGAAGCGCGGACAGTTGTCAACCCTAAGACAGTAGGCAATTAAATCGCGGATTGGGTCGCAGATAACCTACTTCCTCTCTTTATTCTATGCTACAACCGTTCTGTAAAAAAAGGCAAACAAGGCGGCTGCCGGCAGAACTTTCCACCCACTAGAAATTCTTGCCGCTAACCGATTCGTCGTGTTCCGGCGTAATATCTGGTGAAGCCGTACGGTGGACGGGTCTGTGCAGTTGTGTTGCGATGTGTGCCGGGTAGGATGCACCTAATGTTGTTGTGTCGGGAGTTTGGTCGTGGAGGTTCTCCAGACCAATCTCCCTCTGGCGCGGCATCGTTGGTCTTGTTGTTGGGGTTAACATTGCATCACGTCGTTCAACTGGATTGCAGGCAAGCAATAGATTAAAATTATTATTTAAAAAAACACGACCTTTAAGTTGTTTCGTTCACTACAAATAGCTAATTAATAAACATGTTACATTTGTGTCACACAACCTGACACGTTCCGTTTTCTTGTTATTGATCACTTGACAACGTCTTTTTGACACGTTTTTTGTTACTGCATTTAATTAAGATCAGGGCTGCTACCTACTCCATTAAACATTACCAGTTATACAGGAAGCTGGGGTCATACTATACATAATACAACCTTATTTTTTGTTTCGGCGAAACCTGAATACTCGTATAGTTTATTCAGATTAAGCAACTGATTCGATTCCAATCATTTTTGCACCATGTTATATTTTTCCCAAATACATTTAGAAATTGTTGCACTGTGTACGCCAGGCAGCTTACGGTAGATCATAATACTGCGCACACCCGCGCAACAGCTGACGCCACAGGGCAACGCACTGCTTGCCCGCCCTAGCGGAGCATTGACCATATTTTTGTTGGGACAGCCAAGTAGGATAACAAGCTCATAACTTTGTGGTTTTTCATGATATCTTTTTGAAATTTTGTACGTAGATTCTTTACTTAAAAATACTGGACACGGGTTTCGCAAAAACAAAAAAAACAACTTTGATAATATTCATAAATAATGGTAATCATTATGCACAGAGAGGTATTAGTTTTTAACATGTAACAGCAGTGCAATTTTGTAATCTTCTCAATGTGAAACTTAGAAGAAGTGAGTATGGAGTGAATTGACATTCCATTTCTAGTCCAATAACACTATGGATTGACCATTGCCTCGGAAAGCACGTGAAGCCGTTGGTCCCGGTTGCCATACGAACATCTAGTGACAGTCGTTATGGTTGTTGGGGCCCTCAAAAAGTTCAACAATTGGTCTAAGTGCAATGCTTAGATATCGCCATCGAATTGTGAAGTCTGAGCTCCACAACCCGAAGCTGATATTGAAGCAGTCGCTTCACGGAAAATATGGAAGTTTAGGCAAAATCAGCAGTTAGACTGGTAAAGCGGACCCAGACTCCAAAGCTGAAAAAGCTTCGGATGCGACTGGGATTAACGCTTATTAAGTTACCTGTTTTAGTACCCCTAGCCCGTAACAATATGTACATTATTTTTATATTATTAATGGAATCTTTTTTGGTTGGTATTTTTCAAATGACTGTCTATTTGTCGTATGCGCCACAGCCACTTCTGGTCTTGGCAAAGTTTTCTTATGTTCATACATACATATGGTATTCCTCACTATCTTTTGTGCCCGCTTGATGGCAATAATGGTAGAACAAAACGGAAGTGTTTTATAAAACGTTTACAGCCACGCCATTGATATAACTCAGCAAGATGGCACAGACACGATTTTCTTTATAAAAAAAACCATAGAGTATCACGGTCTCGGGTGTACTCTGCGTGCCTTATAGGGCAGAATGCAGATGTTGCTCAACTAGAATAATTAGTTTGTAATGACTGTTATGTTGGCAGCCTTGTGGTTGTATGTGTGCGTGTGTGTTAGGTCACGGGCTTATATGTACCCTGAGAATAATAATGCACACTTGTATGTTTTTGACTTTTGACACCGGAAATGTTACAAGCAACAAAGATATTCAAGCTCTTTTGTTTTCATATTGTATCTCTTACAACGGTGAAGGAAAACAACGTGAGGAAACCGATATAATGTTCTAGACTCTAGAACAAAGAAATAAATTCGTAGGAAATTTCTCATATAGAGCAATTTCCTCCTTTTCCAAATGCTGTGAAATTATTATAAAAACTAGCTTTCCGCCCGCGGCTTCGCCCGGGTGGAGTTCGGTTATATCGCGCTTTTTAGATTTCCCTCGGGAACATCAAATTTTTCCGGGATAAAAGGTAGCCTATGTTCTTTCCCAGGGTCTAAAGATTGTCTGTGCCAAATTTTATCAAAAACGGTTGCGAGGTTTAAGCGTGAAAGCGTAACAGACAGACAGACAGACAGACAGACAGACAGACCGACAGACAGACAGACAGAGTTACTTTCGCATTTATAATATTAGTATGGATTTAGTGATTATTATTAATTAATTTCTAAAAAGTGACATGAACAGATACTTGTCATTACTCAGTTACTCAGTTACCGCCCAAGGTTTATTAATAACCTCTTCTCCCTCTGCTCATTTGCAAACACAAGACTGGTTATCAGTGGTAGGACGAGTCATTTCCGCGACTCGTAGGAAATCAAGTTTTCAAAGTATTAAGTTACATCTACACAGAGTATACTTCTAACTTTATATAGATTATATACTTTGACTATGTACCTACGCAAAATATGCGCATTGTCCTGGAGTTGAGAACACCAGCCTGTAAAGTTTTACTATCAATTTGATTAATTTTTAAGTTCGAAACGTGTTATAGAGGTATGAGGAACAGGGAGTAAAGTTCCCTCATCCTCCATAGAAAACGGAGGATCCTTCAACCAGACAGGTGTTATGTCGGGCGGGCACTTGCCCAACGGTTGATATTTTGGCAAGGTGTATGTACATATGTATGCTAATTGTACGGAAAACTCTGATTGCGAGATGTAGAATTCGTGTGACGTCACTATGACGCGTTGTTCGTTTTTTTGTATGTATTTTTTTTTAATTATAACCTAGTGCTTGACTGCAATCCCGCCTGATGGCAAGCAGTAATGCAATCGTTGATGGTAAAGCGCACTAGTTTATTAAGCCTATTCACTTAAAAAACTAAGGAATAGGAAGGATGACGGCAGTTGAGCGAGGTGATGCAATGCTAAACCCAAGACCAACAAGACCAAACTAAGCTGCGCTAAAGGGAGATTGATCTGGAGACTCTCCACGACCAAACTCCCGACACACAACATTTGGCGCATCGTACCCGGCACACATCGCAACACAACTGCTCAGACCCGTCCTCCGTACTGCTTCACCAGACATCATGCCGAAACACGACAAATCGCTTGGCGGCAAGACTTTGTCTGGTGGGTGGTAACTTCTGCCGGCAGCCTATGATATGACCTGCCACCGAGAAAAATGTAGGTACTGCTACAGTGTCTACTCAACAATGTTAACAACGCAATGTATATTGTGGAACTGTTAAAATGAATTCCATTGCTATGAATAATGTTTTTGAATAATTATTGTTTCCTTAAGTCACAGTCATCTATACTCTATACTTACTTAATATAAATATAAAGTTGAAGAGTTTGTTTTTTTTAACGCGCTAAACTCAGGAACTACAGGTCCGATTTGAAAAAATATTTTTGCGTTGAATAGCGCATTAATCCAGGAAGGCTTTAGGCTATACAATATGTAAAGAAAACCCTGTCCGATCCGTGAAGGTATTGATAGGTATCGATAACTGATTCTACTAATGCCTACAAAGCTGGGCAAAGCTTAAAAAAAATGCCCCTAAAAAAATAATATTATTTCGCAAAATAAGGAAACTTAAAACATGTGCGGTAGGCCATACAGGCGCGCGCGAAGAGGGACAGGGCACGCGGCATGCGGTCGCATCGCTATTCGCTCAGAATTATACCGTCGAAAATAATGTTGTCACTTTTAAAAAATTACCAAATTTTGGGGAAGTTGGAATTAATTCGCGGGAAAAAAAGATTATTTCAAAATTCATTAGTATTGTTACTATGACTATTATGTAAAATTTCATATTTTATTTGGTCATGTGTTTACCTAACCTTTACTATCCTTACGGGTCGGACAGGGTTTTCTTAACATATTGTATAACATCACGTTGCGACCAATAGGAGCGGAGCATATAAAAAAAACATATCGAAACCTAGGCGGGTGAAACCGCAGCGCGCAGCTAGTTCAATATATGGGAAGTACACAATCTCAAGATTGAATTGCACGACTGACAGGCAATCTGAACAACATTATAAATTCATTTACGTTGAGGTCGCGTAATGTCGTCCGGTACCTCGATGATGGCGGCCGTGACCGTTTACTTGCGTGTACGAGCAGTTTCATTAATATTACTCATGGTTTGGTTACTATGCGAAACCAACTGCTTGTATGGTATCGGTTCGCTGAATGGTAAATCCTCTCGATATTTCACACAATTCTAGACTTCCTGTAGCATGGGCGTACCCAGCTTCTGGATTCATCTTCTTCTTCAACCTATAGATGTCTACTGCTGGACAAAGGCCTCCCCCAAAGTTTTCCACGATGACCGGTCTTGTGCTGCCCGCATCCATCGCCTTCCCGCGACCTTCACCAGGTCATCGTTTCACCTTGTTGGGGGCCTCCCTACGCTTCGTCTTCCGGTACGTGGCCGCCACTCCAGAACCTTACTGCCCCATCGGCCATCGGTTCTACGAGCAATGTGCCCTACCCACTGCCACTTAAGTTTAGCGACTCGAAGAGCTATGTCGGTGACTTTGGTTCTTCTGCGGATCTCCTCATTTTTGATTTGATCACGCAGAGAAACTCCTAGCATAGCTCTTTCCATTACCCTTTGTGTGACTCCGAGCCTTCGTATGAGGCCCATTGTGAGCGTCAACACACACTGGTCAAAGACTTTAGTCTTGAGACACTGTGGTATCTTGGACGACGAGAAGATGTAGCGTAGCTTCCCGAACGCTGCCCAGCCGAGCTGGATTCGACGAGACACCTCTTTCTTGAAGTTGGACCTACCTATTTGGACTGTTTGTCCCAGGTATATACATATACTCGTCAACAACTTCGAGTGCAGAGCAACCAACTAGAATTGGAGTGGATGCGACATGAGAGTTTTCCACATTCCACATGATCTCCGCACAGCACTTGCTTGGGCTCGAAGCCATACCTTACAACTCATAAAACGCTCCCTCTGTCCTCCACTAGATTCTTGCCTGGTACGTACTGCTCAAAAATACCATAACATCTTACTTAATAGGGATGTACCCTGGGTAAAAAAAAATTCTATTTAGTCCTTAGTTTTAGATTATAGAAAAATATTGGATACGTATATTTTGTTTTATCAAATCAATAAATTTTGACAAATATAAAAGGCATCAAAGATCTGGAGTGGTGGCTAGTGACGTCACTGGCCGCTAAAAAGTGTAGCGCGCAGTGACGTCACCCGAGTTTTCAACGCGCTGTGTCGTCTTAATTTTTTGCTTATATGAAAAAAGAAAAAAGACGTGTCTAGTATTTTTTGGAAATCTGACTAACGGACTAATTAGTTTTTTAGTCAAATACCCTGGCTCTTGGCCCTTTATAAAACGAAAAGCTATTAATTGTTTTTTAAGTCAAAATTATAAAATTTGTCTTGGCATTGTCACATAATTATGGTCAGCACATATTGATACAAGCCCGGAAGCACGGTCACCAGACGTAAGATGTAAAGTATGTTTTTATAATAAGTATTGTAAATATGAAACACACGACAATTGCAACATTGTGATGTTTATAAAATAACTAACACCATACTGTTGCATGAGACTTCATACGAAATAAAAGTATGTATTGTCTATGTATAAAAGGCTCTTGAATGGCGACCACGTACGGGCAAGCCGAGCGTCGGACGCCCACCGACTAGGTGGTCGGATGACCTGACCAAAATCGCAGGGAAGCGCTGGATGCAGGCCGCGTCCAACCGCTCTTTTTGGAAACCCTTGGGGGAGGCCTATGTCCAGCAGTGGACTTCATGTGGCTGAGATGATGATGATGATGATGATTGTCCATGTATTGTCCTGTAGTAGAGAGTGCTAAAATAATTCAACAAAAACAGAATTTCATCGCAACCAAACCAAAACTTTAGTTATGTTTGATATCGCGCTAACCTTTTCACAGACGATTTAAAAAAAAAAAGAAAAGAAAAAGTTGAAACAAAGCCAACTTTTCTGTGCCTTTAGCCAACTTTTCTGTGCCTTTAGTCAAACGATTGCATTTACTTATAATTTATTTAGTTTTAATTATTATATCTGACGAAATGTATTATCACTCATGCCTACATTGATTTTACTTCAACCGAAGTTAAAACTTTAGCGCGATACGAAATGTGATCGAAACTAAACCATAACTTTAACTGGATTAGATACGAACAAGAGTTGAACTTCTACTGTTTTATTTAGCGCGATTGCCCCCCTGGACTTCTTCTCTTCTGGAACTAAAGTTAGATCTCGTTTTATAATAGGCCCCCCTTATTACAAAAAGAGATCTAACTTAGTTCCAGACTTAACGTTTGAATCAGTATTTCGAACTTTATTGACGTTAAGTCAAAGTTAGTACCGAACCACAGTAGAGACAGAATAGTAGATTATCTAAGGCCGCCCGCAGAGTTATTTGCCTACTCTTGCGATGAACCACAGCCCGTACTGCCCCTATGTTATCCCAAGCTATATTATGCCAGCGTGTGCGTGAAATCGCGTACCGACACGGCGCACGGCGCGCACGCGATCATTCAAACCGAGAGCTGCTCCTTTCTATGAAGATGTTTTACTGTCTGTCTATTGTGACCGAACTAAGCTGCCATTTTTATATGTATAAAGAACAGCAGGGTAATTGCGTAACACATTATCAGTAGCAATGGTATTCATTTTGACAGTCCAACAATATTCATTGCCTCATTTACATTGTTGAGCAGATACATTTTTAAAACACATGAGGTCAACCGGGGCAATTGCGTCTTTGGGGCAATTGCGTCTAATCGAAGTTATCTTAAATCTATTTGAAAACCCACTCTCCTGCCATCTTGTTTTGTTTACTTTGAATAAAATACTATAACGTATAGATGGCAGGAGAGTAGGTTTTCAAACAGATTTAAAATTATTTCGATTAGACGCAATTGCCCCCAATGACGCAATTGCCCCGGTTGACCTTGGAGCAATGGACAGCCTCCGTGGCGTAGCGGTAGCGGACGCGGCCGCTGCGCAAGGTGGCGCGGGCTCGATCCCCGCACAGTGCAAGTATTTGTATGCATGAATATGAATATTTGCACTGGTCTGGTCGTGGCTCGAAACGCACGTTAAGCCGTTGGCCCCGGTTGCCATACGAACATCTAGTGGCAGCCGTTACGGGTTGTTGGAGCCTTCAAAAGTCCAACAATTGGTCTAACTGTAATACTTCGACGTCGCCTTCGGGTTGTGGAGGTCAGACGGCAGTCGCTTCACGGAAAATGTCGAAGTTTAGCTATATCAGCAGTTGGACTGGTAAAGCGGACCCCAGACTCCAAAGCTGAAAAGGCTTCGGATGCGACTGGGATTAACGCTGTGATGATGATGATGGAGCAATGGACTATCAATATTCAATATACTTCAAAATGATTCCAATTGATAGTAATAACGCGTTACGCAATGGGGGTGCTACATTTCTGTAACGGTTAGAAACATAATTCTATAACCATTTAGGACTTAGGGGGTTTAAATAAAAATCGATGTTTTATAGTAAGGGGTGAGCCCGAATATCGAACTGTGATTTTGAACAGTCCGCACATCGCATCTTGTGGGAGTGTATTCTTTGGCAGAATGAACGCAATATTATGTTGGATAGTGTACAAGTTACATCCGGAGTTGTTTATTACACGGACCTTGTAGAAACTAGAACTAATTTCCGTGCGTTCAGGCGCTTTTGCCATACCTATTATTGGAATCAATTGTAACAGCAAATACCTACTTAGGACCCATTAACTTAATTAAATGTTATTCCGTGGTGCTTGGCAATCTGGGCTTCTCCCAGTTGCAATAATGTCCCTTTGTGCCGATTGGCCTAGTTCTGTTCTGTGTCCTGCTTATTATGGAGGGAAGTGGAAAAAATATCTATTTTCTTACTCCTCCGCTATTCTTTTCTGATTAATTTCGTTGCGGGACCCAAGACAGTTGAATCGTTTCTCCGGGACTCGTTGAGCTTCATTGCTCGGCGTTTTTCTGGCGGTCTCCACTGCTGATTCTGGCTTTCAGGAGTTGCAGTGGGTTGGGAACAGTGTGGCGGGTTTTGTCCCATTATAAAAAAAAAATTAAAAAAAAAAAGTGGTGAGCCTCCTTAGTATAAAACATCGAATTTTTTAGATCGTGTTTGGAGTTGAGCGACACGAATGACACGATTACTGACAAATGCTTGCACTGACCGGAGTGGTCGGTTCAAACCTGTGTGGGCGCTTTAGTAGCTAATCTACATTGTCTTCGCATGATCAGCTCCTATAATACGTAACAAATTATCAATAAGCACCCTACTTGCGTAACACGCTTACTATCAATTCGAATAATTTTGAAGCATATCTACTGCTAACTGCTAATCCATTTCTTCAATTGTTTGAAAAATGTACCTGCTTAACAACGTAAATAACGCAATGAATGTTGTTGAATTATCAAAATGAATCCATTGCTACTGATAGTGTGTTACATAATTCATCTGCAAAATCTGGATCATTATGAAGGATCTGCAGTAGCCCTCCAGATCCTTTGATTCATATGATTGAAAAAAATGTCTTGTTTCATCGCAAATCAAAGCCATTATAAGTGTAGCACGATATTACTCATGGACTTATTTCCGCTCGGGGACGCGGAGTGGTGTTCAGGACTCTCACCGGCTAAAAAAACCACCTTCGTCATCTGCCTTTTAGGGGTACCAGGGCCTGTAGCCAATGTAACATCGCTTCGTAGCGAAGCGAAATCGAATACCAAACCAACCAATGACGGGAACGATTGACCACGTGATTTATCGCGTCACGTGGTCAATCGCTTTCGTTATTGGTTGGTTTGGTATACGATTTCGCTTCGCTACAAAGACATTTTCCATTGGCTGGGGCCCCTGTGTAGCAACCATGAGTTTACATTACGAGACTCGATCGTCGATATGGAGCGCGTTTGACTCATCGATGGGCCCGCTTCAAGGTTGTAAGAACTCTCAACCAATGAGAGCGCCAAACGCGCTCGATATCGACGATCGAGTCTCGTAATGAAAACTCATGGTAGCTACACTGGTGCTCCCAATTCTACGGTAACTATATTACCACCCTGATTTAATAAAATTTATTTCCCCGTCATGAAAACTTGTGCAATTGACGTAATTGAAGATGTCTTCAATTGCGTCATGCTCAAAGGATATAAAAGTAGTGAATTTATCAACGAACATCTAAACACGATCAGCCTTGGCCACTGTGTACAAAGCCATTAGAATCATCAGCATGTTCCTATGGATTGCGGACACCGATTGACACAAATACCAATTAGGCAATATTTATTTTACATGTTGTGTAGAGCCTACTTCGGTGACCATACACTGTTTTTTGAAGGTTACCTAATAACAGCAGCAATGTCGATGGATAGGGTTAAGCTACGCTTGTCGAGGTTACTCCGTGGATGGGTGACCATATTTACATACCAAGTTCCCTCCGTGCCTTTTTTAGGGTTCTGTAGCCAAATGGCAAAAATGGAACCCTTATAGATTCGTCATGGGACAAAACCCGCCACACTGTTCCCAACCCACTGCAACTCCTGAAAGCCAGAATCAACAGTGGAGACCGCCAGAAAAACGCCGAGCAATGAAGCTCGACGAGTCCCGGAGAAATGTTTCAACTGTCTTGGGTCCCGCAACGAAATTAATCAGAAAAGAATAGCGGAGGAGTAAGAAAAAAGATATTTTTTCCACTTCCCTCCATAATAAGCAGGAGACAGAATAGAACTAGGCCAATCGGCACAAAGGGACATTATTGCAACTGGGAGAAGCCCAGATTGCCAAGCACCACGGAATAACATTTGATCAAGTTAATGGGTCCTAAGTAGGTATTTGCTGTTACAATTGATTCCAATAATAGGTATGGCAAAAGCGCCTGAACGCACGGAAATTAGTTCTAGTTTCAACAAGGTCCGTATAATAAACAACTCCGGATGTAACTTGTACACTATCCAACATAATATTGCGTTCATTCTGCCAAAGAATACACTCCCACAAGATGTGATGTGCGGACTGTTCAAATTCACAGTTCGATGTAGAACACTGACACAAAGGCGAAGGAACAAGTTTAAAAGAATACAGTTTACTTTTAAAGTTGCCATGACCTGTGAGAAATTGGGCAACGCAGTGGTCAACCTCCAGCCATGTCTTAGCCAGCCGATCGCCAACGGATGGAAAGAACAGATGGAGGTGCCGGCCCTTGATGGAATTATCCCACCTACTTTGCCATTCGGATAAGAGGTCCTCCCAGACGTCAGTCTGAGGTTTAAATAATCTAGAAATTCTATTGAGGTCGCGTCGTGTAACAAAGTTAGTGTCCATGGCCTCCCCCCTCGCGGAGTAGTACATTGAAGCACGTCGCTGTACTTCAAGATCGACTGGAAGTACACCTGCCAGAACGGGTAAGGCTTCAGTACTGACTGTTCTATACGCCTTGCATAAAAATATCAATGCCAAACGTTGGCTTTGAAGCAGTTTACGTCGCGCCGCCCCTATGCTGGCCCTATCGGCCCAAACAGGTGCACCGTAGCACATACATCCTAAGTAGGTAGCTCCATATATAGTTTTTAAAGTTAGGAATGATAGACCCCAAGTTGCTTTGGATATTCTAGTTAGGGCATAAAAGTTCCTTTTAGCTTTTTCGCCAACTATTTTTATATGATTCGTCATGTCTGTCTGTCCGTCTATCCGTCCGTATGTTCACAACAGGAGAAATCCCTAGTGTAGGGTAACGTCTTACACAACAGGAGAAATCCCTAGTGTAGGGTAACGTCTTAAAAATAAACCGGCCAAGTGCTTGTCGGACTCACGCACAAAGGGTTCCGTACCATTGATTTATGAAATTAAAGGATTTATTTGTATGAAAGATTACGCGGTAATAAGCGGTTTACGATTTACGAGGTATTAAAAAAAAACTACTTACTAGATCTCGTTCAAAACAATGTTCGTTGGTAGTTTTTATAGTAATGTACATCATATGTTTTTTTTTAGATTTTTCATTTTCTTATTTTAGAAGTTAGAGGTGGGAGACCGAATTTTTTCCACTTTGGAAGCGTCTGTCACGCAAACTATTCCGTTTAGAAAAAAATATTTTAGAAACCACGATATTATTTTTGAAGACCTATCCATAGATACCCCACACGTATGAGTTTGATGAAAAAAAAAAAATGTGTTTCAGTTCTAAGTATGGGGAACCCCAATATTTATTATTATTTTTTATTTTTACATCAAAATCTTAATGCGGTTCACAGAATACATCTACCTACCAAGTTTCAACAGTATAGCTCTCATGGTTTCGGAAAAAAATGGCTGTGACATACGGACGGACAATTAACAAAGTTCAAATTCCAAGACAGCTAAAACTTTTATGGATCTTTTTGTCATAGATTACTCAAAATTAAACTTAAAATACATTGCACTAAAGTAGGTATCTGCATAAAGTTGCGATGGAATGTAAATTATCTGAGATTATGTACAGCTATATATGTATACAGAGTGTATATAAATGACGTAATATATTGAGGATGCTGTTCATATCAATTTGTCTTTAGACTTTTTGTATGCTTATAAAAAGTTCGACTGTTTTTGCCCAATTTGGAACATACTCGGTTCGTGCCATTATGTTATGTATTTTAGTTAAGTACCCCGCGGCTGAATCCTCGGGGTACTTATATAAACACAAATCCTTTTGCTTGCAAACTGCCGCATATAAGTACCATAGATTCATAAACGAATTTTACCTAGCTACTTCCATAGGAAGCGCGTTCGTGAAGAGCCTATTCACTTAAAAAAACTGAGTGAATAGGAAGGAAGACGGCAGTTGAGCGAGGTGATGCAATGTTAAACCCAACAACACGACCAACGATGCCGCGCCAGAGATTGATCTGGAGACCCTCCACGACCAAACTCCCGACACAACAACATTTGGCGCATCGTACCCGGCACACATCGCAACACAACTGCTCAGATCCGTCCTCCGTACGGCTTCACCAGACATCATGCTGTGGCCGAAACACGACGAATCGCTTGGCGGCAAGATTTTGTCTGCTGGGTGGTAACTTCTGCCAGCAGCCGATGTTATGGCCTACCACCGAGAAAACACTGGTCTTTAGAAGCTGTATCCTGGTACACTGAAAGCCGACCATGACATAGTCGATAAAAAACTTGACAGAATGAACAGCGCGTCATTACGATTCATCATTTTAAAAGATTACCGACTCTTCGAGTTTATAAGCAAGACTGTTAATGGAATTCAAGCAAAAAGTCTATAGACTGATCGTGTATGTATTATGTAGTCGACTGGTAATCATTACGTCGACGACGCAACCTATATGATGGCATATGGGTATTATTACGACGAGCAATTGCCCATAGAGTATAGACCAAAAACTTATGGAAGTGGTCAACCACGACTGAGATAGGGATTATTAATAATAATTAGTTCACACAACTCTAGTCTATGGTTTTAAAATACCTAAATCCAAATTACTTACGCTAATCTCGGAAAGTACTGGTCCGATTTGAAAAATTATTTTTGTGTTGGATAGCCCATTAATCCAGGAAGGCTTTAGGCTATATAACATCACGCTGCGACCAATAGAAGCGGAGCATAATTAATTCCACGCGAACGAAGTCGCTGGCGGCTGCTAGTATTTATTAAAAGACAAAATTCAAAGTGTCTGAAGAATGAAATTAAAATTTATAATTGCCAAAAATTATGAAAATGTTAGAATCGTTTACCACAAAAAAAAAACAACAACAATTATAAAATGAAAACAAAAAATTAATAAATTCATGAATCCTGGTACAACTAAATGTTTTAAATTTTTTACCGACAGCAAGATAAAAGACAAAAATCAGTACGACAGCATTCGTCATCATTATTGGAATCAGCCTATAGTAGCATTGCACTATGCCCAGCAGTGGACTTGGCAGAATTGTCAACATCGGCACCATTGCCATAAACAAAAAACTTTATAATAACTAATTATAAAGATATATTAAAAACTAATTTCGGAAGTCGGTGTCAAAAACGAATACACAAAACCAAAGACACCAACTTCCGAAATTAGTTTTTTTTCACTTTGTAGTGTTTTTTGGAAGTCGGTTGTTGTGTTTTTTATAAAAAAGTTTTTATTTTACACTTTTTAGTTGTTAATAGTACTATGTATTCAGTTGCATCCGGTCAGACTGGAAGCTGACGCAAATATAGTTGGGAAACGACGTAATTTTATTTACTTTAATTTTATATCCGATATCCTTATCATGGAACCACCTTGGGAACGTCTTCTTTCCAACAGAAAAATAATTGTCAAAATCGGTTCATAAACAACGAAGTTATGCGCGAACAAACATAAAAAAAAAACATATATACGATCGAATTGAGTAACCTCCTTTTTGAAGTCTGTTAAAAAATAGAATAGAATACTGTAGGCCTCTCTATTCTCGGCAACTTATCCCATTATCTTATCCCATTGTTAGCAACCAAATTCATCATATTCTTAGCCATATCCTAATTTATCGGTCTAATTGGTCGGAGCAACATCTCTTTTTCTTCCATATTTCTCATTTAGTCGTTTTCTCCGTGGTAGGCAACAACATCAGCCGCCGGCATAAGTTACCACCCACCAGACAAAGTCTTGCCGCCAAGCGATTCGTCGTGTTTCGGCATGATGTCTGGTGAAGCCGTACGGAGGACGGGTCTGAGCAGTTGTGTTGCGATGTGTACCGGGTACGATGTGCCTAATGTTGTTGTGTCGGGAGTTTGTTCGTGGAGGGTCTCCAGATCATCCTCTGGCGCAGCATCGTTGGTCGTGTTGTTGGGTTAAACATTGCATCACCTCGCTCAACTGCCGTCTTTCTTCCTATTCAGTCAGTTTTTTTTAAGTGAATAGGCTTAATAAGCTAGTGCGTTTTACCATCAACGATTGCATCACTGCTTTCCCTCAGGCGGGATTGCAGTCAAGCACTAGTTTATAACTAATAAAAAAAAAATCTCGAAAATCACCCCTTTTCTCCCATCATCATTCATCAGTAACAATGGGTTTCATTTTGACAGTTCAACAACTTTCGTTGCGTTATTTACGTTGTTGAGCTGACACATTCTTTGAACATATGGAGCAATGGATTAGCAATATGCTTCAAAATAATTACAACTGTTAGTAATCTTCTTCTTCTTCAACCTATAGAGGTCTACTGCTGGACAGAGGGGGAAATTTGGGAGGGTTTGCCATAATCCCCACGCTTGGCAGGCGGGCTGGAGAACGCAATAATTTGATATTCCACAGGAGATGCGCTACTGCCCGTTTCCCTGGTGAGAGTTCCCTTGGATGGTTGGCTTAGGTGAGTGGGTGACACCGGGAGTGTGACAGACCCCGTCGCCCATCCCAGGGCGGCAGACATCCATTGAGGATTTCCACCGCGGAACAAAAAAAAAAGTGGGAGTGACATGCACTGTGGTTAGTGGTTGTAATAAGTCGCCTCCGTCTGTGACTGTGGCGTCGTGTCTCCGGTGTCGGCCAAACGGTTTATGACAGCCAATTGTAGATGTGGCTCGTGCATGTATTAATTTTCATACAAACTAGCGCCCGTCCACGTGGTGTTAATCTGGTAAAGTTAAGGTATGTGTGATCGGGCCCATACAAAATAATAAAAAAAACACTTTTTTCGAACTACCATGCAAAGGAATCTGGCAGGACAGGTTCCTTTTTCGAATCACGGCTATTTTTTTTTCTATCTTGAATGGCAACTCCATGGAGAACGCGTCTAATATCTAGCTCGCACCACCTTATACTAATGGACATGCGGTACGCGTATAATCTGCAGTATTTTTTTTACTTGAAAAGGGTGAGAGAAATGGAATATACTTTCGGTCTAGCACTATCTCTTTCCTCATAGATGATTGATGATTTTGAGAAAGATAAAGATAGACGACATTTCGTTTCCTCTCTTTCTTTCGGAGTGCCACAATTCTCATCTCTAAGGCATGTCCATTAGTATATGTCGATGGGTAGCTCGCACTGAATACAGTAAATACTTAAGTTTTAAATATGGCGGCGTTCGAAAATGGCGCGAAACCGATATGGAAACTAGATTACTACAAAATTGGATTTATATTCGTAATTACGCATTAGGACAGTGTTTATCTGAATCATATGTTGTATTTGGAATATCTGGCGCATAATGTTCATTGCTTTGTTAATTTTGTCGTGTTTTATTTGCGAACAATCTCTTATTGACAAAGCATTTACTCTTAAATTTTCATCATAGCATTTATAATCATGAAATTAGCGGAAAATCATGCACATTATTGAGTAACTTGCAGCCCTGCGGGGTAATTGCGTAATACTTTAACTTGTAGCAATGGGGTTCTTTTTGACAGTTCAAATACACTATAACTAATTACATAAACATAAACTAGAACTAATTTCCGTGCGTTCAGGCGCTTTTGCCATACCTATTATTGGAATCAATTGTAACAGCAAACACCTACTTAGGACCCATTAACTTAATCAAATGTTATTCCGTGGTGCTTGGCAATCTGGGCTGCTCCCAGTTGCAATAATGTCCCTTTGTGCCGATTGGCCTAGTTCTGTTCTGTCTCCTGCTTATTATGGAGGGAAGTGGAAAAAAAAATATCTTTTTTCTTACTCCTCCGCTATTCTTTTCTGATTAATTTCGTTGCGGGACCCAAGACAGCTGAATCGTTTCTCCGGGACTCGTCGAGCTTCATTGCTCGGCGTTTTTCTGGCGGTCTCCACTATTGATTCTGGCTTTCAGGAGTTGCAGTGGGTTGGGAACAGTGTGGCGGGTTTTGTCCCAAAAGAAAAAGTTCAAATACAATCATTGCGTCATTAACTTTGCTAAGTAAATAAAATTTTCAAACATATAAAGCAATGGATTATTAGCGTATAACTGCAATGCTTCGATATCGCCTTCGGGTTGTGGAGGTCAGACGGCAGTCGCTTCACGGAAAATATCGAAGTTTAGCCAAATTCAGCAGTCAGACTGGTAAAGCGGACCCCAGACTCCAAAGCTGAAAAAGCTTCGGATGCGACTGGGATTAACCCTGAGATGATGATGATGATAAAGCAATGGATTATTAGCAATATCCTGATAAAATGATTCAGTATGTGATATGTAATTTGGTCTCCTTTTATAAAAAAAACTTTTTCCTCGTTTCTTCGAGATATTTCCTGATTAAAACTTCTTGTTTGCGTAACCTTTTTGGGGTGTAATTGGTAGTTATTAAGTAAATTATATGTATGCCAATAACGATCAAAAATATGTACTTACTAGCTGTTGCCCGCGACTCCGCCCGCGTGGACTTCAGTTTACAGGAGCTCAGTTGCGCCTGTCAAATTATTGAGCAATATGTACGCCTGCGTTCACTCCCTTTTTCGCAACATTTTCTGTTACTGCTCTGCTCCTATTGGTCATCTCATCAGGCTCTAGACTATTTGTGTACCAAATTTCATTACAATCGGTTCAGAAGTACATATTGGCGTGAAAGCCGGACAGACAGACAGACAGAGATACTTTCGCATTGATAATATTAATAATTATGGATACACTGGACTTTATTCAAAGCGATTTTATATTATATTGAAATTTTATATTGTTACGAACATAGCATTTTCGAACCCATACCTATAGGTTAATGCATCGACTTTTACTAATCGACATGCCGTACGTGTATAATCTGCAGTAATTTTTTGGTTTGAAAAGAGTGAGAGAGATGGCCTATGCTTTCGGTCTAGCACTATTTCTCTCCTCATAGATGATTGATGATTTTGAGAGAGATAAAGATAGACCGAAACTTCGTTTCCTCTCTTTCTGTCGAAGTGCCACAATTTTCATTTCCATTAGTATGATGGGTTAATGTAATGAGTCGTGTTTCAACGTTACATTCGTTTATTTTCCCAAAAAAATCGCAATAGGGATGTTTCCTGGGTAAAAAAAAAAATATTATATTAGTCCGTCATTAAGATTATAGAAAAATATTGGATACGTATATTTTATTTTATCAAATCAATAAGAATTGACAAATATAAAAGGCATCAAAGATCAGGAATGGTAGCTGGTGACGTCACTGGCCGCTAAAAAGTGTAGCGTGCAGTGACGTCACACGAGTTTTCAACGCGCTCATCATCATCTCAGCGTTAATCCCAGTCGCATCCGAAACTTTTCAGCCTTGGAGTCTGGGGTCCGCTTTACCAGTCTAACTGCTCATTTGGCTAAACTTCAATATTTTCCGTGAAGCGACTGCTGTCTGACCTCCACAACTTGAAGGCGATATCTAAGTATTGCAGTTAAACCATTTGTTAGACTTTTGAGGGCTCCAACAACCCGTAACGACTGCCACTAGATGTTCGTATGGCAACCGGGATCAACGGCTTAACGTGCTTTCCGAGGCACGACCAGACCAGTGCAAATATTCATATTCATGCATACAAATATTTGCACTGTGCGGGGATCGAACCCGCGCCTCCTTGCGCGGCGGCCGAGTTCGCTATCGCTACGCCACGGAGGCTGGCGAGTTTTCAACGCGCTGTGTTGTCTTATTTTTTTGTTTATATGAAAAAATACGTGTCTAGTATTTTTTGGCAATCTGACTGGCGGACTAATTAGTTTTTTTTTTAGTCAAATACCCTATTGAAAATTTCCATCTGACATATTGGCATCTTGACATAATATGGTGCGCGTGCGCGAGTAGATATTATGGCGGGGTCGCGACTCTTGTATGTACGTACATATGTATTTACATAAGGGTGGGGTCTTGGGTGGATCGCAATGACCTACTCCGTCAGTACGTGTGAGAAATTTTTCCTCGAAACATTTTTGCAATTTAAAACAAGTAACTAATAGGCTTTTTTCATAGACACGCACGCGCAATTTGTGCAATCTTGTAATTTCCATATGAATCGGATTATTTGGAACACGGTAAACCAACGCTGTATGGATTTTGGTCATTCAGAAACGTGTTCTGGTTTAATTGCTTTTTTATTGCTTTGTAAAGGCTTCACTAAGCTAAAGATTAGTTTTTTAACGTAATAAAGGCTTCCACAGATAGACGCCTCAATAGTAGAACACTACCTACTTTACTTAGTAGCCTATTTAGTACTAAAATTAGTATAGTTCGTGAAGAAGAGAATCGGCACCACTGTCAGATTGAATCATTTTAAGGGTCTGCGCAGACGACGGAGTTTTCTCCGCGGCGCGGCGGAGAAAAAAGTACGCTCCGCGAATAAAAAGTCCACCGCGGATTTACCGCGAACTCAACGCACACGGTGTGCGATCATTTGTTGCTTAGAAATGTAGGTGCGTATTCCAAAAGAAAACTCAAGCATTGATCTCTGCTTAAGCAATACTTAAAACTAGTTTCAACCAATCAAATGGCTTGAAACGAGACTTAAGTAGAGCTTCAGTTTTGAGTGACGTTCTGTAATACGGACCTTAGAGAAGTGAGAGCCCACAACGCGGACTAAAGTCCGCCATGTGCGTTGCGTCGCCGAGTCACAAGAGTTCTATTTTATTCGGGGACTCCCCCGTACTTTTGTCCGGTCCGCTCTCTGCATGTCCTCGGTTGTTCGGGGGACTTTTTGCATGCGGTACTTTTAATCCCTTATTTTCGTTACTCTATACAGTTGTAAGCGATTTATTTTAGCGGACAAAAAAGTTCGCGGAGAAAAATCTCTCGTCTGCGCAAGCTATTAAACATAAGTGTTGCTAATCCATTGCTCGCATATGTTCGTAAAATGTCTCTGTTCTATAACGTGAGTTTAATTTATAAATTAATTGCATCTTTATCTCTCTATTTTATTAAGAAAAGGATAGTAGATACACTAGTCTATACCACTTTAGATTAATCCTGTCAAATTAAAATAGATACTCCATAGACAGTTTACAGGCGATTATAAACATGGCGACCAAAATTACGTCAATTCACGTCAGGCGCGGACTCAATTGACAGGTCTAAACAAAAAATTTTATCTTTTGTCCTTTTCTCAATGAAATAAAATTTAATTAAGTTCGTGAACAAGGGAAGCGTAGCCAATCAATGATCTTTACTAAATTAGCTGGCTGACACGATTAAATGATCCTGTATAGCATTGATAAAATATTAAACAGATACGATATATTCTAACAAAGTGACCAAAAAAAATGTGCCGAACACAGCAGCAGCACACATGCATATTTTTATTCGGCATACATTGGTACAGTGTGAGTGAGATGAGGCGCAATCTAAAGCACAGAGAAGAAAAAGATGGCGAGTGTTTGTCGTTTGCGCTGTTAGTGTTTGTCGTTTGTTTTTACGAGTGTATCGAGAGTGATTAAAGCGAGATACAGGACTTACTTCCTTTTGTACGCTTCATTTTTAGTGCGCTAGTGACATTCTACCTTAGTTTAATATTTGATCAATGCTGCATAGACAAAAAAGTACATATTATATGGGGTTACTTTCTAGCCAATCGGTAATCGTTTGAAACAAAAGAGCCACCGTCAAAAGAAGATGGCGACTGTTGCTTAGCATAATTATTGGCCAGTGAAAGTGTCAGGCTACGTGCTTCGAGTATTGTATCACTATCGACAACACTGCTGAGTAGATAGGAAAGAGAAAATACATCGAGAACTCGTACATTATTTATTTATTTATCCATATATTTCAGGCATCAAGGCCCATGTAAACATACTAGCTGTTGCCCGCGACTCCGTCCGCGTGGACTTCAGTTTACCACGCGCGGCGGTCCCTGTTTCCGTGGGAATGCCAAAATAAATGCCTACATTACTGCAAGGTTTCCTCAAAATCCATGAAGTAGTTTTTGCCAAAGCCGTAGTCCGTTCTGAAAAAATTAAAAAGGGCTCAGTTGATTTAAATAAGCGCCTGATAAAATAATGGGAGCAATATGTACGTCCGCGTTTGGTCCCGTTTTCGCAATATTTTTTGTTACTGCTCTGCTCCTATTGGTCATAGCGGGATGTTATATAGCCTGTGTCCTTTCTCGGAATTTAGACTGTCTGTGTTGTGTACCAAATTTAATTACAATCGGTTCAGTAGTTTTGGCGTGAAAGCCGGACAGACAGACAGAGTTACATTCGCATTTATAATATTAGTATGGATGGTACTGTAGTCTTCAAGCACAGAATAAACAGAGATGTAGACAAATCTACAAATTCCATACTAAAGTTTGAAATGACTTGTTATCTGATCCAATGCTAGGGTTTGACGTTGTTAACAATTGATTTCAACAGCCTCACTTCCCTAAGTTCACGCGGCGAGATGTTTTACAGAATAACACACGTCAAATTTGTGTAAATTACAAATAATTTAATCACTAATTAGACTAACTAAACTATCCTAGGCTGATAAAATTTTCGTTTTTCCTAATTGTGATAATATTACAGTTAAATGCGGCTCTCCCTGCGGGAGAGGAAACACGCCCCTTATTAGTAATTTACACACATGTTTATTCTGTGCCTGAAGACTACGAAAGTAACTCTGTCTTTCTGTTACGCTTTTCCGCTTAAACCTCTCAACCGATTTTGAGAAAATTTGGCACAGACAATCTTTAGTCTCTGAGAAAGGATATAGGCTACCGTTTATTGAAAAAAAAATTGATATTCCCGAGGGAAATCTAAAAACGCGATATAACAGAATTCCACGCGGGCGGAAAGCTAGTAGACATATTATAATGGCCTTGCCGTACCGCGTGCCGCCGTTGGATCTGCAGTATTCTTTTGGTTTGTAAAGAGTGAGAGAGATGGCCTATGCTTTGGGTCTAGCACTATCTCTTTCCTCATAGATGATTGATGATTTTGAGGGAGATAAAGATAGACAAAACTTCGTTTCCTCTCTTTCTTTCGGAGTGCCACAATTCTCATCTCTAAGGCATGTCCATTAGTATAATTATGTTGATGTGTTTTTTGTTTTTAGAACGGGCTAATCTATGGAAATATCTACATCATTTAAATTGCCAATGCAATATAAATGATGTAGATATTTCCATAGATGTTACACAGCCTCTCAATAGAGATTTTATAGGCTGTGTAACATCACTGAAACAAAAAAAAAAATCGTAGTAGGTATTTCCTGAATATAGCTAAGTTCTTGATAAGCCCACACCGATGATAATAAAAAACCACTTCTGCTTACCACAAACAAACCAGTCTATTAGGAAGTAAACAAATACAACAATCTTATACAAAATATTCGGAATACAGACAATTTAACTCATTTTAGGTTATGTCGTTAATAAATTAAACATTTCCTAAGGCTTAACTTACAATGAACATGCTTAAACTGCATTCCGAGGCAGTTAAAGCCGTCGGTAAGTCGATAAATTATTCGTCATTTATTATTTAATATATTCATTCTTACATGAAACTTAAGTTTGAGAATAATTTTAATTATTGTGTCTTGCAAATAACCATAGATTTTTAATGCTAAATAATCTATTAGTCTATTCTATGGTTTAAAGTGCTGCGGAAGGGAATAGCTCATTTTAAAGTCTTTATCACTAGCCTCGGTAGCGCAGTAGGCAGCGCGTAAGTCTCATAATCTTAAGGTCGTGAGTTCGATCCTCACCCGGGGCAAATCTTTTTGTTATTTTCCCAGCACTTTTTATTCCTTACCCGTGCTTTTTCTCAACTAACGAGGCCATGGAACCTGTTTGCCACTAGTTCTGTTGCAACTATCAATCTATACGCACCTGGCGTTCATTGCGAAATATTAACGCGTATGCAAATCCCATCGGCTTAAACAATGAAATGTCTTTACCAAGTCAGCCCACATCGGTACCGTAGTAGCTGTGATTGTTTACATTCATAAATACATAGTAATAAGACTTGTAATTACGCAATTTCACAACTTGCATTCCGTTACCACAATGCGTGCGACATTTCACAAATAGGTTGCTGTCAAGATTAATTTCAACGCCATCTATTGACAAGTAGAAGTACTATTCAAATATGAAAATTGACATCTTGCAACCTATGTGTACTTAATTAGTTTCTTTCATACGAAATATAATGTATTCATGTCATATTTAATTATGTTTTATAATAATATCCGGTTTAAAGCCATATCAATAGCAAAATACATATTATAAATTGATTTGTTTATTTCTTTCAGATTCAATCTCGCTGGAGTGCCTCAAAGAAGGATGTAAGTGCAATTTTTTTTTTAGGGCGTAATTGTTAAACCGTTGTATTGTTTATTTTTATCTCATTTCGTCATCTAAGCTAACAACCAAAGCGAAAACCGTTAGCTTATCGATAGGCCATCTTTAACGAATTTATAAGCGGATGGAGTTTACCTCTTTTGTAATAGGTACACAATTACCAACTTAGCTTTACTGCTTATTTTAATTGTAGCAACTCTTATGTAATAGCATGGAGGGTGATTTTCATGTACGTTTTTGTTTTACTTGGATAGTTTTGGGTAACATGTGCCAAGAACTCTTATTTTTATATGCAAGGAGGTAAGGTTAAATAATGACAAGTCCGACAAACATTGTTGTTGTTGCGATGTCAAGAAATCATATTTCAATATGTATTTATTAGGTTTTTTTGACAGGAAAGCTGAGTGTCACGTGCATTTTTCATTGGACTTTTAAAATTATTATTTATAGTGTCGTTTACTAAATAAAAGCGCGTGATTTATGTAGTAAAAAGTGCATTCAGTGAATAATTCATAAAGAACATTGAAATATCGCAGCATAGTGACCACTTCATGGCTTTGTATCAAATCTCCTAGTAGTCGGCTCACGCGGCCGTTTTTTCAACTGTCATTGGCGATATCCGCCATTTTTGCGAAATATTTTTTTTTTAAGAATTTTATAATTTCTTACACGTGTTATTGGCAAAATTTTGGTATCTAACCACAGAGGCCATTGAAGAGTTGAAGTAGTATTCACTCTAAAGAAAAGAAAAAGTATTTATTAAACACACAGCATACCCATATATACCAAACTCACGTCTTCTTCCCGAGAGGGATGGCAGAAAATACAAAACGCCACCTGGGCAATATTTCTTTGATATTTGATGATTTCATATAACTGGTTATACACAACATTTTAAAAAGAACACCATATAAAACAGAAACGAAATATTAATTTTCTTACATAGTAATGTAGTGTCGATAAAATTATTTTTTAATTCATCATTGAGGTCAAGCCAATCGTGATGGCTGATAGTTTAAATCCACTAATTATAGCCACAATGTTGGGATTAAAGATCATAATCGCAGAGTTATTAACTAAAAAATGTTTTTTTATGATTGCTGATTACAAATGCAATCTTAACCTTATTGACCTCTGTGGTGTACGTAAGCCAAATCCAAAACTTCTCACCATAGAATACTTAATGAAATAATTTCTGACTGCTCTTGTAATTTGGGTTTTTTCATTTTATAGATAACTAGCTTTACGCCCGCGGCTTCGCCCGCGTGGAGTTCGGTTATATCGCGCTTTTTAGATTTCCCTCCGGAACATCAAATTTTTCCGGGATAAAAAGGAGCCTATGTCTTTTCTCGGGGTCTAAAGATTGTCTGTGCCAAATTTCATCAAAATCGGTGGAGAGGTTTAAGCTGGAAAGCGTAACATACATACAGACAGACAGACAGACCGACAGACAGACAGACAGAGTTACTTTCGCATTTATAATATTAGTATGGATAATCTAGAACATCTTTATTTACTGAGGTCAAGACTTCCTTGCGTTCTTGTACCTAATAGATAACACGTAAAAATTGCAAAATCCTTACTAATATTATAAATGAGAAAGTGAATTTGTCTGTTTGTTCCGCTCTCACGCCGTAACTACTGAACCTATTGCTTTGAAATTTTGAAGACGTAAAGTTAGAAGTCCCGATTAAATAATAGGGTACTTTTTAAAAACCCGGAAAACTCCACGCGGGTGAAGCCACGCGCGTAAAGCTAGTTTTAAATAAATTCTTGACCTGTGAAAGCAGAAAAACATACTTTCGCATTTAAATCACGCTTGTATAATATTTAGATAAGAATACAGACTTTTAATTGTTGTTGAACCTTTTTCTCATCTTAAACACAAAGAAGTGAAATAGATCAAATATGAGTAATATTTCGCAATGTTACGACTTACAAACTTATTGTTGGTGTTACATTGAAAGCATGCCGTGAGAATTCCCAGCCCCTAATTGGCCAACATTGATAGTAAAAAGGGCTTCTGGTAAACGATTACTGTTGTGGACTGCAATTTTTATTGCGTTAATCGTTAAGTGGGGTTATTTGATTGCTTCATTCATTCTTGTGAGTTCAGGGGCCGTATTATGACTTGTTAGAAACTTAGTTGTTCCGGTGCGAGACTCGTAAAGCTCCATATATTATACTAGACGTATGACACCTTTCCTTCTTTGAACTAATAATGATATTACATAATATGATGAATATGGTGATACAATCCCTAGTATGTACATATATCGACTTCATTCACCAAAGTTTTCCCGATGAAATGTTCAAATAATGAATTCAGCTGATTTTATGTTTCCTATTTATCACAAAATTACTTATTAGATCTATCTAACTATTAAAGCAATCAAGTTATCCAAGTTCTGTAAGCACATTCCACAGAATGAAATTGCAAGCAACTGTATCACCCAATAACGTGGTCTATCTACATTCCAGACAAATAGATCAGTGTTTAATATCAATGTTTACGTTGTAGTCACGGCTGCTTGCCGACATTGGACAGTGCGTGACAAAAACTGCATGTCCAATGCGTTATCGACAATTCATATAGATTACGTGAACGAGCTCATAATTTAACTAACTTATTATAAACAAGGACATTCCGTATATGTTTCAAGATCATTTTTTGTAATCTTTTGTAAGTTTTATGTAATAGCTTGCTGAAATTTTAGTTGACTACATAATATGTAATTGTATAATAATGAAAATGGTTGAACTACAGTTCTCACAGAAACTCTTTTACGTTATGAGATTTTGCTTAGTAAAATAATAATTATATAGAGATCACTAGTTGTGCGATATTGTCAGAACATAAAACTCGATTAAAGTTTACAATCAATCAATCAGATAAGACATCTCAGTGTCAACATTAGCAAAAATACTTTCTCCATACAAATTAATGGCTGAGGTGTTAAACGGTATCCATTAATCATTCTAACCCGACCTTTTGATTGTGTAAAAACTTTTACTTATACTATAAATCACATCATAATATCAGTATTTCTGGATCAAAATACGCCATACTTGTATCAGACACCTTTCTTAAATATGATTTCATTGCAATCTACAAACTTTATATAGCCGTTGACGATTTTTTGGCGAAATCAGAATTTCACCAGAAAAGTGGCTTTTGCGCTGTTAATTCAAAGAAATCGCGACATTTTGATGCTATCAAAACGAGTTATTACTGTAAGATTGTGAATTTACACCTGCATGTGGTTTCACGTTATAATATTAAAGTTAATGATGTGGGCACAACAGCAGAAGTGACAACGATTCTTTGAAGTGCCCGCAAGCCGCAACCAGTCCGAAGAGAAAAGAAAGGAAGTATGTAGTTGCTACTGTAATATAAAAATGTTGCTTAGAAGTTACCAGTCATCAAAAAATCTATTCTAGAACGGCTCAAGCTTGTTGATTTCCTCCATACCACTAGATCTCATCTACATTCAATTCTTTCAAGATTTATGAAACCCGGGTACTAAAAAGAATATAAACTGTCGATGTATCTCGCCAATAACAATTTGTCCCATTTGCGATAGCAATAACAGTTACACCAATCTTCAGCAAACTAGAATTCTCACATGTTCGTCTTATTCTATCACCGGTGATTGGTTGTGTCATTCACGACTTCTTACGTATGTAGGTGCAACCTTGTAGTTAGTGGGTTATGCTGCGTCAGCGTGGGATGATCATTGTTTGCAATTTAGAACCCGCCTCCTCTTACTAATACGTTCGAAAATGTTAATACAACATGTTTTTGGGTTGACGACCTTCATTTATGAATACTTCCAAGTCTATGGAATAAGTTCATGTTAGACGAGACTTCAGAAATAAATGATGAAGAGCACGATGTTGATAGATAGAAGACATAAAGCCTTTAAAACATCCCATACACAAAAGGCTGTAGGGTATCGCCTGATCTCAAATACTACACGGTCAGTAACCACCGTTGTGTGACACTTCGAGTGATAACACAAAAAGATGACAACTCCTAAATCATTTGTCATACGAAAGGCCAAGACATCGGCTGCCGGCAGAAGTTATCACCCACAAGACAAAGTCTTGCCGCCAAGCGATTCGTCGTGTTCCGGTATGATGTCTGGTGAAGCCGTACGGAGGACGGATCTGAGCAGTTTTGTTGCGATGTGTGCCTGGTACGATGCGTCAAATGTTGTTGTGTCGGGAGTTTGGTCGTGGTGGGTCTCCGCATCAATCTCTCTTTGGCGCAACATCGTTGGTCGTGTTGTTGGGTTTAACATTGCACCACCTCGCTCAACTGCCGTCTTCCATCATATTCACTAAGTTTTTTAAATGAATGTGCTTAATAAACTAGCGCGCTTTACCATCAACGATTGCATCACTGCTTACCATCAGGCGGCATTGCAGTCAAGCGCTAGTTTATATTTATTAAAAAAAAAAATTACTTTCTTCAATACAGAGAGTATTGAGGAAGTTATTTTCTTAAATGTCATTATAAAAAAAATTCTACAAACTTTCGGCGACTGTGCAAAGGACGCCAACAGTTCAGTGTGTGAACACCGTACACCTGTACTTTCCTTTTTGCGCAAGCATCAAGTAACCACTGACCGATTACGTTTTATGGGCGTTTTGTTACGGCCGTAATTTTTATCTTCAAGATTCTTTCGCGGTCTGAATCGGAAAGATGAAATACGCGGAAATTACTATAAATGCCGTGCATTATTGGACCTAGAATGTTAATGGCTTCCCACTATTCATTACTTTCAGAATATGGTTGCTAACTCCGCATTCTCTAGCAGTTATTTTTAGACGAAAGCGTATTAAGTAACTGGGTAATGTGGCTAGACCATGTTGTAAATATTTTCTTTTTAAATCTAGTTGTTTGGACACTGTGAAAGTTTGTGCGGTAACAAACGTCAATGCAATTGCCCTACAGCCAACGCAATAGAAAAAAATTTATACAAATTAATCATACGCCTCATTGGTGACATGGTTTGAGGCCTACTGAGTGAGACGCCATGTGCATACTATATACATATATAGTTCATTAATTGTTATTGATAAGTATTCGTATGATAATGAGAAAAAGGTGCCGTGACCGGCCTCACTTTTTAGAGAACTCTTCCATCAAAAGAATTCCTAATAAAAACATCATTATTATTCGGAAAAAAGCACACTGTGGTTTGGAAATCCATAATCACGGGTGTTTTATAGGGCATTGTTTTAATGTTACAATACTATGTTATAAATTATAAGTAATCATAAATCTTGATGGTTATATTTCTATTCTGTGCCTAAATTGACCATAAATATTCATTTAATTTTGCAACACGTGGGAAATCTATGCTGCTCTGTGTCAATGTCATAAAATCTCTTCTTTAAATATCACGTGGTAGTTGTAAACCTCCATACTCCATTGTGATTGAGAAGTGGGTATTGCTTAATGATACTTTGCCTATTAGGTGTTAATAATAACCTGAATTAACACTTTGAAAGACACTTAAACGCCCTTCGGCGAAATAATAAATACAACTTATGTTCTCTCATTCGGTGTCCTTCGGTGGGTTCAGTATCATTAATTGGATGGCTATGATTGGTGGCAACGCCCTCAACGCTCACTTGACTTTAGCGTTACTAGCGGTTACAATTCCGCAACCTAAAGTGACCATGAAGATACTGACTGATAAAAATCGAAAGTTTCGGAACGACAGACAAATGGCCGATGCAGTCTCTTCATGTATAAGACCAGATTTACATTTTCTTACTCATAGGCGCGAATGATTGTCACAAGCACACCCTTTGCATCATCATGAACCTTTTTTTTATCGTCCCAATGCTGGACACTGGTCTCCTTTCATACAGAGAAGGATTGAGTGTAATCACCACGCTTGCTCAATGCGGGTTGGCGATTTCAAACATATAGTCCAGAGTTTCCTCAAGATACTTTCCTTCACCTTGTAATCAGCCATTTGTGTCTAAGATATACTTACCCTTTGCATATTACTCGCTAATGTGGTTTAACCATTAATTAAGTTTTGAAAAAAATTTGAAACCGATGTAAAGAAACACATTGTTTTCTGTAATTTCATTTCCACATTAACATCTCAGTTCTTGATTTGACTAAAATTCTGTAGACTTCCTTTCTTTATTCAAGAATTTATTTTAAAACGCAATGTGAAAGTGTTAAGAAATTTTATATCAGAGTTAATTAAAACACTTAAATAGCAATAAAAATATACGTGGATAGTTTATGAATAAGAAATACCTGTAATAAAGTATGTTATAACGAGGAACGTCTGAAATGGTTTTTCATTAGAAAATAATGTCAACTAATATTCATTTTAAATTAACTTTCGTGTGACAGTAGAATATTATCATTATTTTATTTAGTGTCGACTAACATCTTACAAGAGTTGCAGGTTGTAAAAATATCTAATCATTGTCACAGACTTTCACATATTTACCGCAGATTTTAATCGTCCTGTGTTGCCACAACAAAGCCTTTCGATACGATCGGGGACAATTTTGTGTAATTAGATCTGTTCAGCCATTGTTAAGTCGTGTGCGCTTATTACAGGGCAAACGATACAGTTAGCAGATAACGGTCTCAAAGGTGAGTGTCGCGAGATTTTAATTACCACTTGCAACACTGAGAAAACTTGATACATGGAAGTCTTATTAATATGAAAGGTTGTGTGAAAACAGTGAAATTATTCAAGAAATACTCATCATTGAAGAAATATTAATCATTGCATAAAGAAAACATATTACTTAAGAAAACTACTAATGCTTCAAATGCATGCATGTAATATAAAAACATTACGCAGTGCCGTGTAATAAGAATAACACAAACTATCACAATTCACACTACGCTAATTGACAAAAAGCCGTAAAATAAACTTCGCTTTCGTGTATAATTTCTATATAAACAAAAAACATGCAAACAAAATGCTTTCTTCGATTTTTGTGAACGCTTTTCTCTGCGTCCGGCAATCTCACGTACGTGCTACTTCGCGACCACCGTCGCGCTTTCCAATCGCGAATTTGAATTTAGAAGCTTAAAAATTAAAATTAATATTCCTGCCATCTATTGTCGAGTAGCCTTAAACTCTGCTTTATTTTTAAGAAAAATAAATATCAACTAAATATTATTGCTTTATTTATTGACGAATTAATTCTACGACTTTATATATGCCCTTGTGAAATATTTGATTTTAATGTTTTTAATATCAGTTATATTATATCAGGTGCATTAGGGGTCATCCATAAAGTACGTCACACATAAAGGGGGGAGGGGGGTGTCGACAAAGTGTGACATGGTGTGACAAGGGGTGGGTGGGGTAGTAAGTTTCCTGACATCACATTTCAAAATCTAATATAACTAGAGGTAGTAATCGCGTAATTTGAAATATTAATTATAAACTAAAAAATATATCCAACTCTATCTTTGGGACAATACGGTTTAAATTGTTTTGTTTACGATGTTTTAATTTAATATTTTTTCGATGTGAAATTGCAAAACATGTGACGTCACACTAGGGAGGGGGGGTTTCAGAAATGTGAACACCTGTGACAAGGACGGGGGAGAGCTCAAAAAATCATGAAATTCGTGTGACGTACTTTATGGATGGCCCCTTATCGAGTAAATCCCATGTACTTCGCATAGCTTCGCGTTTTGTTACGTCACGCATCAGGCAAGCGAAAGTATTTGTTTGTCCTACTGCTCAGTAGGTACATATTGATAAGTACTTATTTATTCGTACCTGCACAATGGAATTTCTCTCATTGGTATGCCCGTAGGGGCATAAAAGTAGGGTGGCCAAATAAAAACAACCGCACGGATAAAGCTGTTCTTGCCGCAGCCAGTTCGTGAATTATAGATGACCCGCCATTACATATGGAGAGACCTCAATCCCTTGGAATTATAAAACGTCACTCTTCCGTAGTAAAAGTGGCCAGTGTTGTACAAATGTTACCACCCACCAGACAAAGTCTTGCTGCCAAACAAAGACATTAAAATTATATTTAAATCTCTTTGCTGCCAAACGATTCGTCGTGTTCCGGCATGATGTCTGGTGAAGCCATACGGAGGACGGGTCTGAGCAGTTGTGTTGCGATGCGTGCCGGGTACGATGCGCCAAATGTTGTTGTGTCGGGAGTTTGGTCGTGGAGGGTCTCCAGATCCATCTCCCTCTGGCGCAGCATCGTTGGTCGTGTTGTTGGGTTTAACATTGCATCACCTCGCTCAACTGCCGTCTTCCTTCCTATTCACTCAGTTTTTTTGAGTGAACAAGCGCTTTACCATCAACGATTGCCTTACTGCTTACCATCAGACTGGATTGCGGTCACACACTAGTTTATAATTATAAAAAAAAAATGTGGCAATGTTAGGATAGGTAGACTCAGTGGCTTAAAAGACTTGCTTTGTGTCAGTCAAGATAGATAATATTTATACTGTAATCAAATGGGTGTTCTATAATGTCTATGGAATATTAGTTTACTAACCAGCGAGTTGCATAGTAAAGAACGCTTAGTCGATTCGTATAACGCAATTCAAATATATTAGCATATTATCTAGTTATGTATGACCTTTGACATAAATCGTATGTAAAAGTACACATATAACGGTTATTTTTATGGTTATTTATCAGTAACGTGTCTAATAACGATATTGTTATGTTCCATTTTCAAATTTAAAACCATTTTGTGTTAGTATTATGCTGTGCTTAGAAGTATAAAAAATGTAGGCTTTAATTTTATTGATTGTGGATTGGTAATATATTTGAAAACTGCAAAAGTTATTTTAATCTAGTAGAGGGGGGTGCGATTTATCTGCAAGGTAATAAATAACACATTGTTGAATTGACATATTTTTCGAACATATGGAGCTATAGATTAGAAATAAGCTTCAAAATGATTCCAATTGACAGTAATACCTAATGTGTTACGCAATTGGGTTGCGGTGTGGTAGTCAGCAAATGTTTTTTAAGATGTGGTAATGATAATTCTAATGATTGCTAATAATATAATAACTGGAAATAAATATTTGTTGCGTTGGCAAATCATATTAGTTTAAATTATGTAGTACGTTTCTGTAACAGTCTCACAATGCAATGAAGAATGTAGTAACGTTATAATACGTTGCCAAATTAAAGAGTATAACTTTGACGTAGCATGACAATTAAAGTACCTGCATAACTGCCCCCAATCGGAGAACACATTTTTGTCAAATGATTGCGACTAGTTGGGATCGTTCAGACCACCCATTGGTCCGTTCGGTCCTCCTTCTCCTCCTCAAGTCGTTCTCCTCATTACTGAGGGTCGTGATGTCCCTGTTAGAATTATCCTCTTCTTCACAATAGTTCGCCATTTGGTACGATCCCTGGCCGCGAGTATAGCATCATGCAGGCCGGTGTCCAGAGAGGAACGAATTTGGTCAGTCCACCTTATTGGACTGCGACCTCTGGAACGTCGTCCATCCACCTTCCCAGTAACCGTCAGATGTTCGAGGTTTTCTGCATCCTTTCTGCCGATATAGCCAAAATACTCCAAAATTCTTTGAACGCAGACAGAGGAGAGTCTTATTGTGACACCCAGCTCTCGAAGGATTGATGCATTTGTGCGGAATGCTGTCCAAAGAATCTGAAGGATCTTCCTCCAGCACTGTGGTGCTGAACAATCAAGAAAGCCGATCGAGACCGCATTGGCGGTCTCGATCGGCTTTCTTGATTGTCCACGTTTCCGAACCATAGCTAAAGATGGAGAAGATGAGACTGTTCGGCCCAAACGATCCCAATTAGTCGCAATCATTTGACAAAAATGTGTTCGCTGATTAGGGGGCTGGTATTACCTACAAGCAACAGCACATCAAGCTACTATAATCTTACTCTACTTTTTGATTGGGAATATCTGACACTTTGTGGTAGCTTGACCTGCTGTCGTCCGTACAAAGCAGAGCAACAATATAAATGGAAATAAAGTAGAATAAATTAATTAATTAAATAATGTTTTCGCAAAACGCTAAGCAAGCGCGCATTAAAATTTTAAATTCATCTGCGAATAAGTAGGTATATCACAGTTCGGGTTAACTTCCATGAGGCTATTCAGTGCGGATATGTAATAATGTAGGTTAAGTTTGAATAAAACTCTATGAATCAAATTTTGCGCCATTTTATTCTGTCAAGACGTTTAGGACTCAATTGGTGCGAAACACAATGTTGACAGATTGAAAAAAAAAAAAAATTTGCTGCGAATGTGATTCTTACCTCATAGTCCACACCTCAACATAATCATCATCATTCATCATTCTCCTGCCCTTATCCCAATTTATTTGGGGTCGGCGCAACATGTCTTTTTCTTCCACACCTCAACATAATATACTTAATATATGATCTACAGCTTATCAACAACTAATAATCTTATTAATTTTATAGTAAGCAATAGCCCCCCTATCATGCAAAATAGTGACTCAAACTTATAACCATAATTGCTACGGTTATTATAGCTGAGAAATAAAATAACAGCTCTTACTTGCTGAGTTTCAAAACATTGCGAAAGGCCGCTTAAAATAACAAGCCATGGTCAAGTGTGAACTGTAAAGAGTAATTAATCCGACTTGACTAACTCGACTACGTGTGTAAATCGATACCTACGATTTGGTAATCGAATGAAATGAATTATTTTTGGTGTCCTAATAGAGATGCTGTTTTGCGTAATTTGACAGAATAATTCGATCGTTCTTTATTTAAAATTATTAATTTCATGTATAATTCGCTCACGGTAATATTAAGGGGTTAAAGTATGAAAATGCCGTTTTGTTGCAATAGGTTCTATGAATTGACATAGAATCCTCATGGTTTGAGGTTTTCAAATTAAATTTTGCACATAGTTTCTATGAAGTTTTTCTTTTAAAAACACACTGCTGGACATAGGCCTCTTTCATGGCACGCCAACAAGCTCGATCCTGAGCAGTTCTCCCCCAGCCACTACCAGCCACCTTTTTGATGTCGTCGCTCCATCTCGCCCAAGGGCGTCCCACGCTACGTTTGCCTAGACGCGTTCTCCTCTCTCCATTTGAATATCAACTTTTCACTTGTTATTGTTATTCAACAAAGCTGGATACTGCGAAAATTCGATTAGTTTTTGAATACGAGTTCCGACGCGGAAGTATCGCGGCAAAAACAGCCCGCAAAACGAGGTGATCTGGCGTAGTCTGAGAGAAGCAGTCCTATGTCTAACAGCGGACTGCAAAAGTATTTTTTTTTTTTGACGAAAAATCAACAAATGGCTATTCCCGCTCTGGGCGGAGCGGAAGGCCGTGTCAAACTTTTACTGACTAAAACCGTAATCCTCCATTTGCCTGTGATCAACCCGTGTCCCTGGTAGAATTTTACTTGCCTTAGGACTATTTTTATTGTACAACTCTCTGTAGTGTACAGACGACAGCACCTCAAGCTACTACAATCTGTCAGATTTCTTTATTACATGTTCAGCTTTATCTCTAAAGCATCAAGGCTCAAGGTTTATTGGGAATATTTGACAGTTTCGGGTAAATTGACCTGCTGTCGTCAAAGACAAAACAAGGTATTTTCCTTATATTGAAAGGAATACATGATCTTTAAAGAAAAGTAATATTATTTATTTAACTTTTAAGCCTTTTAGGTGAAAACTATGAAAAACTGAAGCGCATAATATAATCGTCCACAGTTACATGAGCGCATCTTGCTAAATTACAGTTTCATCATTGATACCAAGATTCCAACCGAATAATCTAATCAGGGTAGACTTGATAAGGTTCTTAAATCATTGTCTCAATATCGATTTGGTAAAACATCATTATATCCTTCTAATCGTCTTCTTCAGCCAATAGAAGTCCACTACTGACCTGAGCTGAGCTGACAAAGTCCTCCCCCAAGGCTTTCATTGGTTTTTGGGGCTGCCATACTTTTACTGACTAAAACCCACCTGTGTTCCTTCAAATGTTTCTCTTGACCAACCCGCAACCCTGACTCAGGCATCGGTCTTCGTAGACCCCGACACGATGACTGATATCTCTTTCAGGCGCGCGTGAAGTACGACGCGGCGTCGTCGACTCGGGCCTGCCCCTATTCGGCGAACACAGTTTTGTCAAATGCTTGCGACTAGTTGGCATCAGTTGGAATCGTTCGGACCGCCCATTGGTCCGTTCGGTCCAAACGATCCCAACTAGTCACAATCATCATCATCATCTCAGCGTTAATCCCAGTCGCATCCGAAGCTTTTCCAGCTCTGGAGTCTGGGGTCCGCTTTTACCAGTCTAACTGCTGATTTTGGCGAAACTTCGACATTTTCCGTGAAGCGACTGCCGTCTGACCTCCACAACCCGAAGGCGATATCGAAACATTGCAGCTAGACCAATTGATGGACTTTTGAGGGCTCCAACAACCCGTAACGACTGCCATTAGATATTCGTATGGCAACCGGGACCAACGGCTTAACGTGCTTTCCGAGGCACGACCAGACCAGTGCAAATATTCATATTCATGCATACAAATATTAGCACTGCGCGGGGATCGAACCCGCGCCTCCTTGCGCAGCGGTCGCGTTCGCTCCCGCTACGCCACGGAGGCTGTTGCCAACTAATCACAATCATTTGACAAAAATGTGTTGGTGCTGGTCCTTACCAGACGCCTCAAGCCCGCGCCTACTGTGGGCACTGTGGCCGGAAGTTCGACGTTGTCTCTCGACTAGGAAATGTGCCAGTACATTAATATCGAAATTCTATCGTTTCAATAGTTCAACAATACTTACCTAATTAATAATATCCGGGTTGCAGTAGCGTTGTAATAAACCCTCAGAGTTTCATCAAGGAAGGTCAAATTAACAAATCCGTTTGATCTTTCCCACCTTAAACAGACATCCCCATATAACAGTTACGGAAATAACAGTTCCTGCTTGTTACAATCGCGACAAATTATGTAAAATTTACCTTTATGTAAACGACTTAAGTTGCAAACAAAACGCAAATTTAATATTGTAATTGGACTTAACTGTCCCATTATGTTCAGTAGAATATAACCTTTATTGTTAGGTAATAAGGTTCAATACATTGATAATATTGTGTTCGAAGTAACCGTGAAGGCGGCATTGCTGTGAGGCAAATCATTTTGTCACGATAATTTCAAGCGTTTTACCCAGATTACACTACACTATTTTCGCTGTTTCTGATTAATGTTTATTCTATGATTTAAGGATTAGCTGTACGTTTTAATGCCTAATTCCGTATAATTAGTATAATCAATCGGAATAATGTGCAGAAATCACAATTCACTACAATTTTTGTAAGTGTCAAGTTTTAACGCGGCTTCGATAGTTTTATCGTATCTCTGTTTACACTTGATTACTAAATATTTACCGCTATTCGTCACTAGATGGCATTAAGTAAGCGGATCATTTACTTAAAAAGGTATAAATTATATTATTTATTTCAAATTATGCATGGATATTTATTTTCGTAATCTTACAAAGCGGACGCCAAATTTGTTGGTTTAAAAACAAACTCATGTCGTAATGGTCGGGAGTTACATTTACTGCTCGCTAGAGGGCGGTCGTGCACCCGCCACCTATATGCAATCAGTAATGGTCATTGCATTATTATTTTATAGATCCTAGACTAGTCAGAGTAATAATACAGTAGCACTAATGACCAAATTACGGTTATTAAATATTTTATGAAGAAATTATTTTATTATACGCTAGATAAATTAGCCAAGATTATAGGAACAATGTAAAAGTGGAGCAAAAATTATAAAACTTTACATAATCTGTGTAATAACGAAACAATGGGAGCAGAAGTTTTCCGCTCGTGAAAATAAACTAAGCAGAAATGCCAAAAAGACATTTCCGATACCGGGAATCGAACCCGAGCCTCCTGGGTGAGAGCCAGGTATCCTAGCCACTAGACCATATCGGATGTTGCTAACTTTATCGAAATTGACGTTTAGAAGATATACTGGACTTAACAGGCTTAAAAACAGATGTTTTAATTTCCACCTTATCTTAACGATATCTATACAAAATATGTAAAGTTGTTATAGCGGCAACAGAATGATTCAACTGTCTAGCTCTATGGAACTCTACACAATGTAGTGTTCAATATTGCATTGTGGTAGAGAACGAGAGTTTTCTCCGCAGCGGAGAAAAAAGTACGCTCCGCAAATAAAAAGTCCACGCGGATTTACCGCGAACTCAACGCATACGGCGGTCATTTGTTCAATTATTGCTCAGAAATGTAAAAGAAGTGAGAGCACACAACGCGGACTTAAGTCCGCCATTTACATTGCTTCGCCGAGTCACACGAGTTCTATTTTATTCCAGTACCTCCGTACTTTTGTCCGGTCCGCTCTCTGCATGTCCTCGGTTATTCGGGGGACTTTTTGTACGCGGTACTTTTAATTCCTCGTTTGCGTTACTCGATAGGTACACTTGTAAGAAAGAAATCCCTCGTCTGCGCAGGCTATTAGTGTTGCAATTCTTCGGGCTATGTCTAATATTCAAGTTCTTCTGCGGATCTCTTTATTTCAGGCGCTTAACTTTGTGTTAATTATTTGATCACCACTCATTGCTATAATATTAAACAAAGGTAGATAAGTCACTAGCGCATTGAACTTGAAGCGTACAAAAGATTATAATTCTATTCTCTTGCCTTAGTCACTCTCGATACACTCGTAAAATCAAACGACAAACACTAACAGCGCAAATGACAAACACTAGCCATCTTTTTCTTCTCTATGCTTTAGATTGCGCCCCATCTCACTCACACTGTAAAAACGTGTGAAATGTACGCAGAATAAAAAATTTGCATGTGTGTGCTGCTGCTCCGATCGGCACATTTATTTTGGTTAATTTGTTAGAGCATATCATATCTGTTTAATATTATAACAATGTCACCACTGCTCTCAAAACGGTGACGGAAAGCATCGTGAGGAAACTGGCAAGTCCTAGAACCAAAGAGATTTAAGATGAATAGAGGGGGCATGTATCAAAATGGCGTAGAAAAACTGTGATTCCATGTCTCAGTTCCGCCATCTAGTACAATATAACAAAATTAGATCGACACTTGGAGACAAAATATATTCAGCTATTGCCCGGTAGGTGGCCAGTGTGGTCTATGTTGCCAGATCCGATTTAATACCCTAGTATAATTCAAATCGGGTAAATAAATATTGAAAAGTATACAAATTATGTGAAACTTGTCTTGTACAAACATCAAAAACTGTTTTAGTATTTTATTCGCTACTATTCATTTTCCGTGACACCGTCTATTGGTATTTTTGATATGTTTACGAATTATTATAATACTCAATTTATTGCGATTTTTGAGTATAATAAACCTTTTAGGCCATAAAGCGCATTTTGTTTTGCAATTTTTGTTTGCATTTTGTTTTTAGCAAAATTATTCTTTTTACATGTTTGTTTGCAAATGTTTTTAAATGGCAATACTAAAAACTTTAGTAGGGTTTGTATCATTTCGATATAAAGTTATCGATAATATTTAAAGAAGTTTTCGAATTTTGATAGTTTGAAACAAAAAAATTAGGAAGCAGAAAGTTTATAGGTAATTTCATGTTTTTTGTTTACAGTTTTTTATTTATATAATTCTTTTAATATAATAGGCGCTAAAGTTTAAAGTTGCCGATTTGTACTGAAAATCTGAATTGTTTATTTTTTAATTTTCAACTAATTTATTTTATCAAAATAGTTACCATTATTATGTATACATTGCTGCCTTCTAATAGGAAGGTCATTTATGTCTTTGCGATAGAACTCTGAGGTTCTAGACTGCACAAACTGTGTGAAAACAGAACTGCCTCCTGGGAAGAAAATTTCTTGTCACGTAGATAATTGTCCAAATCAGGACAAAAATGGTAGTCCAAAAATAACAAAAACCTAGGTGAATGAATAGTACTTCTTCATTAAATTTTGTTCATCAATATGACATGATTATGTTCAAATAGAGTTAAAAACAAATAAACTTGAAATATAGAAATATTTAAGTTTATTTAGCTTTATTTTAAATGCCAATGAAATATAGCAATAAGTTTTCAACTTAATAAATATTATCGATAACTACATCGATAAACAACATTACTACATCTCTACAAGTAAATAGTAAAACTACTCAACAATAGAGGGCGGTTATTACAATAATGGAAAAGTTTCTAGAACAATTTAAGAATTTATTTAAATTTGAAATACAGACGAAATATAAATAATTCTTAGAAAAACATTTTGAAGTTAGGTCCAGTCGTTTTACCATAACAAGATGTACAGTAATACAAAGCGCAACATGACATATTTCCTTAGAAAATGTTTATTTTTGGTGGACACAAATTACGTCTTGACGCGCAGACTAGACTGAGCGACTTTTAACCAGTTTGCCAGAAGTATTGGATTACGATTTTGTTCTTGATGTCCTGTCTATTGTAAATATAATTTTAATGTCTTTGCCTAGAACAAAAACTTCGGAGTCATGTGACATCTACCAACCCGCATTGTGCCCGCATGTAGATTACGGCCCACTCCCTCTCATTGAGAGGAGGCCTGTGACCCAGGAGTGGGAACATTAGAGGCTGATTATAGTACGTACGACAGCAGGTCAAGCTACCCCAAACTGCCAGATATTCCCAATCAACCTTGAGCCTTAATGCTTTAGAGATAAAGTTGAAAATGAAATGATGATGATGATGAAAACTTCTGCTGGCGCATTTTGCTTTGTATCTGATAAGTGATTGAAACTGAACCTTCACACTTAGGTCGGTTGGGATACTGAATCGGATATAGCTACTCGACTGCAGTTGGACAGTGGTGCTGAATCTCGCCTCCATTCGTAAATTTTTACTTTTATCACAAGTACGGACGACAGCAGGTGGGCAATCGCGCTAAAATAATTCAACCAAAACAGAATTGGATCGCAACCAAACCATAACTTTTGTTATGTTTCGTATCGCGCTAACGGTTTAACCATAACTGGATTGCAATTGGAACGCAACCCCTGTCAAATGAAAAAGTTGAAACAAAGCTAACTTTTTCTATGCCATGTCAAACTTTCTTCTAAACGATTAGATTTACTTATAATTGTTTTAGTTTTAATTATTATATCTGATGAAATGTATCACTCATACCTACATTGATTTTACTTCAACCGAAGTTAAAAGTTTAGCGCGATACGAAATGTAATCGAAACTAAACCATAACTTTAACTGGATTAGATACGAACAAGAGTTGAACTTCTACCGTTTTATTTAGCGCGATCACCCCCCTGGTCAAGCTACCCCAAACTGTCAGATATTCCCAATCAACCTTGAGCCTTAATGCTTTAGAGATAAAGTTGAAAATCTAATAAAAATAAATCTAATCCAACACACACTTGATCTCACAGCTTATTTTTACATGCTTTTTATTAGCTTCACTTGTATGTTTGCTTGCTTGTTTGTTTGTTTGTTTGTCCGTCTCTAATTCTTTGGACTACAAGTGAGCTGCTCAATACTGTAAAATGTCTCACCTTTTTCAATACGTTCGTTCGTTTTTTTTAAGGATATCTAACTAAAACGTATAAAATAAATATAGTTTAAAAAACTAAAAAAACATGCTTTTAAAAAATATCAGACTAAAAAGTTAAAAATATTTTTTTAAAAAGCGTGAGGCGCTTAATATACAAAAATTATGGCACAAAGCGCCTCACGCTTTTTTAAAAATTATTTTTAACTTTTTAGTTTGGTATTTTTTAAAGGCATGTTTTTTAGTTTTTTAAACTATATTTATTTAAAGTCACTTCATACTCTACACATAATATTAACATAATGTTGTTGTTCGTTTACATAACCTTTACATTCGGACACGCATTGTTCTAAGACAAGTTGCGTACATGCTCACTAGTCACTACGAGCTTCCATGGGAAGGGAAACCGTACTTACTACAGAATGAAGATGAGAATTTCCCTCAGTTACAGGTGTAATGGAACCTTTTTTGTTTTGTTTGGTAGGTATGAGAAATCCTAAAATACCTACTTAGGACCCATTAACTTAATCAAATATTATTCCGTGGTGCTTGGCAATCTGGGCTTCTCCCAGTTGCAATAATGTCCCTTTGTGCCGATTGGCCTAGTTCTGTTCTGTTTCCTGCTTATTATGGAGGGAAGTGGAAAAAATATCTTTTTTCTTACTCCTCCGCTATTCTGATTAATTTCGTTGCGGGACCCAAGACAGTTGAATCGTTTCTCCGGGACTCGTCGAGCTTCATTGCTCGGCGTTTTTCTGGCGGTCTCCACTGTTGATTCTGGCTTTCAGGAGTTGCAGTGGGTTGGGAACACTGTGGCGGGTTTTGTCCCACAAAAAAGGAGAAATCATCAAATGACCTCTCCCGCCCTGAGCGGAGCGGAAGGGCGTGTCAGGCTTTTAGTGGCTCAAACCCACACATGTTTCTTCACTTGCCTGTTGTTGCTCTGTCAATATGAAACCCATTGCTATTGATGGCACCGTAGGCCCCCGCTTGCGGACGATGGGCAGCTCGCCACTCGGTGCCTCCTGGGCCAGGGTTCCGGGTTCGTTAAAAACAAACCGTGGCTCTGGTTTCTTCACTTGCCCTCGCGCCAGGGCCACGGTTTCTTTTTTAACCAACCCGCAACTCTGACCCAGGAGGCATCGGTCTTCGTGAACCCCGTCACGATGTGCTGACATCTCTTTGAGGCGTGCGTGAAACACAACGCGCCGTCGACTCGGGCCTTTTCCTGGTCCTTAGAAGGCGAGCTGCCCACTGCTCACCGCTCGCAGACCTGCGCGTATAATGGATTAATGGCCGGGAGTTGGATGTTGTCTCTCGACCAGAGGGTCTCCTGCGGCGGCTAGAGGCTTGAGGGCGCTGGCGATCCCTGCTCCATGACGCGCTCCGCCTCCTCATTTGCTATGTGTAATGGATCTTTAGTTTTGGTCCTCTTGTTATACAATAGTGGTCTATACGTGTGGTGGATAAAGCCAGAAACTCTATAGTTATAGAAATACCAAACTCAAGAGGGGTAATTCTCTTATTTTAAGGAAATCCGTCTCAATTTTTTCCCCATTCCATTTTGTTAGTTTTTTTTTTGCGACTAGAATTTGAAAAAAGAATTGAGAATTGGCCGTCTGGTAGAAAACAACGACTTCATATGGTTAAAATATATTTTTATCGTACAAAAGTGTTTGCCGACAGCAGGTCAAGTTACCTGAAAGTGACGAAAGTATTTGACAGTTTCGGGTAGCTTGACCTGGTGTCGGTTCCCAATGAACTTTGAGCCTTAATCCTCTAGAGATAAAGTTGAAAATCGAATAATGTAATCTGACAGATTGTAGTAGCTCGATGTTATTGTCGACTGTACAAACCTATAACAATATAAATCACCCGTTGGATTCTGTAAAAATCTGTGTGGTGTCAGAGATAAGTGTGTTTAAAACAAACAATTTTTTTTATTAGCATACAGTTTATCAAGCAGACCTATCATCATTTACACCCACAAACTGTTCCTATTAATTACAATCATTTTGTAGCATATTGCTTATCCATTTCTCCATATCTTCGAAAAATATGTCTGCTGAACAACCTAAATAACGCAATTAATGTTGTTGATCTGTCAATATGAAACCCATTGCTATTGATAGTGTGTTACGAAACTTCCGGCCACCGTAGGCGGGGGCTTGCGGACGATGGGCAGCTCGCCACTCAGTAAGGACCAGGCCCTGGTCGACGGCGCGTTGCGTTTCGCCCGTGCCTCAAAGAGATGTCAGCACATCGTGACGGGGTCCACAAGGACCGATGCCTCCTGGGCCAGGGTTCCGGGTTGGTTAAAAAACAAACCGTGGCTCTGGCGCACAGGCAAGTGAAGGAACACGGGTGGGTTTTAGTGAGTAGGTCTAACACGCCCTTCGGCTCCACCCAGAGCGGGAGAGGTCATTTGATGATTTCCCATCCAAAACAAAAAGAATGTTGTTACGCAATTACCCTGCTGGTTGGTTTACCTACGATTTTTCCGACAGTCGAGGACGACAATTCGACCCGGAACTGAGAAATCAGGATATTGGTTTTAGTGTCCTTCTCGCATCGTTACGATGCTGATTACAACGGCTGTTACCCAAATCCCCAGAAAAGGAAAGACCTTCAGCCTGGGTAGCACTCATCGGATACCGTGAACATAGTATCCATGGCATAATCCATACTAATATTATAAATGCGAAAGTATCTCTGTCTGTCTGTTTGTCTGTCCGACTTTCACGCCAAAACTACTGAACCGATTGTAATGAAATTTGGTACACAGATAGTCTAGAGCCTGAGATAGGACATAGGCTATAAAACATCCCGCTGTGACCAATAGGAGCAGAGCAAGAACAAAAAATGTTGCGGAAATGGGAGCAAACGCGGATGTACTACATATTGCTCCCATTATTTTAACAGGCGCTTATTTTATATCAACTGAGCTCATTCGGCTAGAAGGTTACGCGGGTGACACCGCGGGGCACAGCTAGTATTACAATAAAACCAGCTTCTTCAACCTATAGAGGTCCACTGGTGGACAAAGGCCTTCCCTAGGCTTTCCGCGATGACCGGTCTTGTGCTGCCCGCATCCATCGGCTTCCCGCAACCTTCACCAGGTCATCGGTCCACCTCGTTGGGGGCCTCCCTACGCCACGTCTTCCGGTAAGTGGCCGCCACTCCAGAACCTTACTGCCCATCGGGCATCGGTTCTACGAGCAATGTGTCCCGCCCTAACTACCACCTAATTTTAGCGACTCGAAGAGCTATGTCGGTGACTTTGGTTCTTCTGATACCAGCTTAGTACTGTCCAATTGCAGGGCAGAGATACGAAAGCAGAGAAGACGATTTCAGACCTACATTAGTTCTTCTTCTTGTTGGATCATGGATATGTGACTATCTGCACATCACACGACCCCTCTGCACCTCAAAAGCACGTTAAGCCATCAATCCCGGCTGTCATTTGTAGATCTTTGGGAATCGTTACAAGTCGGAAGCCGAAAAGTTGCCCGACTTTGAACAACAACACGCCCGAGGCATAAGAGACGAAACCAATAACACGAGGCCACACAACGAATAATACAATACCAAACACAATCGAAGTACTCAACAACAGGTGGTTACAGCGACCACTTTCACTAAATTCCTGCAGTTGATCAGTGGTGGATACTTAGATAGGCACCATAACTACGTCGCGAATGATTGCGGTAACTATTACTCTAAGTGAGTGAAGAACCCTCGGGCGATGACAGGGGAAATTTTAGTTGTATTGCAGAATTAATTGGGTAGATAGATACCTGGTACTTTTAAGTCCAAGAGTTCGAGAGACGATTAGGCCTTAAATTTATAAGCCTAGGGAACTTTGCGTAAACGTAATACACATTTTATAAAATCAAGTTCTTCCAACTGAAAAGAGAGCTGTGCTGCTAGAATTAATTTTGTTATTTTCTCCTTTCCAGAAAAGCATTAGGAAGTGGTGACGAGCGTGCGTTTTTGGGAACTATGTTATGTCTATTTGACGTGCTAAAAGATTATAAGTAAGCCTAATTTGAATAAATAAAGTTTAATTTTCTACTTGGACGGGTCTGAGCAGTTGTGTTGCGATATGTGCCGGGTACGATGCGCCAAATGTTGTTGTGTCGGGAGTTTGATCGTGGAGGGTCTCCAGATCAAGCGCAGCATCGTTGGCCCTGTTGATGGGTTTAACATTGCATCACCTCGCTCAACTGCCGTCGTCCTTCCTATTCACGTAGTTTTTTGGAGTGAATAAGCTCTTAATAAACTAGCGCGCTTCACCATCAACGATTGCAATACTGCTTTCCGACGCGAAGGAGGAGTAGTTTCCTGCTCCGGCGGGATTGCGAAAAAAACATGTTTCTCTAAACACTTGAATTGATTGGCTATCAATATTATTTTATTTGGCAGCAAATACCGTTAACAGTTAACAAAACTTTCAAAACACTTTGTTAAACACATTATTATTTTAAAGAGTTATTATTTACTGTATTGTATTGTGTGGCTTATTTAAAGCGTCGACAGCTTCGGTGGTGCGGACACGTATCACGTATGGCGGACGAAAGAGTGGCGAAGCGCATCTTTTTCTCTGAGCTGGAGGAGGGCAAGCGAAAGCATGGCGGACAACACCTCCGGCTCAAGGATGTCTTAAAACGACACATGAAGAGATGCAATATAGAACTCTCTGAATGGGAGCGTTTGGCAGCAAAACGGTCAGAATGGCGCGGAATGGTGTACAGACAAGTACGCGAGTTTGAGGAGCAGCGCAAAGCTGGCCTCGATGCCAAATGCGACCAATTAAAGGCCCGCCCACCTGCTGCCATCACATACAACTACGTCGACGGCGTGCTTACGTGCCCTTAGTGTGCATGAAGTTTCGCCGCCAAGATAGGCTACATAAGCCATCTTCGGGCGCATGAGCGCCAAATCATCGGCTAGGAGTCGAAGTGGTCGCCGTGGCCGAAATCGGTCGGGAACATCATCATCATCATTTACTGCGTTATCATTATCACGTATTGTACAATACGCGATCATAGCAAGTGGATTGCTCCACTATTTATAACGCTTCCGAGGTAATTTGGGTAGTTTGTGCCACAGTTAAACATTGCAATTTTGTGTGTAACACGTAATTTATTGGTCGTTTACTCAATCTTGGGATTTGGAATGTTGATACATTCCATATCTCAGGATTGTGTAAACGTGATGATTCACGAGGACTTAATATGAAGGTTGGTGGCAAGGAACATACCAGATTTAATGAACCAGAAGACACAGGCAGGGTAATTGCGTAACACATTATCAGTAGCAATGGGTTTCATTTTGACAATTCAACAACATTCATTGCGTTATTTAAGTTATTGAGCAGACACATTTTCGAACATAAGGAGCAATGAAATAGCAATACCTAAGCATTGAAAATGATTCCAACTGATAGTAATAGCACAGTATAAAAATCATACAGTAGATCGACGCCTTTGATCTCGTGTAAAATGCCGACATCGTCTAGACAGTAACACATCGGCCAGGGTTGTCACAAACAAACAATATTTATGAAATTATTTATTTATTGCAGATCAGCATCGATATTTAATTAATTTGCTATTTTTACTAAGGGAATAACTCGAGACAGATTTAAGTTATTTAGAAGGCATTTTCGTAACCAGCACCCCAATCCACCTCGGAATTAACACCCATATCATATTGTAAATATGTACTTACATTTAAATTGACGTCCGCCATCTTGGATTTCAAAAAGGATAGCTTTTTCGTAACAAGCACACAATTATATTTACTTAAAATTGACACCCATATTAAATTATAAAAAATGACGTCCGCCATCTTGGATGTCAAAAAGGTTGGCTTTTTCATAACAAGCACCCCAATTATACTCAAAATTGACACTCATATCAAATTATAAAACAAACAAATTAAAAATAAACGCGTCAGCCCTTAATGATAGATACCGAGCTACGAACATCGTTTTGTTCGCAGCTCGGGTGCCGCTTACCCGCGTCTCGTCCCTCACACCCCGCACGATTGCTCTGTCTAGACGTCTTCGTCGGACGACTGTATGATTTTTAGACTGTATGATTTTTAGACTGTGGTAATAGTATTACGCAATTAGGGTTGTGGCCTATACTAAAGACAATTGAAAGGTTGTCTGTAAAAGATCGTTCTTAGCGATAAGACCGCTCATTGTGCCACCCTTTGTAAAATCTTTATATTTATGTTTCTGTAATCTATGTATATGGTGTACATAATAAAGAATATTCTATTCTGTTCTTCTCGCTCCTTTTTTGCATAGGAGGCTCTCGGTACTTTGGGCTCGTACGGATTATAGAAACATGACCTAAAAGATGAAAACGCCCCACCTTGTTCCCCCGTTCATACAGTCAGTTCAGAAACAGAGGCTACTCTGCCGGCGTATACAGAATTAAAAGAATGTGGTCTCCAAGATAAAAGTCAGCACTCAGGCTGGGATGATTGTGTTTTCTTTGACAGTGTACTAGCTATGATTGTGTAGGAGAAACTAGAGACACCCATGGGTAGCGCCAGCGGAGCCCTGACAGTTGCTCAGAGTGATCAAAGGTACTATGACCATGAGTAGAAGCAATAGATGGCAGAGGGTAGTTAATTGGGAAAATTCACGGGCATTCCTGTCACCATCAAACAAATTAACAGTCTCAGGAAAATCGACATTTTCACTGGAGACACTTCTCATAATATAGCGGTTGTTAGCATTAACAATAGTCGACATGAAGATGAAGATACTTGATGATCAAGGAACCGTATCTACAAAGAATATGTACAAAGCTCGGAAGAAAAAGCCTATATGATTTTAACATATTAAACCATTGCGCTAATTGTCTTATCAAAACATTCTATACGACTTCCAAAATCAACAATATATTCCAAACAAATAAACAAAAATAGCAATCAAGCTATTGCATCAGTCAAATTAGTTAATCTGTGCTAGTACTGTATTCTGAACTACACCTGTGTCGGTCAACAGCCCAAGATATAGAAAACAAAAGTGATTATATTAATATACAAGAGCGGAGTATTGTTGTGGAGAAAGTTAAGAGCTCCGCCGACTGTGACGACCAGATAATCGACCTTCATTCAGGGATGGCACTGGACCATTCGGAGAGAAATGGAGGCAAAGAAATGTCTAAAGATTGGTAGTTGAAAGAAGTGATGACGGAGAAACATACAAAAAAGATTTGGGGGAAAATGCGTCACATCCAAGCAAAATCGTCATCACTCAGCTTAATGCTAAGACCCTGGAGACTCAACTCCAGTGCGGTACTGGTCGAGTTATATAGTTTGTGAATGTAATTTGTTGTATTATTTTATTTTATTATTACATTTTAATGAAACTTGCAGCTAGCATATATACAGGTAGAAGATAGTTAATGAAAGAAGGCGAATTAAAAGTTTCCACGGACAATATTAGGTTAGCACAAGAGACAGTAACAGATACAGCACAGGACAGGAAAGTGAAATCAAGAACAAGTAAGCACTCGGAGAGTATTTAGTAAACACTGAAAATGTTTTAGTGATTAACAAAGAAGTTATCACAAAGATTTTTTTTAGTTTAGCAATACTGGTGGAGAATAAATCGAGATCATTAACCCTCTGTCATAAGTTATGTGCTTTGTTTAAAGAGTTAACCAATGTCTTTTATCTGTTCTTTGATAGATTGATAAGTGGAAGCGCCAGGAAATCAAGTTTTTGAAGTAGATCATAGAAGTAGATGAGGTTGTATCTCACCGCATCTAATTTAGTAGGTGAATCCTTAAACTGGATGTTCAGAAGAGATGTAACACGAGTTGTTAAGGGATTGTAATATTTTGACTAATGTGCCAGAAGTGAGATAGGAATACCCTTTGTACTCCATGGAACAATGCATCTAGCTTTTGCCGATTGTTAAGAGTCCGGGATTCTTAAAAAAGAAGAGAGAGCGATATCGGTTTATCTATACTAATACATAAAGGTTAAGAGTTTGTTTGAACGCGCTAATCTTAGGAACTACTGGTCCTATTGGAAAATTTTGCGTTTGATAACCCATTAACCCAATACCAACCAATACCAATAGCAACCAACCAACCAACCCCAACCAATAGGAGCCGAGTAATAAATAAAGTATTTTGTAAAATATGTAGAAGTTCCAAAGTTTAATTAAACTTCTTGCGTATTTGCCAACCCTAATGGTAGAAGACGCAGCATTCTGATACTGCCAAAAGATTAACAAACTAAATTCAACCTTAAAACTGACAAATAAAGTTAAAATTCATTTACATCGAAGCAAGACTTTTGAGATGAAAATGAAAATGACAAGTTGCACGCAACGTCACTTTGATTGGCTTCAATTTGAGGTTGTTTGCACACCTGTCTATGTACAAATGTATGTGATGAAATAGATACCTAGCTTACAATGATTATCTATTTTGCATTCTCGGCTAAGTATTCAACAGAATACTACATTCCAAATCCCGCGGGAAGACCGCACCAGGTTCTCCCGCATTCGGGGCAGTCTCCATGTCCGTGACATAGCGGACAAACTGCAGGAGGGTCGCTTACTTTGGTACGGTCACGTCTTACGAAAACCGGCATGTTACGTGGGTCACAAATGTCTTGCCCTGGCGCCTCCGCCGGGCCGGAACAAACGGGGTAGACCAAAGAAGTGCTGGCGTGACGTCGAGAGATGACATGCTTGCCAAAAATCTCACACCACAGGATGCTAAAGATCGCGCGAAATGGAGGAAATCGAGCAAGAAAGCGGACACCGGGCTTCAACGTGAAAGCCGCGGACGGAACCGGGATAAACGCTAAGATGATGATGACTACAATCCAAATACCATAGGTCTTAGTCTATTTGAAGGTCAACTCCCGTAATTAAAACCGTTCAAAATCTAGTTGCGATCTTAGCGACAGCTGATGTTAAAAATGGAGGGAAATTTAAGGTATTCTTTGATAGATTGTGAATAATATTAGACTATGAACATTTTTTGAAGGAAGCCCCTCTGTTGTATTATTAGAATATGTATAATGATGATGAATATTATTAGCTCAAAAGATCGCCATCACACACGGATCGATGAGCACCTTTACAAACAAAGATCTTTCCTCCATGCGCCTTGCCTTGCCATAACATCGACTACCGGCAGAAATTACCACCCAGCAGACAAAGTCCTGCCGCCAAGCGATTCGTCATGTTTTAGTATAATGTCTGGTGAAGCCGTACGGAGGACGGGTCTGAGCAGTTGTGTGGCGATGTGTGCCGGGTACGATGCGTCAAATGTTGTTGTGTCGGGAGTTTGATCGTGGAGGTTCTCCAGACCAATCTCCCTCTGGCGTAGCATCGTTGGTGGTGTTGTTGGGTTTAACACTGCATCACCTCGCTCAACTGCCGTCTTCCTTCCTATTCACTCAGTTTTTTTGAGGAATAGGCTCTTAATAAACTAGTGCGCTTAACCATCAACAATTGTATCACTGCTTACCATCAGGCGGGAATGCGGCCAAGCACTAGTTTATAATCTATACTAATATAGCTGAAGAGTTTGTTTGTTTTAACGCGCTAATCTCAGGAACTACAGGTCCGATTTGAAAAATTCTTTTGGATATCCCATTAATGCAAGAAGGCTTTAGGCTATATAACAACACGCTGCGACCAATAGGAGCTGAGCATAACTAATTCCACGCCAACGAAGTCGCTGGCGGCCGCTAGTAATTCATATATGTATTTTTGTCAGTCCAGCAGTCTTATTAGGGGTTATCGTGTAATGTCGTGTAATGTGTAGTGTTAATGACTTGTGGAGATCAGATAAACGGTCGCTTCATTTAAAATTCAGCTGCTTCCAGTCTGGACGCAGATCTTGGGACAAAGCAGACAAGATGATGATGATGATGATCTTTGAATATGTGAAGTAGATATTATTATACAGCTATTTATTTACTAACATTGTCAATGTCTATTAGATTTGCGAAAGATTGTGTCAATTTGAGATATCATTTGGAAGCGAATGTTGTTATAAAAGGAAGTCGATATCCTGCAGGTAATGGGAGTATAAGTAATCTTGTGTTTGGATCTTGATCTCTTTTGACTTAATTCACTAATGATAAGTGACTGATGACTTATGGAACTGAGACGTGGTCTCTATCAATGGGTATTATAAGAAAGCTCAAGGTCACTAAAAGGGTAATAATGGAGAGGGCTATGCTTAGGGTTTCACTGCATGGTCAAATCAGAAATGAGGAGAATCGCAGAAGAACGGGAGTAACCGACAAAGCCCGAATTTCTGCACTTATGTGGCAGTGGGCCGGGCACATTGCCCGTAGGACCGATGCCCGATGGGGCCAACGAGTTCTCGAGTGGTGGTGACCACGCACCGAAAGACGCAGCGTGGGTAAGCCCCCGACGAGGTGGATCGACGACCTGGTGAAGGTAGCGGTAAACTGCTGGATGCGGGAGGCGCAAGACCGATCGTCGTGGAGCTTATTGGGGGAGGCCTATGCCCAGCAGTGAACGTCTTTCAACTGAAATGAAGATGATGATGAGATAGGCCTCCAACAAGGATCTCCATGACGACCGGTCTCCCGCGACCTTCACAAGGTCGTCCGTCCACCTTGTCGGGGGCATTCCCACGCTGCGTCTTCTGGTGGGTGGTCGCCATTCGAGAATCTGTCGGCCCCATCGGGCATCGGTCCTACGGGTTGCAATTCTTCGGGCTATGTCGGTTACTCTCTTTCTTCTGCGGATCTCCTCATTTCTGATTTGATCACAATTTGGTCTGAATGAGACTTCGCATCACAGGAAACAACAGTCCTTCCAACCGTAGATCACAAGACATTTTATTTCGACACACTTTCTTGTGATAAATTAATAAAATTACATTTGAGTGGTGACTTTCTATGAAATTGTTTAATGGAACTAGTACGTATTATTAGAAATTGATATTATTTACCGAACAACCGTCCAATGTGTAAGGTAACTTGATGACTGCAATCATACCCTCGTTATTCAATGGTTTTCTTCAACAATGACAGTGGTTTTTCATTTCAAATTGTCTTTGTAGACAGTCATTGTTATTAAGTTTTTTCCGTAAGAGTTTGAGGTTGTCTATCATTTCTGTAATGTTATCATTAAACAAGGTATTTTTTTTAAATTCCACAGTCTAGGTAACTGGTAGATGGATTATGTTTCAATTTTCTTTTTGTTTTCATTTTTCATACAAAATAATTTGTCAACATCACGATTCTCCATGTGAAATATGATAACGTCGCATTTTATTAGCTTATAAATATGAATTTTTTGTCCTCCGTGGCGCAGCGGTCAACGTGGACGTGGAGGCCCCGGGTCCGATCCCCGGCCAGGTCATGATGGAAAACGATCTTTTCCTGATTGGCCTGGGTCTTGGATGTTTATCTATATATGTATCTATTATAAATATAGTATCGTTGAGTTAGTATCCCATAACACAAGTTTCGAACTTACTTTGGGGCTAGCTCAATCTGTGTGATTTGTCCGTATATATTTATTTATTTGGTTTGCATGAAAATGAATTATTCATCACATTCACACCTTGAGGAATCCTGGACTTTAAGTCTGAAATCGCCAACCCGCATTGAGTAAACGTGGTGATTACGCTCAATCCTTCTCTGTATGTGAGAAGGAAATTGTTGTCGTAAAGGAATCCTAGACATAGGTCTCTCCAGTCTTAGAAGAGAGTAAATACTCTTTATTTTGTAGGTACCTACCATGTAAATGTTACTCCACTTAATGATTTCAGAGACTCTGAAAATCAAGGTTGCGTAATCCATGTTCAACGACAATCATTGCGTTATATGTAGGTACTATAAGTTGTTGAGCAGACACATTTTTGATCACATGGAGCGATGGATCAGCAATATAGTTCAAAATGATTCAGATTGGGTGCAATAGTTACACTCACTAGGATGATGTTGATGACTTAGATTTTTTACCTGACTGCCAGAAAGGCTTATGTTTTAGCGCGTATCTTATGATTTCGAAATAAACAATTTTGATTTGATTTGATTTGAAAATCCGTTTAGCGGTTCTGGAGATACAAGGTAATTAAGAATATTTCAGTTCTTAATTACCTTGTATCTCCAGAACCGCTAAACGGATTTTCAAATCAAAATTGTTTATTTCAAATTAACCATCACTTGGTACTTTTGGTCTTTTGAATAGTCAATGTCGGTCAGTCCAAGAAAAGTGAAGCTAAATTGCACGTTTCAAAGCGTAGATCTCTATGGAGAAGAACGTGCAAGAAACTCCATGGACACTCTTTTAAAATCATAATACATGGGTTATAAATTTCTTCGTTACATATAAATATATGTGATATCGTTAGAGTGTCTACCAAGTCCGCTCCCCACTCGATAGTGGGGTATCAAAAAGGAGGATTTTAAACACTGATTCTAAATATGTGTATAACATATTAATAAACAAGAAAACTAAAAAGATAGAAATAAAAAAAAATACAAACAAAAAACCGCTGTTGAACAATCGCAATTGCGGGGACCTCTCAGCTAGATAAACAAGTGTTCCGTAGAACAGTCCCCCAACTGTGATTATTATTATTATTTATTTTCTTAATCTAGTATACAATCATTGATATAATATTAAACAGATATGATATGCTCTAACAAATTAACCGAAATAACTGTGCCGATCGGAGCAGCAGCACACACATGCAAATTTTTTATTCTGCGTACATTTCACACGTTGGTACAGTGTGAGTGAGATGGGGCGCAATCTAAAGCATAGATAAGAAAAAGATGGCTAGTGTTTGTCATTTGCGCTGTTAGTGTTCATCGTTTGTTTTTACGAGTGTATCGAGAGTGACTAAGGCGAGAGATTAGAATTATAATCTTTTGTACGCTTCAAGTTCAATGCACTAGTGACTTATCTACCTTGGTTTAATATTACATCAATGTGTACAATACATTGGGATAAATGCTATGCCCCGCAAAACCGTTTTAACGGTTTGTCTGTGGGAACGGAACAAACAGTGCATCAGCAATACTTAATTAATTATTACTAGCAAAAAAGTTACGTCAACCTTGCACACATTGTAACACAGAATTGCTTACATACTACTGAGTAAGAACATTTTAAATGACCTGGCAAATTTTCTTTTTGTTTTCTGACCTCTTATGTCAGCAAGCAATTGGTTGAGCCAGCATAGTACTCTTTTGTCCAGCGTGCGGTCGCCAAAATAATTACTAACTCTTGGTACATTAAATTTACCTGCTGACACCATCGTTGCGTAGTTATGGGTTACTAGCGAGTGACGCACCCAGCTACCATAACTGCTAACCAGAACACGGTATTTATGATTGTTCAACTTGTTTCTGCCTTTTCAGTTCGTTAGAGTTTTATGCAGGCGGGTTATTTATTTGTAAATAATACATTTTTTCGATTAATTTCGTGTCAAATCCAAGCTTTGTTCAAAGGCATATTATTCCGTAAATGATTATTTAAATGATAAGAATAGCTGGTCGCTCTGATTAACTCAGGACAATGTTTTTGTTCTTTCTCCGGAATTAGCTTACTGACACGTTATATGATTTCATATAATTCACTTTTTATTTACAATACATAATTATGTAAGCTGTCACGCACTTTATGCCTGGGTCTTTTATTGAAGTCATAAGTTTTTAGTTATTTACATTTTCATTTAAATATATATATATGTATATGTTTTGTTTTGCTTTGCTGGTATTTTGGCGTAGTAGCTGGCATATGGTCAATAATTTGATTGTTATTGTATTTTCTTGTGTTCATACATAGTATTGTATAAAGTCATGTGTTTTTTTAAATGAACAGACAGCTGTGCTGCTGGGGAGTTTCTTCCGCCACTTCTTCTTCCCAGCGAAAGCACTAGGAAGTGTCGATGGGTGGGCGTTTTGGGGGACTGTCTTATGTAATATTGACGTTCAAAAGGTGCTGTCTCTTAGCCTAATTTGAATAAATGACTTTTGATTTTGATTTTTTGATTTTGTCACTACCAACCAGTGTTACTCTTAGCCGCGGAATAGAATGTTTTTTTATCTGTTCTCTGCTCTTAGCCCACCATCTCTGTCTGTAATAATTAGCGAATCTGCAGTTCGTTTAGAATGCAGTCACGGTTGGCTACCGTCGTGTACATAATGGTACTACTTGGTTGTTTCCTTGAGAAGAACATCCCACGTATTGTTTTATTTGAAGTACCTATAAGTGAGCGGCCATTTTCTTCTCAATGTTGGCAGAATCTGTCGGTGTATGTAGGTTTTAATGGCCATATAATGCCGATGCGCAAGACAAAAATATTTGGTAACCTGTAATCATTGCACAATTATGTGCACTGTATTATGAGTTTATATTACTGCGTATTGCGGCCTATGAATGAAATTAAACCTACATGCAGATATTTTAGGTGCATTTTGGATTTTTTTTTGTTCATGATACCTATCTTACATAGGTATTGTATTGGCAAAATTTTGATTTTTGTTTATCTATGATAACAAAATTATTAAATTAAAATAAAGTAGGTATGTTATGAGTTCCCCATACAAGATTTTTTTAATTCTCTTTATTTATAAGGGGTTATTATCCACACTGATACGTCAAACCTAATAGGTACCTACAAACAATACCTAATAAAAAAAAAAACTTTGACTATAGGTATCACACAAACCTATTCAATGGTTATATTTATGCAAGTATAAAAAAATGTGATAATTTTGTCCGACGCGTACTTTTTGCTTTCCTCTTGTGTTGAAGCTTTGTGCCATAAACGATAATTTTATCCATATTTCTTTTCTTTTTTTTACAGTTAAAAACAACAGACGTTGGTCACCAGTGAAAAGAGAAGAATAAATAAAACGCAATGACGAGATAGAAAAAAGAGATTATTCCAACAATGATTAGGACGTTCTAAATTCAAAAGTGATGAAGTGAGTGCGTCGTAAAACAAAATGGCGTCGTTATTAAGTGTAGTGTTATTACTAGTGTACTGTTGTGTGAGTGTATACGGACATGTAGCCCTGACCTTCCCTCCGGCAAGGAGGTACGACCTGGATTTTTTGGATAATTCCAGAACGAAGCCGCCATGTGGAATGCCTAAAGGTAAATTTTATGTTTGCTTTTTATTTGCCATTTTCAGGCTAGGGCTACACCTATGGGCGCCATGACGGGAGGTATATTTTATTAGATAAATCCAAGGAAACTCTATCTAAACTGGAATGTGAACTTGCATAAGTCTCTTATTTAAAAGAAGACTCTATCGCAAGAGCAATAAGGTCGATCGGAAATAAAACTTTATGTGAAGAGAACACGGTCCGAGGGAGAAAGCATCCCAGTAGCCCTCTGTCTCTTTCTAAGTGTTACCCGTATTTATTTTTTGTAATTTTGTTTGAAACCAACAATTTCGATTAGAAAAAAGATGGTGAAAAATTGTGCCATTAATGTCTGCAATAGTGAGTCATACTCTAGATGCGGAATATCAATATTTAAGTAAGGTTTTTGCGATAATCATATAAAAGTTATTTTGTTTGTATGTAGGGTGACCATAAATTTCGGAGTAATTAATAAATGTGCACTTACTCATTGACTTGTGTGCAAAATAAGGAAGTGACTTTTATTGGGTATTTACAATGACATTAAGTTCTGCTTTCTTGTAGATATTTTATTTATCTAAAGGTACAGTTTCGGATAGATTGACCTGCTGTCGTCCGTACATATTCAATTTATTCATCCATTTTTAAAATTCAATAATGAAATTAAAAAGTTCTCATCCATGCCTAAATGTTCATTAAAACTCAGGTAATATAAGTGAAAAAAAAAAATTGTTTATGTAAATTCCTTGTAAATTTCATTATAATAGTCACCCTACAGGCCTACACAACAAGGACAGAGGGCTACTGTGAAGCTATCTCCTCGGACCGCGTTTTGATCGATAGTTCACATTCCAGTTTAGATAGAAATTCCTTGGATAAATCCCAATTACAACACCCACCAATAAAAAAAATAGAATTTATTTAATTTCTTTTTAATAAATCGGTAAATATTTAAAAAATGTTAGCTTAGTAAAATTTTTCTATTTTAATTATTTTGAAGCATATAGCTATCCATTGCTTCATTTGTTCGAAAAATGTGTTTGCTCAACAACATAAACAACTCGGTGAATGTTTTTGAACTGTCAAAATGAAACCCATCGGTACTGATAGTGTGTTACGCAATTACCCTGCGGCTTATGATTGATTTCAGATTTCACACAACAGATAAGTCAAATTGTTTTTTTTTTTTTGTAAATTATAAACTAGCGCTTGACCGCAATCCCGCCTGATGGTAAGCAGTTACGCAATCGTTGATGGTAAAGCGCACTAGTTTATTAACAGCCTATTCACTCTAGCCTTGAAGACACTCAAATTGTAGTCCGACGGAAACATCGCCGCTGGCAAATTGTTCCAGTCCCTTAGATGTACGCGGTATGGAAGAGGAGGCGAAACGCTTCGTCCGAATCTTAGGTCCGTATTAAGTATAAACCATTTGATTGGTTGAAACTAGTTTTAAGTAATGCTTAAGCAGAGATCAATGCTTGAGTTTCCTTCTGGAATACGTACCTTAGACCAGTGTTAACGACGTAAGGGCGTAAACTCGCCGTGCGACGGGTCGTCCGATGGTGGAACGGAGATGGGGGGAACTAAATCATGCAATTCCCTCGCAGTCTCACCAAAATGAATCCTACAGAACACCGAAAGGCTGGCTTACTGTTTGTTAGAAGTGCAATAATATAGCTTCTATGGCGATACCTTCCCCTAGTCACTCCCGCTTCAAAATCAACCTGGCTGATTGGTATTTTTTTTTTTTTGCACAAGTATAGAAATCGCTCTGATATCTAAAAATACCGGTTGTAACATTAGCGAAAATCATTAAAAAAAACTCCTTACACCAGAGTAGACGGCATGTCTCAACCGTAATTAGTAAATTAGACACACGGTCTAGTCTGTAGTCAGGCCGAAATTCAGACCCAGCCAGACGAAAATTAGTCTGTTTACAAACATGACCTCGGGGCCGTTGACCTCGGCTGAGTCATCCTCGTCTTCCATTGTTGCGAATCTTATTTTGTGCCGTAATCTTATATTGAGGTAGTCTTTTTAGATGCATTATCATAAATTGTAATTCAAAATGTTAGTGAAAAAGTCCCAAAATTTTCTGATTGTGAACTGAATTTGACTTGAATTGCCGCTAGGGTTGCCAGATAGGAACTTACCAAATCCGGGACAGTCGTCGACAGGGACACTCGGAAAGAACGTCTAAAAAAAAAGCTCATTCGTCAAAGTAAAAAAGTAGGAGGTCGTACTACAAGAGGTTGCCATACCTGAACCCATAATAATAAAAAGTAATAAAACTAAAACCCAACTACGACAAAAACGACGCTGAAAAAGTATGAAATAAGATTTTCAGAATACTGAACTGAACAAAGTTGCTAATGTAGTTGCAAGTAAATGGACACAGTAGACTCTACCAAGATGCCTTCGTTGTAAATTGACAATAATGCCATACAATACTGTTCTGAAGTATACAATATTCACCATGTAGAGATAAATTTTCATGTTTGGAAAGGCGTAGTCACACGTTACATATACCTACCTACCGTAGCACCTTGTCAACGTATCGATTCAATTTACAACGAAGGCATCTTGCTAGAGTCTACTGTGTCCATTTACTTGCAACTAACTACATTAGCAACTTTGTTCAGTTCAGAATTCTGAAAATCTTGTTTTATACTTTTTCAGCGTCGTTTTTTGTCGTAGTTGGGTTTTAGTTTTATTACTTTTTATTATTTGTACTATTTTGGTGTTAAAGTGTATTTGTGGCGCATAATATTAACAAAAGTTAAATTGATAAACTAAAAACTAGGTACTTGACATATTACATCATTTACATCTACACGCACATATAACAACATAAGCCCGAAGGCATATAGTGCAGAGGACATTTTTATGGGAGTTTTAGCTAATTATCAAACTGTTTCCGCCTTCACCGCGTGGAGTTACTCCCAGCTTATGTCGTTTTCATTAGTGCATTACATATTTTATTTTATTTTATTCTATTAATGTTCACACTGCTCTACATTGCATTAAGCGATTCACAATTCCCGTGATCCGCGCTTTACTCTTATCTATACTAATACATAAAGCTGAAGAGTTTGTTTGTATGTTTGTTTGTTCGCGCTAATCTCGGGAACTACTGGGCCGATTTGAAAAAATCTTTTTGCGTTGGTTAGCCCATTAATCCAGGAAGGCTGTAGGCTATATAATACCATATCATATCATCATCTATACTAATATATAAAGCTGAAGAGTTTGTTTGTTTGTTTGTGTGCGCTAATCTCAGGAACAACTGGTCCGATTTGAAAAATTCTTTTTGCGTTGGATAGCCTTTTAATCCTTTATTTATTTATTTATTTAATTTATTTATATTGCCAATAGGAGCTGAGCATGACTAATTCCACGCGAACGAAGTCGCTGGCGGCCGCTAGTAATATATAAAGCTGAAGAGTTTGTTTGTATGTTTGTTTGTTTGTTCGCCACAATCTCGGGAACTACTGGTCCGATTTGAAAAATTCTTTTTGCGTTGGATATCCCATTAATCCAGGAAGGCTTTAGGCTACATAACATCACGCTGCGACCAATAGGAGCTACTACCATGCGAACGAAGTCGCTGGGGGCCGCTTGTCGCTCATATTTAACATCATTAAAGCATTCCTGTAATTATGTACAAGCATAAAGTACTCGTGAAGCTCTTTCACGTGATACCAAACACGCTATGTTTATTTTAATTTTATATTAACATAGAACCTTTTGTCCGCTAGAGGGCGCAATACTAAATTTGGTGACAAGCTTTATAGCTCATAACTAACAGAATATCAAGGCACTTCTAATGTTTCTACAGTGGTCTTATTCTGATAAGTAGTAAAGAAGATAGGAACGAAAAGATGTGAATTATATGCAACCAGCCCATGAATACAGGTAAGGTCACAAGCAAATGCTAGCAATATATATATATTCAAAATCTACAAGTAAAGCGCTTTCAAATGATACTAAACACGGCATATTTGTCTTAACTTTATTTTTTTACTCTGTATGTTTTGTCCGCTAGAGGGCGCCACATTAGATTTTGTGAAACCCCCTATAGCCTATAACCAGCGGACAATTAAGACGCTTCTAATGATATGTCATTTGTCGAATTCTGATAAGTAGTTTAGAAGTTACGAGGGAACAGATGAACATACATACATACATACACACATACATACATACATACATACATACATACATACATACATACATACATACATACATACATACATACATACATACATACATACATACATACATACATACATACATACATACATACATACATACATACATACATACATAGCCTGTCAAAATCATAACCCTCCTTTTGCTTTGCCGTAGTCGGGTAAAAAGAATCAGAGAGGAGGCAGCCACGTCATTTTCATTCGTTGCTAGTTTATTTTGTTACAAAATTATAAGTTTTTAAAATCCGGGACAATTACCGCTAATTCCGGGACAAGAGGCAACATTCCGGGACATTCCTGGATTTCCCGGCGGTCTGGCAAGCCTAATTGCCGCCCATTGTGTCAGCTTTTGTAAAATCTCTTCGTATTATGTGATATAGTTTATATGGTGTAAACCTCCGTGGCGTGGCGGTAGCGGACGCGGCCGTTGCGCAAGGAGGCGCGGGTTCGATCCTCGCACAGTACAAATATTTGTATACATGTATATGAATATTTGCACTGGTCTGATCGTGCCTCGGAAAGGGTCCCGGTTGCCATACTAACATCTAATGGCAGTCGTTACGAGTTGTTGGAGCCCTCAAAAGTCTAACAATTGGCTTAACTGCAATTCTTAGATATCGCCTTCGGGTTGTGGAGGTCAGACGGCAGTCGCTTCACGGAAAATATCGAAGTTTAGCCAAAATCAGCAGTTAGACTGGTAAAGCGGACCCCAGACTCTAAAGCTGAAAAAAAGCTACGGATGCGACTGGGATTAACGCTGAGATGATGATGTGTTTATATTATGGTGTAATTTTTTTGACTTTTTACCCTGTGCCATCAGATGGTAAGCAGTGATGCAATAGTTGATGGTAAAGCGCGTTAATTTATTATGAGCCTATTCACTCGTGCCTTCAAGATACTTCGTCCTTCAAAGTACGCGGTTTAAAAGACGAGGCGAAACGCTTCGTTCGGATCGTATAGATATCAACAACTTAAGGGATCCACCCTTAAGTTGAAAACACAACAAATAACAAAAGAAACACCGCCGCTGGTAAATTGGTCCAGTCCCTTAGATGTAAGCGGTATGAAAGAGGAGGCGAAGTTTTAGGTGGAAAGTTTCTGAAACGATAATTAAATCAAAATTAATGTGGCAAATTATTATGCGCGCGTCAACTAATGCTATTGGCGGTTGATAAATCATTGAAACTTTTCATAATATTAGTATAAATAACTATTACAGAACAGATAATGATGCCGATTCTCTTGTATAAAAACTAAACTAATTTTAACTAAGTTCAATGGATATTTTAACTAAGTTCAATGGATATTTTAACTAAGTTCAATGGATATTTTAACTAAGTTCAATGGATATTTTAACTAAGTTCAATGTATATTTTAACTAAGTTCAATGGATATTTTAACTAAGTTCAATGATATTTTAACTAAGTTCAATGGATATTTTAACTAAGTTCAATGGATATTTTAACTAAGTTCAATGTATATTTTAACTAAGTTCAATGGATATTTTAACTAAGTTCAATGTATATTTTAACTAAGTTCAATGGATATTTTAACTAAGTTCAATGGATATTTTAACTAAGTTCAATGGATATTTTAACTAAGTTCAATGGATATTTTAACTAGGTTCAATGGATATTTTAACTAAGTTCAATGGATATTTTAACTAAGTTCAATGGATATTTTAACTAGGTTCAATGGATATTTTAACTAGGTTCAATGGATATTTTAACTAAGTTCAATGGATATTTTAACTAAGTTCAATGGATATTTTAACTAGGTTCAATGGATATTTTAACTAAGTTCAATGGATATTTTAACTAGGTTCAATGGATATTTTAACTAAGTTCAATGGATATTTTTCTTTCTATTTCATTAAGAAAAGGATAGACAACATAATAATTAGTAATCAGTTTATTCTTACCAAATTAAAATAGCGCCGATTCCTTTGTTCACAAACTAAATCTATACTAATATATAAAGCTGAAGAGTTTGTCTGTATGTTTGTTTGAACGCGCTAATCTCAGGAACCACTGGCCCGATTTGAAAAATTCTTTTTCCATTTAATAGCCTATTAACCCAGGAAGGCTTTAGGCTATATAAAATCATGCTGCGACCAATAGGAGCGGAGCATAACTAACTCCACGCGAACGAAGTCGCTGGCGGCCGCTAGTTAAATATATTTGACTAGCGGTCGCCAGCCACTTCGCTCGCGTAGACTAACTCTACGCGAGCGAAGTGGCTGGCGACCGCTTGAATTGGCGCAATTTGATCATGATATACTCCGCTCCTATTAGTCACAGCGTGATGTTTTATAGCTTAAAGCCTTGAAGGTGAACGGGCTATCCAACGCAACAAGAATTTTTCAAATCGGACCAGTAGTTCCTGAGATTAGCGCGTTCAAACAAACAAACTCTTCAGCTTTATGTAATAGTATAGATAAAGAAAAGGACAGAGCATATTATGTTAGTTTAGACCTGTCAAATTAATCCGCTCCTGACGTAAATTGATGTATTTTTGGTCGCCATGTTTATAATCGCGTCTAAACTGTCTATGGGATATCTTAAACTGACAGGACTAAAATAAAATTTTATCTTCTATCTCTTTCTTATTGAATTAGAATGAAAGAGATGCACTGACCTTAAATTTAGTTTAGTTTGTGAACAAGAGAATCCGCGCCATTGCCTTATACAATATGTAAAGAAAACCCTGTCCGACCCGTAAGGATAATAAAGGTTTGGTAAACACTTGACCAAATATTATACATATAAAATTTTACATAATCATCATAGTAACAATACTAATGAATTTTGAAATAATCCTTTTTTCCCGGGAATTAATTCCAATTTCCCCGAAATCTGGTAATTTTTAAAAAAGTGACAACACCGATATTATTATAAGCGAATAGCGACGCGACCACGTCACAGGTGCCGCGTGCCCTGCCCCCCGCCGCCCGCGGAAGGGGTTGCTTATAGCACATGTATTAAGTTACCTCTTTTTGCGAAATAATATTTATTTTTTTAGGGGGATTTTTTTTTTAACTTTTGTCTATCTCACAATACCTTCACGGATCGGACAGGGTTTTCTTTACATATTGTAGATGGACAGTTTAGACGTGATTAATAATATTGAGACTAAAAATACGTCAATTTGCGTCAGGAGATGACTAATGTCAGGACTAAAAAAAAATTATCTTCTGTTCATTATTTATTAATGAAATAGGATAAAAACAAGCACTGAATTTATATTATCTATAACAACATCAGCCGCCGGCAGAGTTACCACCCACCAGACAAAGTCTTGGAGCCAAGCGATTCGTCGTGTTCATGTCTGGTGAAGCCATTCGGAGGACAGGTCTGAGCAGTTGTGTTGCGATGTGTGGTGGGTACGATGTGCCTAATGTTGTTGTGTCGGGAGTTTGGTCGTGGAGGGTCTCCAGATCATCCTCTGGCGCAGCATCGTTGGTCGTGTTGTTGGGTTAAACATTGCATCACCTCGCTCAACTGCCGTCTTCCTTCCTATTCATTCAGCTTTTTTGAGTGAATAGGCTTAATAAGCTAGTGCGTTTTACCATCAACGATTGCATCACTACATACCATCAGGCGGGATTGCAGTCAAGCACTAGTTTATAACTAAAAAAAAAAAAAAAATATTAAGTTTAGTTTTTAAACATGAGAATCGGGTCCTTTATAGAGTACTAGCTTTCCGGCCGCGGCTTTGCTCGCGTGGAGTTCGGTTATATCGCGCTTTTTAAATTTCCTTCGGTAATTTAAAATTTTTCAATAAAAGGTAGCCTATGTCCTTTCTCAGGGTCTAAAGATTGTCTGTGCCAAATTTCATCAAAATCGGTTCAGAGATTTAAGCGGGAAAGCGTAACAGACAGACAGACAGAGTTACTTTCGCATTTATAATATTAGTATGGATTTTATACACAGTACCTACATATTTTTCGACATACCTACTTCAAATGCCTCTGACTCATTGAGCCAACTCGACAGCACGACGTCGAAGGGAAATGCAAATTGCAAGGCTCAAGGGCGTCCTTGCTTTGCCCTCTTAAAATCTAACTTGTTTTGATTATTATGTTGGTACGCCTACTTGTGATTAATGTTCTCTTCTGTCAAAGGATTTAAAATGTTACTGAGGTGTTCATTTCTACAGGTACTCTGAAACAGGTTTTTTTTTTGTGTAAATTATTTTCGTAAAGTTGTTTTAAAATATATCGTTATAATTTAAAAAATACACGCAACCACTGAAAAACGTTCTCCTTTAATTTGAAGTCTGTTATAAATAAATATGCTACAGTTGGTAGATTTGGATCATCAAATATACTAAATCAAAATCAAAAGTCATTTATTATTAGGCTGAGAATCAGCACTTTTTGAACGTCAATATTACATAAGACACAAACAGTTCCTGGTGTTTTCGCTGGGAAGAAGAAGTAGCGGAACAAGCTCCCCAGCAGCACAACACACATGACTTTATACAATACTATGTAGGTACCTATAGTAATGAACACAAGAAAACACAACAATCATGAAATTATTTATCATATGCCAGCTAGCCACACCAAAATACCAGCAAAACAAAAAATAAAATATCATTAAAATAAAAAACCGGCCAAGTGCCTGTCGGACTCACGCACAAAGGGTTCCGTACCATTGATTTATGAAATTAAAGGATTTAAGTTATTGGTATGAAAGATTACGCGGTAATAAGCGGTTTACGATTTACGAGGTATTAAAAAAACAACTACTTACTACTACTAGATCTCGTTCAAAACAATTTTCGTTGGTAGTTTTTATAGTAATGTACATCATATGTTTTTTTTAGATTTCTGGTTTTCATATTTTAGAAGTTAGAAGGGAGGTTTTCACCTATTCGGTTTAGAAAAAAATATTTTAGAAACCTCGATATCATTTTTAAAGACCTATCCATACATCCCCCCACACGTATGCGTATGATGAAAAAAAAAATGGCTGTGACATACAGACGGACAGACAGACATGACGAATCTATAAGGGTTCCGTTTTTTGGCATTTGGCTACGGGACCCTAAAAAGGTAAATAAAACCCCCAAAATATACAGTACAACGTTCGATAATTGGTAAACCCGCTAACTCCTTAGAAGCAAATTTTCCAGTAGATGCTTAAAACTGTATATTTGGAAAAAAAAACCGTTTTTAGATAATATCGTAAGATTCGGAAGCTCTAGTATTTTTGTTGATAATGTAGAATACTTTATTAAATACCTACATATTAATTTAAACACTACTTAAAGTTAATATTAATAACTAACTATACTACTACACTTTTGTCCCCTTATTCAGAAACGCTGCTTAAAGTTAACTAGTGATTAGCGATTCTATGACGATACATTTTCGACCTTTTAACGTCACTTGACTTTAATCATCGTTTATGAATAAGCCCCTTAAACACTGTGGTGTTTATTCATAAAGGATATTTTAAGTTAAGTGACGTTAAAATGTCAAAAATGTATAGTTAAAGAATCGCTAATCACTAGGTAACTTTAAGCAGCGTTTATGAATAAGGGGGATTAATTTAAACACTACTTATAATATTTTGTAGCGGGCGTGATGGTCTAATGGTTAAAGCACCAGCCTCTCAAGTATGAGTGTGCAGGTTCGATTCCAGGTCAGGGAAGTACCAATGTAACTTTTTAAGTTATATATGTACTTTTTATACTTATAACTTTGACATCAATGACTGATTACAAGGTGAAGGAAAACATCTTGAGGAAACCTGGACTTTAGTTCTGAAATAGCCAACCCGCATTGAGAAAGCGTGGTGATTACGCTCAATCCTTCTCTGTATGAGAGGAAACCTGTGCCCAGCAGTGGGACGCTGGACGATAAAAAGGTTGAACAAAAATAAAATATTTTGTTACTAAATGTGGAGTTAGCGGTTTTGCCAATAAACTTAACGTATTGTAACTTACTGAAACTGTCAAATAAGTATGACTCATGTTTATGTATAACAAACACATCATAAAAATGGCCGTGGAGACACTGAACGGTAATTTCGCAACCGGGTTGTAAGCAGTCGTGGCCGAGTGGTTAAGGCGTCTGACTCGAAATCAGATTCCCTCTGGGAGCGTAGGTTCGAATCCTACCGGCTGCGGATCTTTTTGCACTTCTTAGCTATAACATAAATAATATTTATAATAGAAAGTGTTATTTATTTATTTATTGTGTTCTTGTATTTTAAATATCTCGTAAAAAATATACAAATTAATAATAATCAAACATTTTTCAAAGTTGTTTTCTAAAATACTTGCTTATGTACGATGGACAGCTGCAGGTCAAGCTATCTGAAACTGATAAATATTCCCAATCAACCTTGAGCCTTACTGTTTTAGAGATAAAGTTGAAATTGTAATGGAAAAAAATTACAGATTTTATTAGCTTGATGTCCTGTCATCTGTACACTGTAGGTGCCGTATTGCTCCAACCAACCTTGATTACGTATTTAATTCTACGTTATCAGCAATCTTCTTTGAGTCGAAGAACAAGAGGTTATGTTAATTAATCTTCTAATTTCTTGTAAACACTCTATCCAATATGTAAAGAAAACCCCGTCCGACCCAAAAGGATAATAAATGTTAGGTATACACATGACCAAATAAAATATGAAATTTTACATAATCATCATAGTGACAATACTAATGAATTTTGAAATAATCTATTTTTCCGCGAATTAATTCCAACTTCCCCAAAATTATGTAATTTTAAAAAAAGTGACAACATATTTGTGACGGAACGAATAGCGATGCGACCACGTACTGCGTGCCCTGCCCCCCTTCACCCGCGCATGTATGCCTACCGCACATGCATTAAGTTACCTCGCTTTTCCGAAACATTATTTACTTTTTTAGGGGCAATTTTTTTAAGTTTAGCTCGGCTTTGGAGGCATTATTAGAATCAGTTAAGTAACCGATACCTAACAATACCTTCACGGATCGGACAGGGTTTTCTTTATATATTGTATGGTATTAATTTTGACAGTGTGACAACATTTATTGCATTATTAAGCAGTCACATTTTTCGAGTATACGAAGCAATGGATTAGTAATATTCTTCAAAATGCAATTTGGGTCTGCGAATGTTCATGATGTGTGTTTATTTTTCGGTTCTTATCTACAACTTAGTATTTAGTGTATAGCCCGCGCAGATAAAGAAAAGATCTGAAAATGGCGGCGGATACTTATGGTACGGTTGACAAAACATGCCATTGTTCAATCACAAAACAAATATTAAGATAGAAAAATGACAAATTTACGTTGTAAATATTGTTATTTACAACGTAAATTTGACATTTTACTTGTTTGTTGTTGTGTTTGCTTTTATTGTTTTTTTTTGTTGAGTTTGATTGTTCAAACTCAACAAAAACAACAATATCAACAAAATAACAGACTTTAGCGGAACGAAATTAACGAAAACTCGGAGTGCATCAAAGTAGCTTGGAAAGCGAATCCTGAATTCCTGATCGATGATTTTTTTTGCAGCGCTACTTCACTGTGTGAGTATAGACAGCGATAGAGAGTGAGTGAGAACGCATGCGAGCGGACGCCATTTACAGATCTTTTCTTTATCTGCGCGGGTTATACAATAATTCTGGACGGCTCGGAGCCGTCCAGAATTATTGTGAATAGAAATATTAGAGCTCAACTGCCGTCTTCCTTCCTATTCACTCAGTTTTTTTGATTGAATGCATCACTGCTTACCATCAGGCGGGATTGCTGTCAAGCTAGCTCCGTATGTACAACTACTACGTACTACTTATTATGTACACCACGGAATAGATAAATGTGTTTTATCAGTTCTGTTATTGTACGGGCGACAGCAGGTCAATATACCCGAAACTGTCAAATATTTCCAATCAACCTTGAGCCTTAATACTTTAGCGATAAAGTTGAAAATCTAATAAAGAAAATCTGACAGATTGTAGTAGCTTGATGTGCTGTCGTCTGTACACCGTTTAACAGAAAATAAATGCCCATTGTGTCACCCTTAGTAAAATCTGCATATTTTGTAAAGGGTGACACAATGGGCGGTGTTATCCCTAAGAGCGATATTTTACAGACAACTGTTATTTAATTATTCACTCAAAAGACTAGGGTCTTCCCACAAAAATTTATTACTCATTATTCATAAACGTTGCTTAATGTTAACTAGTGGTTAGCGGTTCCTTAAATCCTACATTTTTGACCTTTTAACGTCTCTTTACTTTAATCATCGTTTATGAATAAACACAGTGTTTAAGGGGTTTATTCTAAAACGTATGGATAAAGAATCGCTAATCACTAGTTAACTTTAAACAATGTTTATGAGTAAGAGGCTAAGGGGGTTTATAACGCGTGTCTAATGTCAGTGTTACGTCAAAGTCTAATAATGGCGCCGATTATCTTTTTACGAAACTAAACTAATTTTAAGTTAAATGCATCTTTTGCTTTCTATTTGATTAAGAAAAGGATAGCAGATAACATTTTAATTTAATCCTACCAAATTCAGATATTCCATAGACAGTTTAGACACGATTATAAACATGGCGACCAAAAATACCTCAATTTACGTCAGGCGCGGACTAATTTGACAGGTCTAAACTAACTTAATATCTTCTGCGGGTTTTTGGCGGGAATGTCAAGATGAGTGTCACGCTCATTTTTCATTGGACTTTTAAAATTATTTATAGTGTCGTTTACTAAATAAAAACGCGTGATTTTTGTAGTAAAAAGTGCATTAAGTGAATAATTCAAAAAGAGCAGTGAAATATTGCAGCATAGTGGCCACATCATGTCTTGACGCTAAACCGCTCCTTATCGTCCAAACGCGGGAAACGAAAGGAGTTAGATTAGTTAGGATAAGTTTAGGATAAGCTAGGATAAGTTAGGATTAATTAGGATAAGTTAGGATAGAAGTTTACTCAAGAGAATATTTACTGAAGACTAGGCTGTATGGCGTACTATGCCTTTGCCTTTTCCGTTCAGAAGAACGGAAAAAATTGAACTAAAAAAAAAATATTATCTTCTGTCCTTTTCTTAATGAAATAGAAAGAAAAAGATGGACTTAACTTAAATTTAGTTTAGTTTTTGAACAAGGGAATCGGCGCCAAAGTCGTGTTTAAAATGTGTTTTGCATAAACAATTCATCATCATCATCATCATCATTTCAGCCGAAAGATGTCCACTGCTGGACATAGGCCTCCCCCAAGGTTCTCCACGACGACCGGTCCTGCGCCTCCCGCATCCAGCGGTTTCCCGCGACCTTCACCAGGTCGTCGGTCCACCTTGTCGGAGGCCTACCCACGCTACGTCTTCCGGTTCGTGGTCGCCACTCGAGAACCCGTCGGCCCCATCGGGCCATGTGTCCAGGCCACTGCCACTTTAGTGATGCAATTCTCCGGGCTATGTCGCTTACTCTCGTTCTTCTGCGGATCTCCTCATTCCTGATTCGATCGCGCACTGAAACCCCAAAACAATAAACAATTGATAATTACTATTATGTGGTAGTAACGTAGAAAGTAAGACAGTTAAGTAGATTCGAGTCTGACACCGTTATACATAGTTGGGAAAAGGGTAAGTAGGAGAAGAATGAGGCCCTTTTCCCCATAGAGGTATGAGTTTCACATTTCAGTGAAACTATAATACCTCTATGCTTTTCCCGGAAATCCGGACTTCCTCCGTTCCCTATTAGCTAACAATGAACTAGCTGCAAGATAATTGCAAAACGCACAATCCCTACATCATTTATTTTTTCAGTTTAACTTGCTACCACAGATTACAGAAGTTGCTACTAACATAATTCATCATTATCATCAACCTTTTTATCGTCCCACTGCTGGGCACAGGTCTCCTCTCGTACAGAGAAGGATTGAGCGTAATCACCATGCTTGCTCAACGCGGGTTGGCGATTTCAGACTTAAAGTCCAGGTTTCCTCAAGATGTTTTCCTTCACCTTCAGTCATTGGGGTCCAATATTTACTTAGAAAGTTCATATAAACTTTAGAAAAGTTATATTGGTACTTGCCAGACCTGGAATCGAACCCGCGCACTCGTACTTGAGAGGCTGGTGTTTTAACCACTAAGCCGCCACGACTAACTTATAATAATGAATTGGTTCAATATTCATATGCGTTGTTGAGCTGACGAATGTCTCAAACATAATCATCATCATCATCATCTCAGCGTTAATCCCAGTCGCATCCGAAGCTTTTTCAGCTTTGGAGTCTGGGGGTCCGCTTTCCCAGTCTAACTGCTGATTTTGGCGACTGCCGCCTGACCTCCACAACCCGAGGGCGATTTCGAAGCATTGCAGTTAGACCAATTGTTGGACTTTTGAGGGCTCCAACAACCCTTAATGACTGTCATTAGATGTTTGTATGGCAACCGGGACCTACGGATTGACGTGCTTTCCGAGGCACGACCAGACTAGTTTTTTTTTTTTTTTTGATATGGCATCTCGTAGGTGGCTACTAAGAGACCGTAACTACTTAATCGGACTTTCCTGTGGATGCTTTCATTAAAATTAAAGCCTCCAGCCAGGGGCACTTAAAACTAAATTAAAATTAGGCGACTACGCACTAAGGGCACACCCCGTAGGGTACGAACCTCGGCTTAGGGCGTCGCTAGAGAGGACAGCAAGGGGCGGCTGGATCGAAAGTTAACCAGACTAGTGCAAATATTCATATTCATACATACAAATATTTGCACTGCGCGGGAATGGAGCTCGTGCCTTCTTGCGCAGCGGACTCGTCGCTACCGCTACGCCACGGAGGCTGTTAATTTCCCAAACACAATGTTATACAATATACACGCTGGAATTTTAATGGTTGTTTTGCCGTGGCAAAACGATTTGCTTTAAGGAGTACTTTCGATGGATAGAGTAAAAAACAAAAATGTTTGTATTATAAAATAATTAAAAAAGTAAATAAAAAAAATCATCAAGTCGAAAAAGTGAGAAAAGTTAATTACGCTAGATACAACTTGTAGGTACTACCCGTACTATTCCGAATGTACATGAAACCGCCTCAAAGGAAAGCAATGTATTTAATGTTCAAACCATAATAAGCTCCCGTGCGTTTTTTTTATCACTATGTTAAATCTGCCATTTCAAGTTTCTAATATTTAATTTCATGATGAAACGATTGTATTACTAAGACAAAACCGTTTCGCTGCGGGAAAACAACCATTAAAATTCCACGCTGTATAAAGGAAACCCTGTCCGACCCATAAGGATAATAAAAGTTTGCTAAACACATGACCAAATAAAATATGAAATTTTACATAATATCATAGTAACAATACTAATGAATTTTGGAATAATCTTTTTTTTCCGCGAATTATTTCCAACTCCCCCAAAATTGTATTTTTTTAAAACGTGACAACACCATTTTGACGGTATTATTGTGAGCGAATAGGGATGCGCCCGCGTACCGCGTGCCCTGCCCCCCTTCACCCGCGCATGTATTGCCTACCGCACATGTATACGTTACCTCTTTTTGCGAACTAATATTTATTTTTAGGGGGATTTTTGTTTTAAAGTTTAGCCCGGCTTTGCAGGTATTAGTAGCATCAGTTATCGATTTACGGATCGGACAAGGTTTTCTTTACATATTGTATGAAAAAAAAAGATTATGAATTTCCAAACCCTGCGAATGGTCCTCAAAGCTATGCTGTATGCAACAGGCTGCTGTTGTAAAGTAATGCCTTCTGAAATTTCATTTTACTTTACATAAGCACAATATTCGTTGAAATATCTAAGACTCTCTCTCATCTCTCATCGGATGTACAGCAAAACGTCATCGGCCCTTCTGTAAAAAGGGGCTAACAAACCATGGTTCACTAAAACTACATAATATGTAGTTTTAGTGAACCATGGTTTCACGCAGGCTATTTGCCTGCGTGCGCATGTCTTTGGAAGCTACCCTCTTGTATGGCCTTCGTCATCAGAGGACCGTGTGGCCTAATGGATAAGGCGTCGGACTTCGGATCCGAAGATTGCAGGTTCGAGTCCTGTCACGGTCGAAACCTTTTTGTGGGTTAGGTCACGGTTTACAAAGTCATGTGTTATATAACTTTGTTTGGTAAAATTAGAAAGAAGGAATATTATGGTTTTGGACGGTTTAAGTAGTTTTTTTTTTTAGTAAAATGTAGGAAAAACCACAATGTACTTTATTTTTTTATTAGGTATTTATATTTCAGTATTATTAAATTTTAGTACATTATTATGTAAGCTTTATTATGTCAATTGATAATACCTATTAGTAATTTGTTTCAGCAATAACTAACAAAACAATTTGATGGTTTTTGTATTTTAAAAACAACTTTTTCTGACATTAGAGTACTTACCTAAACTATAAGCATAATACCTTTGTATTTTTCATTATGTAATGTTTTTTACTGTAAAAAAAAAACTTTAAACGGTTTTGTTGAAACAAAACAAAAAGATTGTTTCTGAAATACTTGTAGCCTATTATGTTTTTTCTACAATTTTATCAAACGTAAACTGTAAGCAAATAATACTTAATTCAATTAGAAAACCTGTTTATGTAATAAAAAAGTTAAGTTAGGCGCAATAAGTTCCTAACAAGGTAATAAAACCCGTTCCCACCAATACCGGAATGTTTAGTCTAAAACCAGTTGCGACATCTACAGGTCATTATGTAACAACTATGCAAATGGTGTCACGATAAGAGTTTTACTACTCGATACTAGATGGCGCTGGTAGAATCCAAAAGAAATTTAATTATAATTAAAAGTTGCTGTGAATTTGTGGTTTGCAATTTGATTATAAATGTTGAATCGTAATCATTTTTTAATAAAAATCACCAAATACGTCATATTTATTGAGATCATATATTTTTTATTTTATTTCTAATTTCTTTTCTCTTTTGTTTCAGGATCATTAAAAACTTCATTCTTAGCTGGATCAACGTTCACAGTACATTGGCATTTAGCATATGCACATCGAGTAAGTGATCACTATTTTTAACCTGATTCTCACAGCCCGGCTAGCTCAGTCGGTAGAGCATGAGACTCTTAATCTCAGGGTCGTGGGTTCGAGCCCCACGTTGGGCGAAATCTTTTTGTTCATGTTTTATTTATTTTTATTTCAGGGTACAGCCCGGCTAGCTCAGTCGGTAGAGCATGAGACTCTTAATCTCAGGGTCGTGGGTTTGAGCCCCACGTTGGGCGAAATCTTTTTGTTCATGTTTTATTTATTTTTATTTCAGGGTGGATTTAGTTTGAGGATATTAGACGATTTGGAAAGACCGTTGCTTGATCTGACACCAAGAGCCGGTGGAACTGAATTTGTTCGAGATGATGTTACGTAAGTCCATATTTTGAATAGTATTTTTAAATCGCTTAAGAGTACCCTACCTACTTATAAGATAAACGATCGCTTACTTTATATTAATGATGCTGACAATTCAGGCAAAAATCGACAATAATAAATTAACGTTATAAGCGAAAAAAAAAACAGAGTAGGCTGAATATCGTTTTCAGCCGAATAAGACCGTTATCCAATCATGTTGAATAAATGAATATTGGTTTTTACAGCGCCCAAAAGTACGAGGTGCGTCTACCAAGCGACTTTACATGTGAGAACTGCACACTCCAACTGCAGCGCGAGGCGGGAGAATGGGGCAGTAATTATAGGTTCTGGTCCTGTTCTGACATCGATATACTGCCACGTGAGTACCATATTATACTAATTAATTTAACACTTCAAGCAAATCAATGTACACGAAACTGTAAAATTTTATTTTTATTTTATTAACAATCAACATTAAACCTTAACGCTTTAGCGATAAAGTTGAAGACAATCATCGTCATCATCATCTCAGTGAAGCTTTTTCAGCTTTGGAGTCTGGAGTCCGCTTTACCAGTATAACTGCTGATTTTGGCTAAACTTCGATATTTCCCGTGAAGTGACTGCCGTCTGGCCTCCACAACCTGAAGGCGATATAGAAGCATTATAGCTAGACCAATTGTTGGACTTTTTGAGGGCTCCAACAACCCGTACCGGCATGGCAACCGGGACCACTACACTTGATTTGACGAAAGAAAAATATGGATATGCCTTTCAGTACATGTAATTAATAATTTAATATGTATGGCACTATAGGTTTTGTTTATACGAGGAATTTCGTCATTTTTTAAAGAAAAAAAATATGTCTAGTATAATATCCAAAACTAAAATATTTTATATAATAATTTACATAAAAATATTTTATTTTTTGTATATTATACTAGAACATAATTTTTACAACTTTTCATTATTGAAAAAGGCGTATCTACATTATTCTTTCGTCGGCATTTTGTTCAAGTTTAGGCATATAAGCACCGTAATTTCGAAATCTAATTATAAAAAAATAAAACCCATTTAAATTGCCAATTAATCATCTCACTTAGCGACATCTTAATAATATTTAGCAACGCAATAATTATCAAAATACTTGTTTGTTAAGATGTGACAGTAAGCGCTTGCCATCAAAACGAACTGCTAAGAAGTAAGTCAAGGCAAACTCGCTTACGCATAAAAATATGCGTGGCTCATTAGAATAGATAAATTCTCTTGTGGTATTTTGACAGGTCAGATATATCATGGGATAAGTTGTAGAATTTATGCAAGATTATGCATTTGTGTGTTTATCTGTTCTACTTTTGTCCTCATGTTTATTTGTTAGATGTTTATGTTTTCTTGGAAATCGGTTGTGATAGTATGGGCCTAAGAAAAACAAAAGTACTTAATTAACAATAGTAGTAGTGTGTAGGTACACTTATCATCATCATCAACCTGTTTTTATCGTCCCACTTCTGGGCAAAGGCCTCCTCTCATACAGAGAAGGATTGAGTGTAATCACCACGCTTGCTCAATGCGGGTTGGCGATTTCGAACTTGAAAGTCCAGGTCTCCTCAAGATGTTTGCCTTCACCTTGTAATCAGTCATTGGTATATGTACTTAGAAAGTTCATATAACTTAGAAAAGTTACATTGGTAAGACATACAACACATATAGGCTGGTGTTTAAGCCACTAGGCCACCATGACTATAATTACACGGTACACTTATAAAGTTATAATCCCCGTTAACCCGAAATAGTATAGCATACATACATGCTAAAAAAAACATTTCCATTCGAAAACAAAATGTTTTAAAATTTTTTCCAATATGAAAATATTGAATAAAAATTTTAAATTGACATGTAAAAGAAACACACTGTACACGCGAACATGAAAGACGGCAACGTCGCAATTTATTTATACATGACGACTACTATTTTGATTTAAAACAGGAGGTTTCAAATTTATTTCCAATTAGAAATTTTTTTTTTCGGATTTTTTTATGCTTATTTTTCTATGCTGATATTTTTATTTTAATCTATTAATGATATATATTAACGAGTTTAAGGGAACGCCCTCTGTTATTTAACATACTGTATATTATGTAACAAATCAGCACCCTGATTGCGTGACACAATGGCTAAGATTCCCTTGTTCAAAAACTAAACTAATTTTTAGTTAAGTGAGTAACCTTTTCTTTCTATTTTGTTAAGAAAAGGAGGAGGAGAAAAGATAACGTTTTTAGTCCTGTCAAATTAAGATACTCCATAGAAATTTTTTTTTTGGTTCTATTCTTTCCGTTCTTCTGAACGGAAAAGGCAAAGGCATAGTACGCCATACAGCCTAGTCTTCAGTATATATATTCTTGAGTAAACTTCTATCCTAACTTATCCTAATTAATCCTAACTTATCCTAGCTTATCCTAAACTTATCCTAACTAATCTAACTCCTTTCGTTTCCCGCGTTTGGACGATAAGGAGCGGTTTAGCGTAAAGACATGATACGGCCACTATGCTACAATATTTCACTGTTCTTTTTGAATTATTCACTGAATGCACTTTTTACTACATAAATCACGCGTTTTTATTTAGTAAACTACACTATAAATAATTTTAAAAGTCCAATGAAAAATGAGCGTGACGCTATCTTGACATTCCCGCCAAACCCGACACTCCATAGACAGTTTAGACGCGATTGTAAACATGGCGACCAAAAATACCAAATTTACGTTTTGCGCGGAATAATTTGACAGGACTAAATTAATATTTATCTTCTGTCCTTTTCTTACTAAAATAGAAAGAATAAGATGTACTAAACTTAAAATTAATTAAGTTTTTGAACAAGATAATCGAGGCCAATGTGTTACGGAATTATAACATAGTAAGCAAGGTATTCCCACTATCTCCATTTGATTGAATGCTTTATTTGCATATAATAAGCCACTGTGAGGAATGTTAATTAATGCATCTCATTATAATATACAGTATGTTAACTAACAGAGGGCGTTCCCGTTAACCCGAAATAGTATAGCATACATACATGCTAAAAAAATATTTCCATTCGAAAACAAAATGTTTTAAATTTTTTCCAATATGAAAATATTCAATAAAAATTTTAAATTGACATGTAAAAGAAACACACTGTACACGCGAACATGAAAGACGGCCACGTCGCAATTTATTTATACATGACGACTACTATTTTGATTTAAAACAGGAGGTTTCAAATTTATTTCCAATTAGAATTTTTTTTATTCGGATTTTTTTATGCTTATTTTTCTATGCTGATATTTTTATTTTAATCCATTAATGATATATATTAACGAGTTTAAGGGAACGCCCTCTGTTATTTAACATACTGTATTAGATTGTTAGATGACAATATTTGGTTTGGTTGACAAGGCTGAAAAGATAAATGACAAGATTGGTAGCTCTTGTAATTAGTTACGTATGTATCTAGGTACCATGAGTTTTCTGGAGTGGTAAAAGTCTTAGTAAGAATTAATTTATACTTGGCTGTAATAGGGCTGCTTTTAACAAAGACAGATGCCTTTTATCCGTAGAAAAAAAACATTACATCTACTCGGTGGCAGGCTATAACATCGGCTTCCGGCAGGAAGTTACCACTCACCAGACAATGTTTTGCCTCCAAGCGATTCGTCGTGTTCCGAGCTTCCGGCATAATGTCTGGTGAAGAAGTACGGAGGACGGGTCTGAGCAGTTGTGTTGCGATGTGTGCCGGGTACGATGCGCCAAATGTTGCTGTGTCAGAAGTTTGGTCGTCAAGCGCGGATCCAGGGGGGGGGTCATGGGGGTCATGACCCCCCCCTGGGCTGGGTCCAGGCGGACCCAGCACAGGAGGATTTTATTTAAGTACTTTCAATTTTTAATCAGTTTATATAATACATACTTTGTTTGACATAAACGCAATATTCGAGAATGAACGCATCCAAAATTTTAATTTTACCGCGTTACCGCCGCCACGGCCGCATTTCGTATGACACTTGCGCGCGGTCTGTTTATTAGTCAGTAATTTCTTCATTATGCCAGTGTGTGTGTTCAAACTCAAATATTATTGTTGTAATGTTCTTAAAATAACTCGTAGGTAAATAAGTAGGTGCCTACTTACTGAAAGAGGGGGATTTATATGTATGTGGACGATAGCAGGTCAAGCTACCGGAACCTGACAAATAATCCCAATCAATCTTCAACCTTCATACTTTAGCAATAAAATTGATAGTTTTTAGTAGCTTGATGTGCTGTCGTCTGTACATACCTACGTATTTTGTTATTGGGCGAGGGAGTTTGAAGGTACTTTTTTCCGAAGGTTGAAAAATCCTCATGGACTATCCTCTGCTCGGAGACGCGGAGGGGTGTGCCGGCTAAAAAACCACCCAAGCGTTCGTCCTCTGCCTTTCCGAGGTTCTGGGTTTTCGTGTTCTTTGGTGGAAAATCCTCATGAATGTCCGCCGCCCTGGGGTGGGCGGCGGTGTCTGTCAGACTCTTACTGACTAAAAACCACCCCGGTGTTCCATCTCATAGGTCTACACCGGGGGTTGCGGGAATAAACACTGCTTCCGCAAACGCCGATTGGTGCTGGACCGCCACTGTAGGTCTCCTTCGGTCAGGGAGCGGAGTGAGGTGTATGACGTCTAAGAGTGCCGCGCGTGGAACACTTCGCGCCGCCACCTCGGGTCCATATGTTTGGGGGCGACAAATGTTACCGAGTCTATCGCCCCTGGACCCATTTTTAGGGGGCTGAAAGAGGGCGCTATCCATCCTCCGCCGACGCCCGGTGCGCCTGCTGCGGTCGGGTAAGAAGACGAGATCTCCCCCTCCCTTTACGCAGCCTCTTTCTGCGAGACGACTGTATCGCAAAAGGAAACCACCGCATCCCAGGACTCTTCGCTGCCGACCATCGACTCGATTACGGCCGGTAGCGACAGGTCACTGCCTACTTCAGAGGTGAGGTCACGGCGCAGCTCCACCCAAGCGGCACACTCTGCCAGCGTATGCCGCGCCGTGTCCTCCCGGCTGACGACGCAGTGGTGACAGCGGGCGTTCGGTTCCCTGTTTATGTGACACAGATAGTTCCCGAAGCAACCATGCCCCGAAAGTGCCTGTGTCATCCGAAACGTCAGGTAGCCGTGTCATCTCCCGAGCCAGTCCGCTAGTACCGGCCGGATCGATTCGATGGTGGTGAGGCGTGGTAGGGCGTGAAAGCCACCAGGATTTCTCGGAGCTGCGACCGACGCTGCTCGAGCTGACAAAGCATCGGCCGTTCGCCTCGCTCCCGAGACTCTTCACGCTACCGGAACAGTGACGAGGACCTTCGCCTCCAGGTCCCAAGGTGGGGATCCAGCCAGTAGGCAGGCCGCCTCATAAGAGATCGTGCATAATTCATGATCATGTGTAACTCTGATGGCCATCACTCTCTGCGGTTGTCGCAGTACAGCGATGCTGCAGGCCGTCAGGTCAGAGGCCCACTTCGGGGCCTCATACAGGGCCATCGATCGCACAAATCCCATGAAGAGCCGCCTGCAGGCGGCGGTCAGGCCTGCCAGATTGGGAAGCAACGTTGAAAGCGCCACAGCTTTCAACGTTGGCGCTAACTTGGGCGCCAGCCGCCGGAAGTGGGGGCCGAAATCCCACCGGCTGTTGAGCACCAGTCCCAGGTACTTCATGGTGGACTCGACAGCGATCCGAACCCCCCCGACCACGATGTGTAAGCCCGGTGGCGGCGCCCGCCGGGGACCATGAAACACCATGGTCTCAGACTTGTTAAGGGCCACCTTCAGGCCTATTCAACGTATGTGGCCTACCACCTGTGATACCGCAGCCATCGCCAGCAACGTTGCTTCCCTGTGCGAGATCCCCCGGGTGGTGACCAGCGTGGCGTCCGCATAACATGTCAGGTCTACCCCCGGTCTGAGCTAACCCCTCAGCATCCCGTCGTACGTCGTCGACGTTACGAAAAATCAAAGCATGGTAAAGAGCTTCAATGGTTGAAGAACATCTAAGCGGACTGGCACTTCTCCACGTCCATAAAAACGTACCTATCCATTGAAGTAGATGAAGTGATAAGACGTTTCGGAAGAAGACGTGAAAGAAAAATTGATTTCGTTATTTAATTAGGTATTTATAAGTTCAGTACTTACATATTACTTATTAATTAAATACCTTCTTTGTAATTGTCCCTATTATCAAAGTTTAATTAAAACTTCTTATGACTTGACCACGACTATGTGACCCTCCCCTGGCGCCAAAGCTGGATCCGCCCTTGTTGGTCGTGTAGGGTCTCCAGAACAATCTCCCTCAGCATCGTTGGTGGTGTTGTTGGGTTTAACATTGCATCACATCGCTCAACGACGCTTTACCGTGAAAGAGTATTCAATTGTATATAAAAAAAATGATGTAAAGTTAGAATCTTATGCTTTTCTTTTCTAAATTTCAGGCAAAGAATACCACGAAACGTGCTCGGGCCACGGCTTCTACATCCTGGGGCGCTGCAAGTGCAATAAGATGTTCTCCGGGCCACGCTGTCAGTTCAGTGACGAGTGTTCCGATGATAACGACTGTGGCTTGAGAGGCAAATGCATCGACGTGAACGCGACTGAGTCCCCCACGAAGATGTGCTACTGTCCTTTTGGCTTCTACGGCAAGGGGTGTAATAAGAGTAAGTTTTTTTTTTTGTTACTCAGTGATGCTAGCAGTGTTAGTCCAGTGGTTGTAAGGTCGTAGGTTCGAATCTACACAAGAGTAAAAACATTTAATCCTAGTGGAAGTTTTTTATTATTATTTATAAACTGGTGCTTGACCGTAATTCGCCTGATGGTAAGCAGTGATGCAATCCTTGATGGTAAAGCGCGCTAGTTTATTAAGAGCCTATTCACTCTAGCCTTGAAGACACTTAAATTGTAGTCCGATGGAAACATCGCCGTTGGCAAATTAATCCAGTCCCTTGATGTACGCGGTATAAAAGACGAGGCGAAACGCTTTATTCGGATCGCTGTGGTGTCAACAACGTAAGGGTGGAATCAAATAATGTAATTTCCTCGCACACTTTCCAAAATACTTCCTATAGAACACCGACAGGCTGGCTACTCTTCGCCTGTGCTCCAGGCTTCGGTGACCGTTTTGAGCTAAATCTGCGTCGCCAATTAGCCTCTTGTTTGTGCCGGATTCATTTTTCCTTATTAAAATCGCATTTATATCCTCAGAGTCGCCATGGAAGGACAAGAAAGTGAACTTCGGCTTGTACAACAAACGAGAGTTGTCCAAAGACTTTGATCTGTACTGGAGGATCCTGAAGGAGGAGGCCGAGGTCGAGTTCATCATGAAAGTCAACGGCACGTCGTATGTGGGTGAGTTATGTCATCAGTACATAACAACTGAAAAAAATCGTAGTCTGTAAAGTCGGCTCTCTGACGATAGTTGACCGTGACAACGTCTTAAGATCATACTGATGGAATGATTGCATTTTTCAAACCTTAATTGCAGCAATTATCGTTACTATAAAAAAATTACACCACATTCACTTTTCACTGCACTTCATTATTGACGAAAACATGTAAATGTATTATTGTAAAACAGCTGTCCAAGCGGACGCATCGCTCACTCAAATAGGAGAGAGATAGATGTCGAACGCTGCCGAATGCGGAGGCTGATTGTGCCTCTTTGTCGCTCGTTCCGCGCTCTCGCTTGCATTTCAAGCCTTAAATGTAACGCCTCAGAGCGAGGTAACGCCGCATGAGACATATTTTTTCGTGCGTGCAGCCGGCTCCATCTAATTATAAGACGTTATTACGTCAAAACAAGGCTTTATTACTGGAGATCGTATATTCCGGCACTTCAATATCTACACACACCCTCCATCTAAACTAAACTCTCGTTCTATCTAAACTAAATATACGTTTTCCTTGTAAATATTTCTAAAAATTTTGAAGGTATTATTTATGTACTAGTATATAAATAAATATACAAAAACTAAAATATTTTATACAATTGTTAGTTAAAATGCGTATACACACTATTCTTACGTCGGCATTTTGTTCAAGTTTAGGTATACAGAGAGCAGCGTAGTGGTATCGGCCGCGACTTACAAGTTGCAGATCGTAGGTTCAAACCTCATCAGGGAGGCAGCTGCCTCCCCCCCGTGTCAGAGTTTTACTGACTTAAACCCACCCGTGTTTCTTCACTTGCCTGTGCGTCAGGGTCACGGTTTCTTTTTTATCCTACCCACAACCCTGACCCAGGGAGCATCGGTCTTGGTGGACCCCGTCACGATATGCTGACTGAGTCGCGCGTGATTCACAAGGCGCCGTCGACTCGGGCCTGGTCCTTACCGGGCGGTGAGCTGCCCACTGCTCACCGACCCACAGGGTTCGAACCTCAGGCCACTGCTTCTCTGATGCTAATTGTAATTTGTCTGTATTCCAGGTGTTGGTTGGCGACCAAGTGGTATAACGAAGCAGTGCAAGAACTTCCCGGTGTTAGGACCCCCTATGGATGCTAAGGGTAATATCCAGTTCTATTTCAGCTATAGTCCTTTTACAGTAACTTTACCACTTATTTTGCATCGCTGTCCAAATGACAAAGTGAAAATGAAGCACCTTTGTACTCAGATCTTAATTTTGTCGTGTGTCATGTATTTTATTGTGTGTACATAAATAATAAAATAAATAAATAAATGAAATGGAAGCGCAGCTTGACTTATACTTGTAGCTATTTAGCCAAGGCCCCATTGTGATGTTTACTCTAATTCCAGTAAGGTTGCTGATATAAAATAATTGAAAGGACTTGTATGGTTTGTTTTAAATTAACTAATTAAAAAAGAAATTACTTATTCAGATTATTTTGCTGAAGATTTTAAAAATCAATTTTTAATTATTATTGATGTGTAAAAGTGTTTATTAAAACATATTCACGTATTTGAAAAATATTATTAAATCTTGGTTAATTCTTTTATTTTACATTCATAATTCCAGCTACTACACAAAAGACTGAACCCCTACCGCAACCAGAACCAAAAGCAGAGCCAGAACCCAGTGCAGAACCGGAACCAAGCCCAGAACCGTCATCGGAACCAGAACCGAGCCCAGAACCGACGGCAGAACCTAGTTCTGTTCCGGAACCTAGTGCTGAGCCGGAACCCAGTGCTATCCCAGAACCTAAACCCGAACCAGAACCAACTTCTGAGCCAGAACCGAGTCCCGAACCGAGTGTAGAACCCGAGCCGGAACCGAAGAGAGTACAAGCGAATGACAATAGGAATAAGAGAGTTGCTATGCATTCCCTTGACGGATTTGATTTCAAGAACCTTGGCGATGACGTCACTGTGAAAACTAGTGTCTCATATAAAGTGTCTAGTTCTAAAGGTAAGAAATTATGTACTTAAACATTTTCTTCTCTAACACATCGCGGCGACGAACGTGGATCCACGCGAGACACTGTGCGCCCTTTTTATTCGTCTCTGTAATTATGGCATTCAACCAGTTAAAAACACACATACAGAAAGAGTACATAATAAAGAGTATTCTATTCTATGCTAAAAACTAATTGTATGAAAAGCATCATTTTATAGAGATTTACAATTTGGTGATCTAACATTTAAAAAAATATTTTAATTTACAAATGTGTCCTTTACCAAATAGTATTTATCAGTTGTTTTGTTTTTAAATAATTATAGGTAGGGACATTAAGAGGTTTTTGTTGTGTAGCTAAAAATAAATATAAATTATGTTAAATTTGCTAGAAATGAAAATTATAATAAATAAAAATTAATATGTCTAGTCCTGGTGGCCTAGTGGTTAAAACACCAGCCTCTCAAGTATAAGCGTGCGGGTTCGATTCCAGGTCAGGCTAGTACCAATTTAACTTTTCTAAGTTACCAATATGTACTTTCTAAGCATATCTTGGACACCAGTGACTGATTGCAAGGTGAAGGAAAACATCTTGAAGAAACCTGGACTTTAAGTCTGAAATCGCCAACCCTCATTGAGCAAGCATGATGGTTACGCTCAATCCTTCTCTGTACGAGAGGAGACCTGTGCCTAGCAGTGGGTCGATAAAAAGGTTGATGATGATGATGATGAATATGTCTAAACCTTGCAGGTCGTAAGAAACGAGCAGTAACGGAGCCCACGAGTAAGTTAACCAGCCTTCTCACTTTATTTACTGCACCACACTTAACACTACGCTAAACGAACCCCCACAGCCAAACGACACTGCACATAGGATTATAGCATTAATTATAGCAATAATTGAGGCTACTAACTGCGATATTTTATTATTTTCTGGCGCTACCTGATATGTACTTTTTGATAATGTATTGTAAAAGGGAGATTCCCAAGTCGAAGCGTATATTTTTTTTTACAAAATGTGTACCAGAATGTTTCTTGTGAGACTTTGCAATAAAAAGTTTTTTTTTAATACTTGAAAAAAAAAATTTCTTTTATAACGATAGCTTATAAATAACAAAAAAAATAATTAAAATGACTTTTTACAATGACTTCCTGTACTTTTTGATAATAAATAACTAATGTAAAGGGGAGGTTCCCAAGTCGAAGCGTATATTTTTTTTTACAAAATATATACCAGAACATTTCTTGTGAGACTGCACTAAAATAATATTTTTTTAATTTTTGATAGCTTATAAATAACAAAAAAATAATTAAATAGACTTTTTACAATGACTTCCTCGTCTTAGCGTGTCATTAGCAATTTAAATTAACTCAGCTCAGAATTTGGCTAATGAATTGCATCAACTGTGCTGCGTTCCAAAAGTGAATTTTATGTGTATATTAAAAAACAGAATTATTTTTTTATATCTTGTAAATGATTATAATCTATCATTGTAAAAACTGTAAAATATTCAGTTTGCGACAACAGACCAATAACAAGTATTGCACGTAAATTTGTATAGATAAACTGTAGTACGAAAATATCTTCTAAACACTAAGAAAAAAATATCAGATAGCGATGGAATGAGCTGTATTATATGATGCTGCATGATGAATTATTTTTACAGATTCGGACACTACAACAGCTCTTAAATCCCATAATCATTCTGTTGTACCCACTGCAGAACCCACAGCTTCCCCAGAACCTAATACCGAACCAGAACCGTCACCTGAACCCCAAGCTGAACCCACATCTCAACCAGAACGTAGTCCTGAACCCACCCCTGAACCCAGTATAGAACCCACCCCTGAACCCAGTGCAGAATCCACCCCCGAACCCAGTGCAGAACCTAGCCCGAAACCCAGTGTGCAGCATAAACCAAAAGTTACAACTAAGCCAAAGTTCAAACCAAAGTCTAAACAGTTAGCTGAACTTAAATCAGCCCCTGAACCCACACCAGAACCGAGTTCGGAACCGGAACCAGCTACGGTATCTGAACCGGAACCGTCTACAGTATCTGAACCGACTGTAGAACCAGAACCGAAATCTGAGCCGGAGCCTACATCCGAACCAGAGCCTCATTCAGCGCCAGAACCTAGTTCTGAGCCAAGTACTCGTCCTGAACCCGCCCCTGAGCCTACTTCTCACCCAGAACCCACTTCTGAACCAGAACCCACTTCTCATCCTGAACCAACCTCAGAACCTAGTTCTGAGCCAGAACCGACGACGGAACCTAAATCCGAACCGGAACCTAACCCTGAGCCAGAACCTAAATCTGAACCGGAACCTAAATCTGAACCGGAACCTAGTCCCGAACCTACTCCTGAACCTACCATTGAACCTATCGCAGCATTGGAACCTGAGACATTGCTAGTGAAGGGACTGACAGACGAAGCAGGTAACGCCACAAGCTTTGCACTATCTTACATGTTCATTGGTATTGAATATGGCAAAAGTTACTAACAAATAAGTATATGTGTTATTGAGAACTCTTACTCCTTCTTTTACCGCAAATATTATAGGCATAATAAGCCTATAATTCTATTCCCAATGCTGGGAGACAAAACTCGAGAGAGAATGGGCCGTTATCCACCATTTCCTCGAATTTTCGTATTGTATATTTTTTTGATGGAGGAAAAAATAATAATGTAGGGATGCAGGATTTATTAGGAAAAATGCAAAGAAATATTCTTTCTTTTATAAATTATAAACTAGTCCTTGATCGCAATCGCGCCTGATGGTAATAAATATTCTAAAATCGCCAAAAAACTGGACTGCAAGTATGGTGATCAAATCTTCTCTGTATAAAACGGAGCCCAAATCACAAACTGAATTGGTAATTTCTTGTTGACAGGAAGAAACAGGTCACAGGTCTTCATCACCATTCTCTTTACTCCAAATTATTTGAGGTCCTTGCTACAAGAATTTCTTCGTCCTTCCATACTGCTTCATTAGTCGTAATCTCGGTAATCATCAACTTTCTAAAAATATGTAGGTATTGTAAGGACGACAGCAGGTCAAGTTACCAGAAACTCTTCTTCTCTTCTTTCTCTCGGTGCTAGGCCATAACATCGGCTGCCGGCAGAAGTTACCACCCACCAAAGTCTTGCCGCCAAGCGATTCGTCGTGTTCCGGCATGATGTTTGGTGAAGCCGTACGGAGGACAGGTCTGAGCAGTTGTGTTGCGATGTGTGGCGGGTACGATGCGTCAAATGTTGTTGTGTCGGTAGTTTGGTCGTGGAGAGTCTCCAGATCAATCTCCCTCTAGCGCAGCTTCGTTTGGTCGTGTTGGTCTTGGGTTTAACATTGCATCACCTTGCTCAACTGCCGTCATCCTTCCTATTCCTTAGATTTTTTAAGTAAATAGGCTTAATTAACTAGTGCGCTTTACCATCAATGATTGCATCACTGCTTACCATCAGGCGGGCTTGCAGTCAAGGACTAGTTTTAAATAATAATAAAAAAAAACAAATATCTCCAATCAACCTTGAGTGCTGTCAACAATGTGATGTCGTCTGTACATAATATAATGGCCCTAAAAATACGTCATTTACGTCACGCGCGGTCGAATTTGACAGTACTAAACTAACATGTTATTTTCTATCCTTTTTTAACCAGAATAAAAAGAAAAAGGCACACTAAACTTAAAATTAGTTTGCGAATTAGTAAATTGGCACACTTAAAATTGTATTTGAATGTCAATGAAATCTTGATTGAACTTTGTTGTATCAATACCAATGAATGTGTTTGTGTATATAAATTAGATGTATTTGTATAGCAATTTATAGCACTTGCCAATAATTTTGTATATAATTCAATGTTGTTTTTGTATTTAACAACAATATTTTTTGCTTTTGTGAGAAGATGTGTAAATGGAGCGGAAATGATTATTGAAAGATTTGACTATGAGTGTGTTATTTCAAAACTGAACATGAACATTGGGGGGGGGATTACGTTGATGGTCAAAAAGGGGGCTTATTGTTATGTCCCGATTTCTCAAAGTGAATACTTGAAACCAAGCTAATCAACTCTCAAACCCTTATCAAATCTTCCATATTCATGCTCAATTATACAGCATTATGTAACACAACTTTCATTCTTATACTTTCTTTATTCCATCTGACTCTTGCATGCAACAACATTCACAGTACCTTAATCTTGCATGTTATACCACGTTCATTAGGTAAACCGTTTTTTGGCAAATGGGACTATTGATTGTAGCAACACATTATACATTGATTGATATATGTACGGTATTATAATGACTGTATTACGCCATGAATAAGGTAGTTTATATTAAATTTCATTCTATTTATTTATACAATATGTAAACCCCGTCCGACCCAAAAGGTTAATAAAGGTTAGGTATACACATGACCAAATGAAATATCAAATACATAATCATCATAGTAACAATAGTAATGAGTTTTGAAATAATCGTTTTTTTCCGCGAATTAATTCCAACTTCCCCAAAATATGATATTTTTTTTAAAAAGTGACAACACCATCTTAGACAGTATTATTATGAGTGAAACGACCACGTGCCGCGTGCCCTGCCCCCTTCGCCCGTGCATGTATGTCTACCGTGCTGCCTACCGCACATGTATTAAGACGCTGTGAATAGCAAACTTTTAGGTATTTGAGGGGGTGAAGCAGACGAAGTGGGACACGACTAGCCCCGCCCACTGCGGGGCGCGGGGCGCTCCGCGCGAGTACATCGATGCGTGAGGTGAGGCGTCGTGCATCGAGAAATACGCATGTTCTATTAAATCTATACCAACCATTCTCTATTCCATCTACATTTAGAACCGTAATTTCACAACCCAACCGCGAGGTACGGTTGGCTCTGTTCGTCACAGTCCCGGTTCGCATTAGACGAGCAGCAGATTCGAATCCCACATCCGTTCACTTTACCTTGCGATTTTCGAAAATGTAAATTTTATACATATTTTCATTTTTTATTATTACTTTTGTTTTCTTTTTTATTTTTATAATGCGCTTTGTCCGTTCTGCTTAAATTTTTTGCGTTATGTCCTTTTTTCATGAAACTGTTAGAAATATATCATTTCTAGAAATTACTATTTATAAACAGCTGTTTAGAGTAACTGTTAAAAAAAATGCATTTTCGGATATTTAAAAAAAAAAGATTTTTTCTTCAAAACTGCAACTCTTATCGAAGTCGGGTTTGTACGAGTGCTTAGAATAACACAACACAAAAAGATTGAAATAGATGGAGGCACTTGGAGGAGGCCTATACTGAAAGGGGCCATGAATAATCCAACAAAATGAAATCTAAATTTACTGTTTTGAACTATTATCAAATCAACTGTTATTTTTATTGTTTTTCTTTTCTATTCCATCTACATTTAGAAGGGTAATTTCACAACCCAACCCCGAGGTACGGTTGGCTCTGTTCGTCACAGTCCCGGTTCGCATTAGACGAGCACCAGGATCGAATCCGACTTTACCTTGCGATTTTTGAAAATGTGTACTTTATACATATTTTCATTTTTTATAATTTTTTTTGTTTTCTTTTTTATTTTTATAATGCGCTTTGTCCGTTCTGCTTAAATTTTTTGTGTTATGTCCTTTTTTCATGAAACTGTTAGAAATATATCATTTCTAGAAATTACTATTTATAAACAGCTGTTTAGAGTAACTGTTAAAAAAAAAATGCATTTTCGGATATTTAAAAAAATAAAAGATTTCTTCTTCAAAAACTGCAACTCTTATCGAAATCGGGTTTGTACGAGTGAAATAGATGGAGGCACTTGGAGGAGGCCTATACTGAAAGGGGCCATGAATAATGCAACAAAATGAAATCTAAATTTACTGTTTTGAACTATTATCAAATCAACTGTTATTTTTATTGTTTTTTTTTTTTATTCCATCTACATTTAGAAGGGTAATTTCACAACCCAACCCCGAGGTACGGTTGGCTCTGTTCGTCACAGTCCCGGTTCGCATTAGACGAGCAGCAGGTTCGAATCCCACATCCGTTCACTTTACCTTGCGATTTTCGAAAATGTATATTTTATACATATTTTCATTTTTTATTATTTTTTTTTGTTTTCTTTTTTATTTTTATAAAGCGCTTTGTCCGTTCTGCTTAAATTTTTTGTGTTATGTCCTTTTTTCATGAAACTGTTAGAAATATATCATTTCTAGAAATTACTATTTATAAACAGCTGTTTAGAGTAACTGTTAAAAAAAAAAATGCATTTTCGGATATTTAAAAAAATAAAAGATTTCTTCTTCAAAACTGCAACTCTTATCGAAATCGGGCTTGTACGAGTGAAATAGATGGAGGCACTTGGAGGAGGCCTATACTGAAAGGGGCCATGAATAATGCAACAAAATGAAATCTAAATTTACTGTTTTGAACTATTATCAAATTAACTGTTATTTTTATTGTTTTTCTTTTTTAAATTATATTATGAACTAAGAAACTCATGGTTAAATAAAGGCTTATTATTATTATTTATTATTAATTTCTAGAAATTTGTAGAAAGAAAATTATAACGAATTGATTTTAAATATTAGTTTGCATTATAATTGTTACAAAAAGAATATATTTAAAAAGATGGAACAATTACTACAAAAAATACAGAAAATCGGATAAATTAATAATAATTAAAAAAAAAAACAATTGCAAATAAGAAATCCAACAAAAAGCATACAACGTAAGGCTGGGGTTTGAACCCGAACACATACAGGTGAAGAAAAATGTGCCGCGAAAAAGTAAAAAGAATAATTACAGAAAAAAATCAAATAAAATATCGGCAAAAATACAACAGTAAATTAAAAAGCATTTATTTCAATTAAAATCTACAAAAAGCATATAATGTAAACCTGGGGTTTGAACCCGGGCAAAAACGAAATATGATTATTCATCAACAAACAGACACGTAAATATAATTATTTTTTGTGCGGGGTAAAGCAAAAAGTGACATAGGTCCGACAAGCACCACGCCTCAGCGGTCACTGTCGCTAAGCATAGAAGTGAAAGAGAAGGCAATGGACGCCGCGATGGAGCGACGTTTCGTTCACGTTATTTATCATTAAATACATTATTTATTTTAGAATATCTTAGTTAAATCGATAAACAAAACAATGGTTTCATTTACTATTATATTTTACATCGCTCTTCTCAATTTTATCAAGATTTGATGATTAATAATACAGTTACAACTGTTATAAATTCAATTTTAGGGGTTACTTTAGGATTTTTTTCTATCGAGAAAATTAATTCAAAACGTGTTTTGAAAACAATGGGAAACCATTGTTTTCAAAAATACATATAATCAAGATTAACATATAAATTTTTGGCTGCTCTGAAATGTATACATTTGGCTAAAAAATTGTTTTAAGAAGCCTATTTTTACTGAACACAGCGCCTTAAGTTACCTCGCTTGTGCGTTTTGTTTGTGTGGAATAAAAATATTTCTTTCTTTCTTTTTGGTAATATTTATTTTTTTAGGGGGATTTTTTAAAGTTTAGCCCGGCTTTGTAGGCATTAGTAGAATCAGTTATCGATACCTAACAATACCTTCACGGATCGGACAGGGTTTTCTTTACATATTGTATATTCTTTATTGTACACCAATCAAACATCGACCAAAATACATACAACGATCGAGCGATCTCTCCTAGTCGACCATAGAATGGACAGATTCTCCCGAACCACAAATGGGACTGTCGTTGGTGCAGATATCAGTAATACAATATACTAAAATAGATACATAAATACATACATATACATAAATAAATACAAAGATACTGAACATAACAGGTAAGTAAATAAATTAACCAAAAAGTATTTGTTGAACAAGATTATAACGACAAGTAGTGTTCCTTCACAAGTCTACTATGTATTTTAACTTACTGTAAGTTAACTTTTACGTATACTCTGTTTTTTAATCTCGTAGACTAAATTGACACATGCAAATGTCAAATTTACATTATTAATTTTGTATTATTACGTTTTTAATAAGTACCTACACATTATTTCAGGATAACTTATTGTAAAAAAACGATACTTGGTTTTAAGAACGCTAAGTTTCGGCACTATTTAAGAATTGCAATAAACTGCCAACACTCGTAATGTCAGTTTAGTCTACGAGATTAAAAAACAGAGTCTACTCTAGAAAATATAAATTCTAAGACTTTGACAGCTGTCAAAAAAGGGTTAACTTAATGGACTGGGTGTAAGTAATATTCGCTTTAAAATTTCTGCTTTAATATATTCTATGCTTAGCAAGGCTTTTGGGTGCTAACTACATCACTGTTCCTCTGATCCTACTCCTTCAGTACTAAAGTCTGTCTACCTACTCCTGATTTTCTTCAATCTTTTATCTTTACTGACGTGTCTTGTTTTCCCTGTGTCTTTTTTGTTCCAGTCTACACTTTTTTCCTTCATTCTGTTACTTATTTCTTTTTTTAACAAACTACATAGAACGGAGGAGGTAATTCTGTTAATAACTTCAGAACTGATTTGTACTTATAATTGTGTGTTTTAAGAAATAACCTTTGGTGAGTTTGTACATACGATGGGTAACAACTATAATAATGTTTTAACCAGCACCCCAATTGCGTAACATACTATTAAATAACTATGGAACCATTATGAAGGATGTTGCCAATACATTGCTCCATATGTAACAACAACGTAAACAACGCAATGGATGTTGTTGAACTGTCAAAATGAAACCCATTGCTACTGATAGTGGCCCCGATTCCCTTGTTCACAAACTAAATTAAATTTAAGTTAACTGCATCTTTTTCTTGCTATTTCCTTAAGAAAAGGGCAGAAGATAAAATGTCAGTTTTAGACCTGTCAAATTAGTGCGCTCCTGACGTAAACTGGCGTATTTTTAGTCGCCATGTTTATAATCGCGTCTAAACTGTCTATGGTATATCTTAATTTGACAGGATTAAACTAAAATGTTATCTTCTATTCTCTTCTTAACGAAATGAATAGAAAAAGATGCACTTAACTTAAAATAAGTTTAGTTTGTAAACAACAGAATCGGCGCCATTGTGTTACGCAATTATCCTGTTGTGGTTTAGGCTGGTTTCAGACAATGGTATAGATGCAGTATGGAACATAATATTCTAGTGGAACACAATTAGAACCTTTTTTGAAATTTAATGAAAATACCTGTTTTATTGAATCTCCTTTATATATCTTTTAGACAGGCATATCAACACCTAAACATTTTTTTTTTAATCTGTTTAAATAAAGTAATAACACTAATGTCCATATTACGGAACTTTACTTTAAACTCAAGCATTACTTACTTTTTTTTCATCATCTTCATCATTTCAGCCGAAAGACGTCCACTGCTGGACATGGGCGTCTTTTATTGGATAGGAAATCATCAAATAATGTCTCCCGCTCTGGGTGGAGTCGTAGGGCGGGTCAGACTTTTACTGCATAAAACCCACCCAAAACTTTTTTGAAGCCACATGATTGACTGAAAATATTTTTAAGTACATAATGCTTGAGTCTTGAGCAATTGTTTGTAATACGATATTAAAAGATACTGTCACATAAACTTAGATCTGTAAGATAGTAGTGTATAGTACTCCAAGCCGATTTAATACTCTAAAGGACGATATTACTCTGTATCTTTTTTGTAGTATCTACAAACGTCAAATGTGTGGTTACTACCGTTACATAACCCACACCTCAATAGTTCTCACTTGCCACTAGACGTTAACTTTTCCTAAAACATAATGGTACTTTTAGGTTACTTCCCCGAGCACGAGTACGTCCCTAAGTTCGATTTCAACCCCATGGACTGCACCGACATTGTCATCGGCTCCGCTAAGGGCAACTACCACAGAGTCCTCGACTATTATACCAGGGACAGGTAAGATTTTACTTTTTCGTCATTTTTTATTTTTTCGACGGCGAGTTGTGTTTCACGCGCGCCTCAAAGAGATGTCAGCACATCGTAACGGGGTCCACGAAGACCGATGCCTCCTGGGTCAGGGTTGCGGGTTGGTTAAAAACAAACCGTGGCCCTGGCGCATAGGTCATTTGATGATTTCCCATCCCAAACAAAAAAGGTAAGATTTTGATCTTTATTTTAGGGGCAGTCGATCGTTTTTGTAAAAATAATGAGCTGTCAATAGTGTCAAGTCAATCGATACTTCAGCATTAGTTGGAATCGAGTCTCGTAATGAAAACTCATGGTAGCCAAACTGGTGAGATTTGTTCATTGTTTTCGTTACTTTTTCCGTAGGAAAAATACGCGCTTTCACATGGAGGACAAACACTAAGAGGCTTATCATAAACTTTAAAAGCACAGTATAAGAGTTGATGATTAGCCCTCAGCCTGTATTCTTAATTTAATCTTTATTTCTTCCTGTTATTGGTAGGGCTCTCTCAATCCGGAACTCTGATAAGTGCTTAGCAGACACTTATAGTGCCGCGAATCAGTGATTTAGTTACTGTTGGAAATATTGATATCCTATAGCATTTTTTTAAATACATATTTATAAACTAGTGCTTGAACGCAATCCCGCCTGATGCTCCTGATGGTACGCAGTGATGTAATAGTTGATGGTAAAGCGCGCTAATTTATTAAGAGCCTATTCGCCGATGCACATGAAATGATAAAAAAGCGCTAGATTTTGTAAAAAGTTTTTCGCACGAGTTTGACCGAATCAAGGAAGCAAGTAAAGAAATTATATCTGAAACAAATATTATTTTCATTGAATACAATTACGGTGGTTTTGCCAATACAGCCTCTAACTTACTTACATTTTCTGCAATCAGGTCAACTCCCCGAGTGGACACATTCTGGGGCGGTCACGACGACATCACGGCGGCGTCTGGTTACGAAGAAAATGGAGTCACCATCATCATGTTCAGGAAGAAAATTAAGGTAACCAAAACCACATCGTCTTCAAAGTCGAACACATTAAGTAATTTGTGATGTAAGCTTAAACTAGAACATACCGCTTGAGAACTTAAAATACCTTTTGAGGGAAGTCGAAACTTTTAGCATTGTGGTCGAGATTTGCGTTGATATTTCAATGCAATATGAGTTCCAGGTTGATGAAGATAAGGCTAAAAATAATATATACATCTTCCATCCATCCCTTTGAGAAATCATCAGCCTCTGTATGTTCCCTCTGTGCGATGCGTATACCAACAAAACTCTTATAAAGGGTTTATCTGACATCGACGCACAAACGAGTACCATGGATCCAGTACATAATTCTGAACCCCCCAGCGGTGGAATTTTTCGTCGGCTTTATCATGATTAAAAAAAAAAATATGCAGTTTTTTTTTACTTTAGACCGTTTATAATTGCTATACTTTTATAATCCAATAAGCTATCCTATCAGCTGATTTAATAGAGTTCGCATCAGGGGTCAACGTCATACCTACAAACACGCACGGCGGCACGCTTGCAACGTTCAAAGTCCGAGCCGACACATTTTTTTAAACACAGTTATTTCTGTAACCGCTCAATAACGACATAAATGACTATAATAATTTTGTTAGTGGCATGTGGGCCTTTGTGTGTTCTTTGTATGATAAGAGCTAGCAGAGCATATAACTTGTTTTGTCAGAGGGTTGATGACTCCAATTTATTCTCCACCTGTTCCTAAACTAAAAAAAATCTTTGTGATAAGTTCTTTGTTAATCACTAAAACATTTTCAGTCTTTGCTAAATACTCTCCGAGTGCTTACTTGTTCTTGAATTCACTTTCCTGTCCTGTGCTGTACCTGTTACTGTCTCTTATGCTGACCTAACATTGTCCGTGGAATCTTTTAATTGGCCTTCTTTCACTATTGATCTTCTACCTGTATACAATATGTAAAGAAAACCCTGTCCGATCCTTGAAGGTATTGTTAGGTATCCATAATTGATTCTACTAATGCCTACAAAGCATGGCTAAACTTAAAAAAAAAAATCCTCAAAAAAGAATATTATTTGGCAAAAGGAGCTAACTCAAATGGCAATACATACGCGGGCGACGGCAGGGCACGCGGTCAAACAAATGCCGCCAGTATTGTACATTCATTCATACAAGGTATTTGGTGTTGTCATTAATTTACCAAATATTGTGGGAGTTAATTAGTGAAAAAAAAAAAAAAGATTTCAAAATTCATTACTATTGTTATCATGATGATTATGTAAAGTTTCGTCATGTGATTACCTAAACTTTATTATCCTTATCGGTTGGACGGGGTTTTCTTTACATATTGTATATGCTAGCTGTAAGTTTCCTTAAAATGTAAAAATATATAAATACATAAATCTTACTCCACATAAACCTATCTCCTTTCCAGGCTAAGGAACCAACCGACCACTCGATCGTAGACGACGTTATGCACGTGATCTGGGCACGCGGACAGGAGCCGGGACGTTATGTGCACTCTCCACCTTCAGGGCTGGAACGAGGAACTGCTGCCACAGGAGACTTCTATAGAGTGGACGAGCTCAAATACCATGGGCACGGTTCTCAGAGGGGCGTAGCTAGTATCAACTTTTTCGGTGAGTTTGTTTTCTTTCTTTCTTTCTTTTTTGGCTTCGCACGGATTGTGCATTTAGCCAATGTCACGTAATGAATTTTTCATGTAAAAAAAAGACGGCCGCGTGAACCGTCTTACGAGGGAGGTTTGAGGCAAAGTCATGATGTGGCCACGCTGCGATATTTCACTGTTCTTTGTTATACTGAATGCACTTTTTACTACATAAATCACGCACTTTTATTTATTAAGTAACACTTGAAATAATTTTAAAGTCCAATGAAAATGAGCGTGACACTGACCTTGACTTTTCCGCCAAAACTCCGTGAGTTATATTCAATCATCCTTACTAATACTATATGTATATCGGAAAGTGAGTAATTGTTTGTTCCGCTTTCACGCCGTAACTACTGAACCGATTTCTTTGAAATTTTGCAGACGTAAAGTTAGAAGTTTGGATTAAATAATAGGGTACTTTTTATGCCGGGAAAATTGATATTCTCGAGGGAAAACAAAAATATTGTTAGCTTCGAACCAGTTCGGTGATAGATGGCGCTGTGTGTCGTTTAAAACAAGGTAATAATTGTACACGAATATGCACATGTAAACTTAGAAACTAAATGATAACATAATTAATCCCCGAAAATGAGGAATTTAGAAAGCGCGATATAACCGAATTCCATGCGGGCGAAGCCGCGGGCGGAAAGCTAGTTAACCTACCTAGTTGCATTCGTGTCTAGAGTTTTTTATAGAACAGACGACAGCACATAAATATACTACAATCTGTCAGATTTCTTTTAGTTTTTAAACTTTATCCATAAAGCATTAAGGCTCAAGGTTGATCAAGAAAATTTGTCAGTTTCTGTCAGGCTTGACCTGCTGTCCTCTGCACATTTTCATTCTAAAATCCACTTAATTTCCACTAGAATAAAGTTAATATTTGTTTTACAAACAATTGCCAAACTAACATTCACACCTCCATCTTTACAGAAGAAACAAAAGTATCGATCTCCGGGGGGATTGTAGCCCTCCCGGACAAATGTGGAGGACAGTGGCGGCTTCCGGTGGACTGTGACCCCTCCAACCACACGTCATGTGACTACGTAGCCACGTGGGAGTACCTGGGACAGGTACTATTGTGATTTCAATTCTTCCATGACACCTCACTTTTCACTTTTGGACATGATATTTTTGGTTGTGTGACCGCTACGCCACGGAGGCTGTCTCCGTGGCGTAGCGGTAGTGAACGCAGCCGCTGCGCAAGGAGGCGCAGTGCAAATATTTGTATGCATAAATATGAATATTTGCATTAGTCTGGTCGTGCCTCGGAAAGCACGTTAAGCCGTTGGTCCCGGTTTGCCATACGAATATCTAATGACAGTCGTTACGGCCTTACGGGTTGTTAGAGCCCTCAAAAGTCCAACAATTGGTCTAACTGCAATGCTTCAATATCGTCTTCGGGTTGTGGAGGTTAGATGGCAGTCGCTTCACGGAAAATATTGAAGTTTAGCCAAAACCAGCAGTTGGACTGGTAAAGCGGACCCCAGACTCCAAAGCTGAAAAAGCTTTGGATGCGACTGGGGTTAACGCTGAGATGATGATGATGACCTACAGGTACTTTACAGGAGATGAGTTTCTAGTAATTTCGATGTCGACACTTCGTTGACAATATTGATAAAACCTGTACCATTCGATAGGCCATCCTAAGTCTAGCAATGCGTTTTTATATCGTATCTCTACAATGCCTAGGTCTCAAGATATAGGGCTTAATAGTTACGTACGGCATGTCACGCAATATTGAACCTTATGCCATTGACATAAGGTGCATTCGTAACAATTTTTTTATTTGTTTTTAGGTTCGGGGCAAGGACTCCGTGCGCTTCACTATCACCACCAAGCAGAGCAAGCAGTGGACTGGCATCGGGTTTAGCGATAACAAGAAGATGGTATGTTATGTAATAGTTTTATGAGGTTTCAAGGAACCCCAAATCTCTATGAGTAAATAGATCAACTGATTGATTCTGTAAAAAAACCCTGAAAATTTACATGACATCAGCTTAGAATGAGCTGCAATTTAGCTTCACTTTTCTTGGACTGACCGACATTGACTATTCAAAAGCACCAACTGTTGGTTAATTTGAAATAAACAATTTTGATTTGATTTGATTTGCTGTCAAAGTGTCAATAGTATCAATCCGTAGCATTAGTAGAAGTCGTGGTGACGTAGTGGTTAAAACACCAGCCTCTCAAGTATGTGTGTGCGGGTTTGATTCCAGCCCCCTAATCGGCGAACACATTTTTGTCAAATGATTGCGACTAGTTGGGATCAGTTGGGATCGTTTGGACCGCCCATTGGTCCGTTCAAAAATGTGTTCGCCGATTAGGGTGCAGGTCAGGCAAGTATCAATATTACTTTCTAAGTTATATGTACTATCTAAGTATGTATATCTTGAACACCAATGACTGATAATAAGGTGAAGGAAAACATCTTGAGGAGACCTGGACTTTAATCTGAAATCGCCAACCCACATTGAGCAAACGTGGTGATTACGCTCAATCCTTCTCTGTATGAGAGGAGACCTGTGCCCAGCAGTGGGATGATGAAAACGTTGATGATGAATGGGTCCGCGGAGTGGATTACCAATTTATTATTTAGATTTATATTACCTTTCACATTAGACTGATATACAGTATGTTAACTAACAGAGGGCGTTCCCGTTAACCCGAAATAGTATAGCATACATACATGCTAAAAAAAATATTTCCATTCGAAAACAAAATGTTTTAAATTTTTTTCCAATAAGAAAATATTCAATAAAAATTTTAAATTGACATGTAAAACAGACACACTGTACACGCGAACATGAGAGATGGCAACGTCGCAATTTATTTATACATGACGACTACTATTTTGATTTAAAACAGGAAGTTTCAAATTTATTTCCAATTAGAATTTTTTTTTATTCGGATTTTTTTATGCTTATTTTTCTATTCTGATATTTTTATTTTAATCTATTAATGATATATATTAACGAGTTTAAGGGAACGCCCTCTGTTATTTAACATACTGTATGTATAAGTATTAGGTACAATACAAAGACAAAAGATAAAACTGACAAAAGATTAAAAGGACAGAAGATAAAATGTCAGTTCAGACCTGTCAAATTAGTGCGCTCCTGACGTAAACTGCCTTATTTTAATCGCCATGTTTATAATCGCGTCTAGAAACTGTATAAGGAGTATCTTAATTTGACAGGATTAAATTAAAATGTTATCTTCTATCCCTTTCTTAACGAAATGGAAAGAAAAATTGCAAATAACTTAAAATTAGTTTAGTTTGTGTGTGTAAAACTAGAAAATAGAATAATCCTGTTCTCTTCTCTCTTGCAGTCCCAATCCGACGCCATAATAGGCTGGGTGGACGCGCGCTCTGGTCGTCCATTCCTGATGGACACCTGGGTGTCCGGGTACTCCGCGCCCAGGGTCGACCAGCGCCAGGACTTGACCAAGGAGTCAGGCAGTATAGTGGACGGAGTCACGACCCTCAGCTTTGTGAGGAAGAGGAACACTAAAGACCAGAAGGTAACTTACTATCAAAGACGTTATAATTGCGTAACACATTTACAATGGCTACGCTTTTTATTTTGACGATTCATTACTAATCCATACTAATATTATAAATGCGAAAGTATCTCTGTCTGTCTGTCTGCTCTCTGTCTGTCCGGCTTTCACGCCAAAACTACTGGACCGATTGTAATGAAATTTGGTACACAGATAGTGTAGACCTAGAGCATGAGAAAGGACATAGGCTATATAACATCCCGCTATGACCAATAGGAGCAGAGCAGTAACAAAAAAATGTTGCGAAAACGGGGCAAACGCGGACGTACATATTGCTCCCATTATTTTACAGGCGCTTATTTTATATCAACACGCGGACGGAGTCGCGGGCAACAGCTAGTAATAAATAATTATTTATTTGTTCGACTTGCTGTTAATTTTATTTATTTATTTTTCTGTGTCATGTCGATAAGGGTTACTTATTTGACTTCTGTAGTAGTGGGGTAAATGCCGTGACTTTATTTTTGTAATGGCGGCACGTAGCACGTGGCCAGAGTCGTTTTGGAAAGTGGAGATGGCCGAACGGTCACTTCGGAGTGAGACGCGGACCATGGCATATCTCCGGGGTGAAACTGTCGGTTTGTCTATTGAGATTATTATTGTTAAGATTGGAGGGTATATTTTTACACTTCGTGCTTTAATTCAAAACTTCACTTACGAAATGGACCCCTTACCACCACACCAAGATGCGGACGACCCTATCGCTCCGCCGTCGCTGACTCCGACATATTTTTTCTTTTTAATTAATAATAATATCATCTATGTAAATAGTACACTGTAGACCCCCTACATTATTTCTCTCTCCTTCCCCTTAGTATTTGTCCAAAGGTTGTGCGTAAAAGATCGCTCTCAGCGATAAGACCGCCCATTGTGTCACCCTTTGAAAAATCTTTATATTTATGTTTCTGTAATCTATATGGTGTACATAATAAAGAGTATTCTATTCTATTCTATTTTGTTTATGTAATACTTTCCGCCCGCGGCTTCGCCCGCGTGGAGTTCGGTTATATCGCGCTTTTTAGATTTCCCTCGGGAATATCAATTTTTTCCGGGATAAAAGGTAGCCTATGTTCTTTCTCGGGGTCTAAAGATTGTCTGCGCCAAATTTCATCAAAATCGGTTTAGAGGTTTAAGCGGGAAAGCGTAACAGACAGACAGACAGAGTTACTTTCGCATTTATAATAATTAAAGCAAAATAAAAATGAAAATATGGATTACGTTGACATATTTGTTGGTTTAACCCTTGTTTTTTTTTTTTAATTTTGTATGCCATATAAATTGGCAAAACATATCTGTCTTTAATATCTGTAACTATCATCATCATCTCAGCGTTAATCCCAGTCGCATCCGAGGCTTTTCAGCTTTGGAGTCTGGGGTCCGCTTTACCAGTCTAACTGCTGATTTTGGCGAAACTTCGATATTTTTCCGTGAAGCGACTGCCGTCTGACCTCCACAACCCGAAGGCAATATCGAAGCATTTCAGTTAGACCAATTGTTGGACTCATGAGGGCCCCAACAACCCGTACCGACTGCCACTAGATGTTTGTATGGCAACCGGGACCAACGGCTTAACGTGCTTTCCGAGGCACGACCAGACCAGTGCAAATATTCACATTCATGCATACAAATATTTGCATTGTGCGGGGATCGAACCCGCGCCTCCTTACGCAGTGGTCGCGTTCGCTACCGCTACGCCACGGAGGCTGTCAATATCTGTAACTATATTGACGTCCAAAAAGTGCTGCAAGGCTAGATGAATAGGAAGAAGAAGGCTAGGTGAATAATTAATTACCTAACGCGCTTTACCATCAACGATTACATCACCGCTTACCATCAGGCGGGATTGCGGTCAAGTACTAGTATATATTAATAGTTAAATAATGATATATAATGATTTAAACATATTTTCTTGTAAATTGTACACTATAATTTACGAATACTACAAAGATCGTGTACAATATAATTTTTAACTAAATATTTCCTAATAATTTAAAAATATGTCTATTTAGTACCGCTTAAGGTTTATTATGGCACAAAACTGGTCAAATTGAGGTGCAAAAAACAGACAATAAGTTACAAAAAGATATGCGTCGGCCGGGAATCGAACCCGGATCAACTGCTTGGAAGGCAACTATGCTGACCATTACACCACCGACGCATGTGATAGAGATTTTCAAATTACTGCTTGGATATTATTTCAACGTTCCATCAACTTCTATTATTGATACAGTTTGTTCTGAAATTGTTAGCCATAACTAGAGTTGCCAGATGGTCGAGATTCAACTTTTGAGAAAGTGCCTGCAGTGACGTCAAGGTTGGTGTATTGGCTGAGCGACAGGCTGCTGTGCTGCGTGTCGCGGGTTCGATCCCCGCATGGAACAATTTTTTTTTATATCTTACAAACTAGTGCTTGACTGCTATCTTGCTTGATGGTAAGCAGTGATGCAATCGTTGATGGTAAAGCGCACTAGTTTATTAAGTCTATTCACTTAAAAAACTTAGGAATAGGTAGGATGACGGCAGTTGAGCGAGGTGATGCAATGTTAAACCCAAGACCAACACGACCAATGCTGCTGCGCCAGAGGGAGATTGATCTGGAGACTCTCCAAGACCAAACTCCCGACAACATTTGGCGCATCGTACTCACCACACAACGCAACACAACTGCTCAGACTCGTCCTCCTTACGGCTTCACCAGACATCATGCCGGAACACGACGAATCGCTTGGCGGCAAGATTGTCTGGTGGGTGGTAACTTTTGCCGGCAGCCGATGTTATGGCCTACCACCGAGAAAAATTACTAATAACAACTATTTGTAGACCTACAAGTATAGTTGTTCCGTGTCTGGCTGTTTGTGTATGTGAGTTTATATGATTGTAAACGCACCCACGATACAGGAGAAATTCATAGAGTGGGGCAACGTTTTTAAAAAGAAAAAAAAAAGTGTGTGTGTCAGCTCCGACGCACGACTGGAGTTTACTCCTTAAGTACGAGAAAAAAAAAATAATAAAAAAAAGATATTAAAAAACAAAAATAACAAAAAAAAAAAGAAATTATTATTATTTTAAAAATTATTTATAAAATAAATCATAAAAAATTAAAAAAATTATAAATGCATGTTTATGGAAATTTTAACCAATTTTAAGAAAGTTGATAATAAAAAAAAAAATTATAAACATTTTTTTTAAATTTAACGGCACATGGACATCATCAGAGGAAGTTAGCGGTACAAAAGTATCATCTGGGGAAGCTCCGTGTTTATTTAGCAAGGGATCCTTTGTAGGCGTAGGTTATCGGGCAAGGAGATAATCAATTATAACGATAAACTTTAAATCAAACTTTGATCACTCCAATTTTACAATAATTTTCCTAAAAAATAACGTTCCACTTGACACGAGTCGCACATTCTAGATAACCGTAGACCAGCTGTATGGCTATGTAAGGCGCCCGGTATGAGAAAAATCCGAGGGGGATTTTTCTCATACCGGGCGCCTTATATATGAAAATCGATTCTTAAGGAGTAAACTCCAAAAAAACTATTTAATCACTGTAATCATTTCTGCTTCGTCATATGATAAGTTTAGTAACCGGGATGTTAGTTTATTTTTACCCGACTACGGCAAAGCAAAAGGAGGGTTATGATTTTGACAGGCTATGTATGTATGTATGTATGTATGTATGTTCATCTGTTCCCTCGTAACTTCTAAACTACTTATCAGAATTCGACAAATGACATATCATTAGAAGCGTTTTAATTGTCCGCTGGTTATAGGCTATATGGGGTTTCACAAAATCTAATGTGGCGCCCTCTAGCGGACAAAACACACAGAGTAAAAAAATAAAGTTAAGACAAATCTGCCGTGTTTGGTATCATTTGAAAGCGCCTTACTTGTAGATTTTGAATATATATATATTGCTAGCATTTGCTTGTGACTTTACCTGTATTCATGGGCTGGTTGCATATAATTCACATCTTTTCGTTCCTATCTTCTTTACTACTTATCAGAATAAGACCACTGTAGAACCATTAGAAGGGCCTTGATATTCTGTTAGTTATGAGCTATAAAGCTTGTCACCAAATTTAGTATTGCGCCCTCTAGCGGACAAAAAGTTTTATGTTAATATAAAATTAAAATAAATATACCGTGTTTGGTATCACGTGAAAAAGCTTCACGAGTACTTTATGCTTGTACATAATTACAGGAATACTTTAATGATGTTAAATATGAGCGACAAGCGGCCCGACTTCGTTCGCATGGTAGTAGCTCCTATTGGCCGCTGCGTGATACAATATAGAAAGCTTTAGGCTACATAAGTAGCCTAAAGCCTGCCTGGATTAATGGGATTTCCAACGCAAAAGGAATTTTTCAAATCGGCCAGTAGTTCCCGAGATTGGCGCGAACAAACAAACAAACTCTTCAGCTTTATATATTACTAGCTTTCCGCCCGCGGCTTCGCCCGCGTAAATTTCGGTTATATCGCGCTTTTTAGATTTCCCTCGGGAACATCAAATTTTTCCGGGATAAAAGGTAGCCTATGTCCTTTCTCAGGGTCTAAAGATTGTGTGGTTTTCGCCCGCGTGGTGTTCGGTTATATCGCGCTTTTTAGATTTCCCTCGGGAATATCAAATTTTTCCGGGATAAAAGGTAGCCTATGTTTTTTCTCAGGGCCCAAAGATTATCTGTGCCAAATATCATCAAAATTGGTTGAGAGGTTTAGGCGGGAAAGCGTAACAGACAGACAGACAGACAGACAGACAGACAGAGTTACTTTCGCATTTATAATATTAGTATGGACTAGCGGCCGCCAGCGACTTCGTTCGTGTGGAATTATTTATGCTCAGCTCCTATTGGCAATATGTACGGCTGCGTTAGCTCACGTTTTCGCAACATTTATTGTTACTGCTCTGCTCCTATTGGTCATAGAGGGATGTTATATAGCCTAAAGCCTTCCTGGATTAATAAGCTATGCAACGCAAAAAGAATTTTTCAAATCGGACCAGTAGTTCCTGAGATTAGCGCGCACAAACAAACTCTTCAGCTTTATATATTAGTATAGATGATGATGATATGATATGATATTATATAGCCTAAAGCCTTCCTGGATTAATGGGCTAACCAACGCAAAAAGAATTTTTCAAATCGGCCCAGTAGTTCCCGAGATTAGCGCGAACAAACAAACATACAAACAAACTCTTCAGCTTTATATATTAGTATAGATAAGAGTAAAGCGCGGATCACGGGAACTATGAATCGCTTAATGCAATGTAGAGCAGTGTGAAAATTAATAGAATATGTAATGCACTAATGAAAACGACATAAGCTGGGAGTAACTCCACGCGGTGAAGGCGGAAACAGTTTGATAACTAGCTAAAACTCCCATAAAAATGCCCTCTGCACTATATGCTTTCGGGCTTATGTTGTTATATGTGCGTGTAGATGTAAATGATGTAATGTGTCAAGTACCTAGTTTTTAGTTTATCAATTTAACTTTTGCTAATATTATGCGCAACAAATACACTTTAACACCAAAATAGTACAAATAATAAAAAGTAATAAAACTAAAACCCAACTACGACAAAAAACGACGCTGAAAAAGTATAAAACAAGATTTTCAGAATACTGAACTGAACAAAGTTGCTAATGTAGTTGCAAGTAAATGGACACAGTAGACTCTACCAAGATGCCTTCGTTGTAAATTAACAATAATGCCATACAATACTGTTCTGAAGTATACAATATTCACCATGTGGAGATAAATTTTCATGTTTGGAAAGGCGTAGTCACACGTTGTCAAGGTGCTACGGTAGGTAGGTATATGTAACGTGTGACTACGCCTTTTCAAACATGAAAATTTATCTCTACATAGTGAATATTGCATACTTCAGAATAGTATTGTATGACATTACTACTGTGTCCATTTACTTGCAACTACATTAGCAACTTTGTTCAGTTCAGTATTCTGAAAATCTTGTTTTATACTTTTTTAGCGTCGTTTTTTGTCGTAGTTGGGTTTTAGTTTTATTACTTTTTATTATTATTAGAGAATAGAATAGAATACTCTTTATTATGTTCACCATACAGATTACAGAACATAAATATAAAGATTTTACAAAGGGTGACACAATGGGCGATCTTATCGCTAATGCCTGGGCTACATTAGCAGGCGAAGATTCGTGTCGCGTTGGCGCGCAAAATATCCGTTGTCGGACATGCACGATGTTCTTGTCTACATTGGCGAGCGAAGATTCAGAAAACGGTCTAAGGCGAATATTCGTTGTTTAGTTGTGCGGCCGAGACGACGGAGGGAGCAGTGGCTTTGCATTATATGTCAATAAATTATTATTTATTACATGTTTACAAAACAAACAAAACAAAAACAATGAAAAAAAAAATATGCAAAAAGAACGTCAGTCCTACTTCAAAGTCTGGACGACACTGAAGTGACGTAGGTGTGACCACTCCAGCGAATATTGTTGCGAGTTTGCGACAAGTTCTTTGAAGCGCGCCACTTTACCGACAGTGCCCCGATGCTACATCGTCTGCGCAGGAATACATTACATAGCCCCGAGCTTAATGCCGGGGCTACATTAGCGGGCTACGGCGAATATTCGGGCTACGGCGATGTATGTGGCCCGCCGGGTACATCGTTGCAACGCAATGTATTCGTGCGCAGACGATGTAGCATCGGGGCACTGTCGGTAAAGTGGCGCGCTTCAAAGGACTTATCGCGACAATATTCGCTGGAGCGGCCACACCTACGTCACTTCGGTGTCGTCCAATGTCTAAGCGGGACTGACGTTCTTTTTGCATATTTCTTTCATTGTTTTTGTTTTGTAAACATGAAATAAATAATAATTTATTGACATATAATGCAAAGCCACCGCTTCCTCCATAGTCTCGGCCACACAAATAAACAACGAATATTCGCCGTAGGCCGCTTTCTGAATCTTCGTCCGCCAATGTAGACAAGAACCATCGTGTATGTCCGACAACGGATATTTTGCTCGCCAACGCGACACGAATCTTCGCCTGCTATGTAGCCCCGGCATAAGAGCGATCTTTTACAGACAAGTTGTACGTTTTTTAAGACCATTTTACAATGTAGAATATAATTAATAATGTTAATTGTTAACCTATTATTGTCATATGAAAGTGGCCTTTTTAGACAATCTGCAGGTTTCAGTTTTTCACTACTAAACTGTCGACTTAAGACTGATTTTTTTTTATTATTATTTATAAACCAGCGCTTGACCGCAATCCCGCCTGATGGTAAGCAGTGATGCGATCATTGATGGTAAAGCGCGCTAGTTCATCAAAAGCCTATTCACTCTAGCCTTTACACGGTGCAATTTGCCTATGGCTTAAGTTGAAGCAACAATGAAAGTTGCATTGTCTAAACACCATTTAGACGATGCATCATTTGTTGCATCAATTTTATTGCATACCATAGACAATTTAATTGCATAGTGTAAATCAGCTTTATGTTCTGACTAGCGGCCGCCAGCGACTTCGTTCGGGTGGAGTTATTTATGCTCAGCTCCTATTGGCCGCATTGTGATGTTATATAGCCTAAAGCCTTCCTGGATTAATGGGCTATCCAACGCAAACAGAATTTTTCAAATCGGACCAGTAGTTCCTGAGATTAGTGCGTTCAAACAAACTCTCAGCTTTATACAGGGTGTATCTGACATCGTAACGTAAACTTCGCGAAAAGGCTGGACCGCATGCCACTAATAAAATTATGATAGTCATTTATGTAGTTAATGAACGGTTACAGAATTCACAGTGTTTAAAAAAATGTATCGGCTCGGCCTTTGAACGTTGCAAGCGTGCCGCCGTGCGGGTTTGTAGGTATGACGTTGATCCCTGATGTGAACTCTATTGAATCGATAGTTTTTCGAGTTTTGTTTTCATTGCGCTTTTTGGTCCAATTAACGAATTAATTAATTTTTACTTTAAAATCCTATTGGGTTATAAAAGTATGGCAATTATGAATAGTCTAACTAAAGTGAAAAAAACTGCATATATATATTTTTTTTAAATCATGAAAAAGCCGAGGAAATATTCCACCACTGGGGGTTCAGAATCATGTACTCGATCCATGATACTCGTTTGTGCGTCGATGTCAAATACACCCTTTATATTAGTATATAAATATAGATTTTAACCTATATATTTCAATTTGCTCCAGGACCTCGCCTTCACCGACTCTCAGTGTCTGTACATGATGTTCATCACTCATGGCGGTGGCTTCGACGCGGTGAACAAGAGAACCAGCAAACACATGCAGACACCCATTGTTACTGACGAGAGAGTCTGCATCAGGCCTTGTGGACCTGGTGAGTATTTATCCTCTTGTTGGCACTGATGACAGCACATCCTTAGAGGCGATGCACGGGGTAGTTTAACTACCCCACTACCCCGTGCAGGGGACGAGGCCCGGACCGACCGGGCCGGCACGGGAGTGTGGGGCCGTGGAAGAATTGACTCCCGCGGCCCCATGCGCGATCGTGATAGAAGAGACACCGGGGTGGTTTTTAGTCATTAGAAGTCTGACAGACCCCGTCGCCCACCCCAGGGCGGCGGACATCCATTGAGGATGTTCCACCCCGGAACAAAAAAAAGACGACAGCACATCAAGCTACTACAATCTTTCAATTTTCTTTATTAGATTTTCAACCTTATCGCTAAAGTATTAAGGCTCAAAGTTGATTAGGAATATTTGACAGTTTAGGATAGCTTGACCTGCTGTCGTCCGTATGTGACAGTGACTGCCTCGTTGATCTAAGAGTCGGAAATATTCCTGCTGAGCCTGATGACCTGGGTTTGACGCCCAGCTACGTAGTCCTCCTGTTTTTTATCTATGAATGAAATTTAGTTGCTTTTTAAATAGTATACTGTCAAATGTTTTATGGATGTCCAAGTATTAGAAGTTTCATTCTTCTTAGTTCTTTTTAGTTGTCCACTGCTGGACAAAGGCCTCCCAGAAAATGGAGGGTTTTCCATAATCCCCACGCTTGTCGTCGGGTTGGGGCTCGCAGTAATTTGTTATTCCACAGGAGAAGCGCTGCTGCCCGCTTCCCTAGTGAGAGTTCAATTAGTCGCCTCTTACGACACCCCGGGATGATATGAGATGGTACTATTCTAAGCCCGGTACCACACGGACGAAGTTTGATTAGTGTAAAGATTTTTAGTGCGTTTTTTTAATTGTAGTAAAATTTATATAACATGTTGTTTCAACACTTTCAAGTTTTTACTTTTTATCTACAATAGGGTATTTGACTAAAAAAAACTAATTAGTCCGTCAGTCAGATTTCCAAAAAATACTTGACACGTATATTTTGTTTTATCAAGTTAATAAACATTGACAAATACAAAAGGCATCAAAGATCAGGAGTGGTGGCTGGTGACGTCACTGGCCGCTGAAAAGTGTAGCGTGCAGTGACGTCACACGAGTTTTCAACGCGCTGTGTCGTCTTCATTTTTTGTTTATATGAAAAAACAAAAAATTCGTGTCTAGTATTTCTTGGAAATCTGACTGACGGACAAACTAGTTTTTTTTAGTCAAATACTCTATTGCATTTATATGTGTCATGGTACACATGTTTACAAATATCTAATTCCGTCATCTTTAAATAGAACATTGTACATTCTTGAATGTTTTAGTAATGTTTGTTGTTGCACTCTGAATCCGCGTCTCCTTGCGCAGCGGCCGCGATCGCTAGCGCTACGCCACGAAGGCTGTCTTCCGAAGAATATAAGCGATTATGTTATACTAGCGGCCGCCAGCGACTTCGTTCGCGTGGTATTAGTTATGCTCCGCTGCTATTGGTCGCAGCGTGATGCTATATAGCCTAAAGCCTTCCTGGATTAATGGGCTAACCAAGGCAAAAATAATTTTTCAAATCGGACCAGTAATTCCCGAGATTAGTGCGCACAAACAAACAAACTCTTCAGCTTTATATATTAGTATAGATAGATTAAGTTAATTATTTCTTCTCCACAGAGCCAGTTGAAGAAGAAATAACAACAGAACCCATCCTCCCGGGCCAGTCGTCATACACAGTTCTGATCCGCATCACCGGGCTCGCCGACAGCTTCAAGCCCCCTGCGGCCGGCAGCAAGGAGTACGACGAGCTCAGCAAGCAGGTCGCAGACAGTCTCTCGGCAGAGCTCGCCAAGAACAAGGGCTACCAGGGGGTCCTCGTCAACGGGTTCATGCAGTAAGTTGTTGCCATTATTGTTATTTCTACCATAATGATAATTATTTCTACCATAATGGTAATTATTTCTACCTTAAGAATAATTATTTCTACCGTAATGTTAATGATTTCTACCATAATTATTATTATTTCTACCATAAAGTTAATTATTTCTACCTTAATGATAATTATTTCTACCATTATGCTTATAATTTCTACCTTAATGTTAATTATTTCTACCATTATGCTTATAATTTCTACCATATCAATAATTACTTCTTCCATAATGATAATAATTTCTATTATATTGATAATCACGACATTGGTTCCGATGGGATTGGTTCATTCATTCAACGCGCCGAACATGACCTACATTTATACCTAAAACTACATTTATTTTCACAGAAATGAAACCAAAGCCATCATAGCCGAACTGACACTTAAGTCCATAGAGCTGAACTCTATAGAGGGCTCCACGGGACGCGCGCTGGACGGAGACAACTCCACCCTCGAGGAACCTGATGAGGAGCGCTGGAGACGAGTGGTGAGGGACACGCTCGCCGCGGGGAGGGTCGGGAACCTCAATGTCGACCCCGACTTTCTGCTGTTCGAGCCGATGAGCTGTAAGTCTATGAATATTTTATTTGCTTAGTGTAATAATATTTACATTAACAATTTTCAATCAAATCAGGTAAAATTATAAAGTCACTAATAATAATAATTTTAACAATTTCCAAACAACAAAGAATCATTAAAAATTATGATTTTTGTAAAATTAAGCATATAAAAAAAAACTGTAGCAAAATTATTTTATATGAACTAGACATGGATTATGTAAGCTTATGTCATCATTTCTCCCCACAGTAATATCCGAACGGCCAACAGAAGAAACTCCCGGCAACGCTCGAACATTCTTCGGGCTCGCAGAAACCAAACTATACGTCGTAGTAGGTTGTGTGGCCGCTCTTATATTAGTGGCGTTACTACAAGCGGGATGCACTCTCTACCGCAGTGGCACTACCGCGCAGAAGACCAAGGTAACACTAGAAGACATGATGTACAGAGTGGTGCTGACAATACGACAATAAATTAAACATCGTGTACCTCGACACATTTTCAGTCTACCCATAAAAAATCATATAAATATATCCATTAGTTTAGTCACAGGAAATTATTTTTCATGTTTCACATTTTCTACATGATGTACATGTTGATAAGGAAGCGTTTACAGGTTAATGACCGCCGCATCCTGCGGTACTAAACTTTGATAATAATGGCGCGAAAAAGCAAGTCGATACAGGACTGATCGGAGGTCATTCAACCAATATTTAAAAGGATGTTCTTTTTATTTTATTTTTTTTTTATTTTTAATGATAGATTTTTTCTATGGTTCAGGATTATTCCTATGAACCAGCATGGTCTGCGTTTTTATTTATTGTCGTATTGTCAGCACCACTCTATACAATATGTAAAGAAAACCCTGTCCGACCCATAATGATAATAAAGGTTAGGTAAACACTTGACCAAATATAATATAAAATTTTACATAATCATCACAGTAACAATAATAATGAATTTTGAAATAATCTTTTTTTCCCAGGTATTAATTCCAATTTCCCCGAAATTTGGTAATTTTTAAAAAACTGACAACACCATTTGTGACGGAGCGAATAGCGATGCGACCACGTGCCGCATGCCCCGCCTCCCTTCACCCGCGCATACATGCGCGGGTGAAGGGGGGCGGGGCTATCGGGTTGCCTACCGCACATGCATTATGTTACCTCGCTTTTTCGAAATAATATTTTTTTTTTTTTGGGGGATTTTTTTTTAAGTTTAGCCCAGCTTTGTAGGCATTATTAGAATCAGTTAACGATACCTAACAATACCTTCACGGATCGGACAGGGTTTTCTTTACATATTGTATATGGTTTGGCCATGTTGAGAGGATCAATAGAAGGCGGCACACAGTTCACATAACCACTTTATTCCAGGATCAACTCATCCCCAACTCAGCCTGGAAAGACTACTCCAACGCGAACACAAACTACGCATTCGAACCGTTCGAGAACGACGAGAAATACAACAGTACTGCCTCCACCGCCCCGCTCCGACACCGCAGTCCCCCTTCACGACCCACAGATCCGCCCCCCCCACGACCTGGGAGTGCCGCCCGCGGGAAGGGGAGGCAACACGAACCCAACGGACAACACAGACCTAATGGTCAACATGAACCCAATGGACAACACAGAGGGAATGGTCAGCATCTTCCTCATGGAGTGAACGGTCAGCACGTCATGCCTCATGGTCAGGTCGGAGCCAACGGTCATGGGACTAATGGTCGGATGACGCCGAAGCATCAGAACAGTGCGGCGCAGTACTACCACGAGACGAGGTCGCTACAACGGCCCAGAGGAGGAGCCCAGTATGGGTGAGTTTCTTTTATCACCAGGATCTGCTTTGATCTGTCTTCTTCTGTGTTTCTCTGCACTACTGTATTTTGTTTTGTACTGTATTTAATATCCAAACCCGGAGCATTGTTCTAAGTCAAAAGCCTTATAACTTCTTTCTTTAAATTATAAACTAATCCTTGACCGCAATCTCGCCTGTTGGTAAGCAGAGATGCAATCGTTGATGTTAAAGCGCACTAGTTTATAAAGCCTATTCACTCAAAAACAATTGAGTAAATAGGAAGGAAGACGGCAGTTGAGCGAGGTGATGTAATGTTAAACACAACAACACGACCGACGATGCTGCGTCAGAGGGAGATTGATCTGGAGATCCTCCACGACCAAACTCCCGACACAACAACATTTGGCGCATCGTACCCAGCACGCATCGCAACACAACTGCTCAGACCCGTCCTCCGTACGTCTTCACCAGACATCATGCCGGAACACGACGTATCGCTTGGTGGCAAGACTTTTCAACCTGTCTGTGAAATTACGATCAAAATTAAGTCTAACCGTTCAGAATGTATGTATAGGATTCTAGTCTAGGTTAAATATTTAAAAAATCAATAAGAATAGTCACAATTTAAATCATTAGGTATCTAACTGATAGCTCTGTGAATAGAAAGAAACACTTAATCTAAAAACTTATCAATTCGATCTAGAAACCTGAAAGATATCCAATTAAAAATGTTCAAAATCTATACAATATGTAAAGAACAGCCTGTCCGAACCATAAGGATAATAAAGGTTAGGTAAACACTTGACCAAATATAATATAAAATTTTACGTAATCAAACAATACTAAAGAATTTTGTAATAATCTTCTTTTTCCCCCGAATTAATTCCAACTTCTCCGAAATTTGATAATTTTCAAAAAGGTGACAACATTATTTTGACGGTATTATTATTATAAGCGAGGCGACCACGTGCCGCGTGCCCTGTCCCCCGTCGCCCGCGCATGGGTTCCCTACCGCACATGTACAGTTACCTCTTTTTGCGAAATAGTAGGTATTTATTATTTTTAGGTTTTTTTTTTTTTTTTAATTTAGCCTGGCGTTGTGAGCATTAGTAGAATCAGATATCGATACCTAACAATACTTTTACGGATCAGACAAGGTTTTCTTTACATAATGAAGAAAATACAAACCAAAATACAATATTGACTAAACCTGCAATACACCATGGACAAAATACAGGCAGTTATCGACTTATGTCGTTTCGAGTTACGCCTTTTCAAGTTACGTCGAACAATATTTTGTCACTATTCCTCAAATATACGTCAATAGGGATGTTTCCTGGGTAAAAAAAAATGATTCTATTTAGTCCGTCATTCAGATTAAAGAAAAATATTGGATACATATATTTTGTTTTATCAAATCAATAAAAAATTACAAATATAAAAGGCATCAAAAATCAGGAGTGGTGGCTGGTGACGTCACTCCTCGCTAAAAAGTGTAGCGTGCAGGGACGTCACACGAGTTTATAACGCACTGTATCGTCTTAATTTTTTGTTTATAAGAAAAAAAAGTACGTGTCTAGTATTTTTTGGAAATCTGACTGACGGACTAATTAGTTTGTTTTATTCAACTAAGTACTCTATTGTTTCGATTTCCGGCGATAGAATACACTTGTCGCGAGGTCAATATCCGTGGGACCGGCTACTAAGCACTTATGTAAATAATGTCTCGATCTAACCTGCAGTAAGTACCAGAACTGCTTGTACTACTCAATAGGGATGTATCCAAGGTATGAAAAACAAAAAAAAAATTAGTTTGTCTTATAGATAATAAAAAAAAAAATTAAGACCCGTATTTTTTATTTTGTCGAAATTACCAAAAACTACTGAGATATAGCGTATTAAAGTTATAGAGTGGGGGCTAATTACGTCACGCGGTGGTATATTTTTTTACCATGGCGTGACGTCATGCGACATTTCAAATCAATATACTATCTTCCTAAGCATTTGAATGAAAGAAAAAATGAAAAAAATACGTGTTCAATATTGTTTATAAACCTATCTGATGGACATTAAATTATTTTTTAGGATACAACCCAATTATCAGCCTTAATACTATAACATTAGAAGCTACAATACAAAGGATAGGAAGCGACAAAAAGGGTGTCTGTAAAAGGGGTGATGTTTATCCTCAACTGGCTAACAATTTCGTAACGGTTATACATGACCGTGTGGCCTAATGGATAAGGCGTCGGACTTCGGATCCGAAGATTGCAGGTTCGAGTCCTGTCACGGTCGTCAAGAAACTTTTATCATCAGTCGCTTTTAATATTTATTTTTGAATGTAGTTATTTTTTTTATCACTAAATATCAAAAAACAACCAGTTAAAATTTTACTTTTAAAACTCGTCAACTGTTATGCCAGATGTTTTTTGCGGCCGATAAAATCGTATTCGCAATAAAACAGCGCTTATTTTGATATAACATTTATTTATTAAACAGATGGCTAAAGAATTTATACACAGCTGTTTATACCTGCTTAACCATAGCTATTCCAGGAAACAAATAGCCATCACAAGGTTTTTATAATCTATAGGCTTTATACTTTGGTATTAAATTGATTCGATTAACATACAGTATGTTAAATAACAGAGGGCGTTCCCTTAAACTCGTTAATATATATCATTAATAGATTAAAATAAAAATATCAGCATAGAAAAATAAGCATAAAAAAATCCGAATAAAAAAAAATTCTAATTGGAAATAGGGTGAAAGAACCAGTGATGGACAAGACCCCAGTGATGAACACTTTTTACCTTTATTGAAAGAAAACAAACCTTGCACAACCATATTTTGGTATAGGAATACTTAATCTTAGAGACTGACCTATTATTCGGCTCATAATTTTACGTCAGTGCGATCGGCCGTTTTGTTTCAAGTTGGCGAAGTAAACATTAGACCAAGTTTGTGTTCCTCTGGAAAAATCCAAGTTTACTTACATAATCGTTAAGAAGGTGAGTCTATTTTTTTTAAATTATATGATTGTTATTTATTGTAACTGAATGCTAATTGATTTTAAAGCTAAGCATTGGAATGAGAGATATAGTTTGTAATTATTCGTCCCGCTCATTATCACGCATTTCTTAAGGTTAAGCCAGTGTCATTAACTGGTTCCGACATACATACTTTCTCCAGTAATGGTCACATGTCCATAATTATTATTTTTAGAACATTTTTGAGTTGGTACACCATTCTGATTCCTTTTTCCATGTAGTTTAATTGAATTTCTAAAATAAACAAATTAGAGTCCACGTACCAGTAAAGAACAAAGTGTCGATTACTGGATCCAATGAGTGTCCATTACTGGTTTTTACGTTTTCTTTCAGATGGCTCCAAGAAAAAGCTATACACCAGAACAGATGGACCATGCGGTGAAAGCTGTTCGCAATGAAGAGAAGGTTGCCATTGCTGCTAAACCATTTGGGGTGTCTCGTGTAACACTTTATAATAAAATATCAGGAAAGACTCCTATAAAGTGTACAATGGGGCCTAACAATCCTTTTAAATGAGCATGAAAAAAATTTTGGTTAGTTGGCTCTTAGACATGGCTGAAAAACACTTTCCTATTTTAAACGATTGCCTACTAGGCAGTGTGCATAAAATAATAAAGGATGAAATAATATCGAGCCTCTTTACAAACAACAGACCTGGAAAAAAGCGGTGTAATTTATTCCTAAAAAGGCATCCAATTTTGACTGCAAAATTGCCGGAAAATCTAGGTATCTATGGCTCGGGACAACGTATCTAAAAAAGATATAAGAAAGCGGTTTCAAGAAATAGATGGCTATTTAGAAGAAAATAATTTAAAAGAAATAGTCAAAGACCCAAACCGAATGTTCAAGATTATTTTATCGCCGAAATCTGGCCGTGTTATAGAAAAAAAGGGGTTAAACATCTTTACTCTGCATGTGGTGACGAAAAAGAAAATCGAATAGTTTTATTTACCGGAAATGCTGCTGGACAGCTTGCCCCACCCATGATAGTTTACAACTACGAACGAATCCCGTCACAAATCGCAGTCAGTGTGCCTGAAAATTGGGCGATAGGGAAGTATGAAAGTGGATGGATGTGCAGCAGCACATTCTATGAATATGTGACTAATATCTTCAACCTGTGGTTTGAAAAGGAAAAAATACGGAAGCCAATTCCATTTTCTTAGATGGCCACAAATCGCATCTTACTTTGCACCTCTCGAAATTTTGTGCACAAATGGCACTCAAGTTACAGACTATATTTAATTTTAATGATTACATAGGTACCTCTTTTAATTTAAATTAATATAATGATTCAAATTGAACTGTATTAGTTTATTTTTCTCCTTACAAATCCCAAATACTATATCAGTCATAGATTATGTTGTTCGGTGTCGATGACTGGATGTCCATTACTGGGTAACTGTCGGCCACTGGGTATGGACAACTGGATCCTAGGTGTCAATAACTGGTGATTTTAGTTATTTTTATATTTTGTCAATTTTATAATAATGTATTACCTATACTTCAAATGTAAATCATTGTGCCCATTCCTGAGAATATTGATCGTTATTTGCACTAAGTGCTGTTGAACTGAATATTGTAGTTTATTTTTTACCACTTTTTATTACGAACACAGTCCTAAAACTGTCGATAATTGGATCATTCACCCTAAATTTGAAACCTCCTGTTTTAAATCAAAATAGTAGTCGTCATGTATAAATAAATTGCGACGTTGCCGTCTTTCATGTTCGCGTGTACAGTGTGTTTCTTTTACATGTCAATTTAAAATTTTTATTGAATATTTTCTTATTGGAAAAAATTTCAAAACATTTTGTTTTCGAATGGAAATATTTTTTTTAGCATGTATGTATGCTATACTATTTCGGGTTAACGGGAACGCCCTCTGTTAGTTAACATACTGTATAAAGCTGAAGAGTTTGTTTGTTTGTTTGAACGCGCTAATCTTAGGAACTACTGGTCCGATTTAAAAAAAAAAATGCGCTGGATAGCCCATTAATCCAGGAAGGCTTTAGTGTATATAACATCACGCTGCGACCAATAGGAGCGGGGCATATAAAAAAATGCGGCTATCAGCTAGTTAATAATAATTTGGCCAGGATTCTCTTAGCTAAATCTCCCGCGATAAAATCTTTACTAATATTATAAATGGGAAAGTGAGATTGTTTGTTTGTTTGTCCCGCTTTCACGCCGTAACTGAATTCCGAGATTAAAGAAAAAATACAATAAAAATAAGAAAAAAGAAAAAATACGTGTCTAGTATTTTGGAAATCTGACTGACGGACTAATTAGTTTTTTTTAGTCAAATACCCTATTACCCTGCTGGAATCGAACCCGCACTCTCATATTTGAGAGGCTGGTGTTTTAACCACTAGGCCACCACGGCTTATGATGAGCCATATAAATGATATAGAAATATTGCGTTCCAGGTACTCAAGTCGTCCGGAGCGCCACACGTACTCCCTCCCGCGCGGCGTCCGTCCGGAGCCGGGACTGTCGGCGCATCCCGACTTCTACTTCATGCCGTCGCAGCGGAAGTACGAAGGTGAAGTAGTCAGGGTTTATGTAGACGGTCGGGACAGGAGGCAGCCGTAGTCACCATGACCGTACCATGTAGTGAACGTGTAGTTAGCTTGGGTCTTTAGAGGCGTAAAATTGGTGAGGTCTGTTCCAAAAGTATTTCAACCTTTGATTTGATTTTTTTTTTAAATTATTATTAACTAGCGCTTGACTGCAATCCCGCCTGATGTAGCCTGTAAGCAGTGATGCAATAGTTGATGGTAAAGCGCGCTAGTTTATTAAAGCCCATTCACTTAAAAAAACTTAGTGAATAGGAAGGAAGACGGCAATTGAGCGAGGTGGTGCAATGATAAACTCAACAACACGACCAACGATGGTGCGCCAGAGGGAGATTGATGTGGAGACCCTCCACGACCAAACTCCTGACATAACAACATTTGGCGCATTGTACTCGGCACATTGCAACACAACGATTGTTTGAAATGACCTTTTTGTCGTGGATTTAAAGTATTTATTTAGCTGTTTGACTCTTTGGCTTTTGACAACTTGCAGTGCGATATTGTAACCATCTCAAGGTGGTCACTAAAGCTAAGGATTGACACTACCGGCCTACAATTAGTTTTGTTCCGGGTCTGGCTTTTTGTGTACGGGAGTTTATATATTTGTAAACCCACCCACGATATAAGAGAAATTCCTAGTATGGGGCCACGTTTTTATATTTTGTTTTCCCTCGGGAACATCATTTTTTTCCGGGATAAAAAGTACCCTATTATTTAATCCGGACTTCTAACTTTACGTCTGCAAAATTTCAAAGCAATCGGTTCAGTAGTTACGACGAAAGCGGAACAAATATACAAACAAACTGATACTCCGATTTATAATATTATTAAGGATATGTAAAGAAACCTCTGTCCGATCCGTGAAGGTATTGTTAGGTATCGATAACTGATTCTACGAATGCCTACAAAGTCGGGCTAAACTTAATAAAAATACCCCCTAAAAATAAATATGTATTATTTTGCAAAAGGAGGTAACTTACATGGAGGAGCAAAGCACGTGGCACGCTGTCGCATCGCTTATCCGTAGCGCTGTCGAAAGGTCATGATCATGAATGACCAGTCAGTTGACATCATGCATGCAGAACCATTTTCTTTTAAGACCTTCCACACTTGCACGTGATTAGTGCCCAGTTCTTGCACCACAGAACACTCTATTCAGTTTAAATTCTTGTCCGAATAGAGCTTTTACCCTTTTGGAACAGACCTTAGGCAGCTAAATTAACCTTGGACAGAGAACTTATCATATAATTTCTTGGATTTTATCAACCTCAGTGCTCGGGTCGGGACCGCGAAATGAATGTGACCGCTTCAATTGTTTGATGTTTTAAGGACGCTCACAGTCGGGAGGCCAATACCCGTAATTTAAAAAGTTCAAAATCAAGTCACAGTGTCATTTCGGCGACAAATTAATGTCAGAAACTTGACAAAATCTAAGGAAATTTAAAGTATTATTTGACAGAGAGACTGGTGCTGTTTCACTTGTTCATAAACTCCTCCTCCTTAAGTCGTTCTCTTCATTACTGAGCTATCTAAATGTAGCTAGCATTGAACAATAAAGCCATGCTAGCTAAATGTAGCCAGCATTAAAAAATAAAGCCAAATAAATGGGATATTTGATTTGTACGTTCTTACCCCAGCGCCGATCTTACCCCAACGTACCTTATAGTACCTTGATCATACAAAAGGCCTTAGTGGTGATCAGGGATTAGTTTGGACTTACGGTGTGTTGTTTTTATTTGGACATTGAACATCAATATAAGGAATTTCTTTTTTTTTTCAAAACTTGAATTAATTTCGCTAATTCTCATAGTTGCATAGTTTAGAAGCTTTTAGTACAAATTTTTAATGTATTAATACTTAATATAAGAGTATGATTAATTAGTACTTAGTTTAAATGATTATATTAACTGCTTATAATTGATAAAAGTGCCAGTATATAGAATGCAAAATAATAATATTTAACATCATATTTAGATATTGTAATAATATGTAGATTGTAAGTACTTATGTAGATTATATTAGCTAAATTTACACCTATATTTGAGCCAAATTCGATAAAGAATAGAGGTAAACAAACCGTTGCTAGGCAACGCCTTGTTTACAGCTAAAAAGATTGACGTTGTTAACAACCTTTTCTACTAGGTAGATGATTTTCATACAAGTACTAATCCTACTTCCTACTAATGTAAACAGTTTATTTATTTGTAGATATTTATGATCTGCAAAGAACGCTTAACCGATTTGAATGAAATGTGACACATATGGAAGCTAATTTTCTAATAGGTTAAATTTTTAATACGTAGTCCATACTTGAAAGTATTATAAATTATAATGCATGTGTTATTCACTTGATTTCAAAAGTAGTTCATCATCATCAACCTTTTTATCGTCCCACTGCTGGGCACAGGTCTCCTCTCATTCAAAGAAGGATTGAGCGTAATCACCACGCTTGCTCAATGCGGGTTGGCGATTTCAGACTTAAAGTCCAGGTTTCCTCAAGATGTTTTCTTTCACCTTCAGTCATTGGTGTCCAAGATATACTTAGAAAGTACATATAACTTTAGAAAAGTAACATTGGTACTTGCCTGACCTGGAATCGAACCCGCGCTCTCATACTTGAGAGGCTGGTGTTTTAACCACTAGGCCACCACGACTTCCACGACAAAAGTAGTTAAAATACGCAAAATTGTATTGACAAATGCCCCAATTTTATTCATTGGCTGATTTTCTACTCCACAAAATGTGTTGGTAGATTTCGCCCATGTTTCTTTTTTTTATCACGTAAAATTGATGTCAACAATGGATAGCAAGTTAATATGCATGTTATTTTAGTGGTTCTACTAAAAGTCCTACTAATGTAAAACAGTTGTGATATTTATTTGTATCGAGCTTGGCACAAGTATAGTGATAACTTCAAGTGGTTTGTTCATTCACAATGAATTTATTATATTTTAATACTTACTTATACGGAAATGGTAAAGTGTATTTGTTTTATCCAACCTTGTATAGTCAGGAGTAAAACTATGTTTACACTTGGCTTTATCCAAAACCAATTTTTCTTTTATTTCTGAACGAAAATTTCATAACATTTTCGAACCATTTATGTAATGTGCTGTATTTCAACGTTGCATTCGTTTTTCACCAAAAAAACGGAGCTGAGTGTTGCCAAGTGTTGACATAATCCCCTTTATTCATAAACGTTACTTAAAGTTAAGTAGTGATTAGCGGTTAACTATACATTTTAGACGTTTGCACGTCTTTTAACTTTAATCATCCCAGCGAAAGTATTAGGCAGTGTTGATGGCTGGGCGTTTTGGGGGCTGTCTAACATATGTGACTTTAGATTTTGATTTTGTATCATCGTTTATGAATAAACCCCTTAAACACTATGGTGCATGTGTTATTCACTTGATTTCAAAAGTAGTTCATCATCATCAACCTTTTTATCGTCCCACTGCTGGGCACAGGTCTCCTCTCATTCAAAGAAGGATTGAGCGTAATCACCACGCTTGCTCAATGCGGGTTGGCGATTTCAGACTTAAAGTCCAGGTTTCCTCAAGATGTTTTCTTTCACCTTCAGTCATTGGTGTCCAAGATATACTTAGAAAGTACATATAACTTTAGAAAAGTAACATTGGTACTTGCCTGACCTGGAATCGAACCCGCGCTCTCATACTTGAGAGGCTGGTGTTTTAACCACTAGGCCACCACGACTTCCACGACAAAAGTAGTTAAAATACGCAAAATTGTATTGACAAATGCCCCAATTTTATTCATTGGCTGAATTCATCGATCGCTGTGATCGATGGCTGAATTCCACAAAATGTGTTTAATTTTGAGTTGATTTCGCCCATGTTTCTTTTTTTGTAGGGCTATCACGTAAAATTGATGTCAACTTTTTAATGGATAGCAAGTTAATATGCATGTTACTTTAGTGATTCTAATGAAATATGCTACTATAGAAATTGTCAATAAATAGGTAGTTAGCATATAAAAGTCGGTAATAATTTAAATTATACGATATTTGTAAAACGTGAGTTGTGATAACCCTAAATCGGTTTGTTTACCTCTATTCCTTATCGAGCTTGGCACAAGTATAGTGATAACTTCAAGTGGTTTGTTCATTCACAATGAATTTATTATATTTTAATACTTACTTATACGGAAATGGTAAAGTGTATTTGTTTTATCCAACCTTGTATAGTCAGGAGTAAAACTATGTTTACACTTGGCTTTATCCAAAACCAATTTTTCTTTTATTTCTGAACGAAAATTTCATAACATTTTCGAACCATTTATGTAATGTGCTGTATTTCAACGTTGCATTCGTTTTTCACCAAAAAAACGGAGCTGAGTGTTGCCAAGTGTTGACATAATCCCCTTTATTCATAAACGTTACTTAAAGTTAAGGAGTGATTAGCGATTGGTTAACCATACATTTTAGACGTTTGCACGTCTCTTAACTTTAATCATCCCAGCGGAAGCACTAGGCAGTGTTGATGGGTGGGCGTTTTGGGGGCTGTCTAACATATGTAACATATGTGACTTTAGATTTTGATTTTGTATCATCGTTTATGAATAAACCCCTTAAACACTATGGTGTTTATTCATAAACGATGATTAAAGTTAAGTGAATAATGAATAGAGGGGTACATGGCTGGTGACTTTACTATGCTTATTATAAAAATGGCTGCATTTTGGTACTTGGGGCGCTCTGTTGGCAACTGTATAGCTCTGCATGAAATATTTTGTAGTTATGTTCTATTGTGTACGCTGCTTCCACCGCTTGGGACATTATTAATTCGGCCTATACAACGTGGCGCCACAATGGTGACATTAATTTAATACACGGGTAGGGCTAGTGCCCACTAATCATATTCATTTTGATATAACTCAAATATTTAAAAAAATGTTTAAACAAAATAAATAACAAAAAAGTATCCAGAATTGGGATCATCCTTGCGAAAATTCATTCACGTAATTATTTACCTCGGATGTGTACTAGCGGTGTGGTGGGCCCTCCCATCACTATCTATCTTTTTTCTTCAGCAATATTGCTATCTTTTAATTTCATTGATGAAATGTCATGATCCATGACCCCGGCAAATGACCGCTGCACGACAGTTCTCTAAATACAGGTTACTTTAAAATGGTATTTTATAAAATATATATAATATATAAGTAACTTCGTGAATAATAACATTTCATGAAAATAAAATCTCTTCATGAAGCCAAAATGCAACAGAGCATTATTTTGTGTTTTCAATTAATGTCACCATTAAAGCGCCACGTTGTATAATTCTTTAGCGAACAGCACCATAATTGCGTAACACACTATCAATCTTATTTTGAAGGAGATTATTAATCCATTGCTTCATGTCTTGGAGAAGAGTGTGCGTTTAACAACATGCACAACGTAATGAATGCTGTTGAACTGTCAAAATTAAATCTATTACTACTGTAGTGTGTTACGCAATTACCATACAGTGTGGCTACCATGAGTTTTCATTACGAAGACTCGATCATCGATATAGACCGCGTTTGACTCATCGATTGTCCCGCTTCAAGGTTGTTGTAAGAACTCTCAACCAATGAGAGCGCGCGGTCGATGCGTATGATCGAGTCTCATATAAGGCGCGCCAATAAAGAAACAAATCTAAAATGGCGTCTGCTATTTCCTAATAGATAGTAAGGTCAACAAAAAAGTAATGTGATGGAATAGCAGCCCTCAAAAGTTTTGTAATAAACCCTTCGGAACTCATCATTCATTCTCCTGCCCTTATCCTAATTTATTTGGGGTCGGCGCAACATGTCTTTTTCTTCCATACATCCCTATCAGAAGCCATCTCGGCAGTCACCCCTTCTTAGCCATATCATCCTTCACACATTCCATCCATCGTTTCTTTGGTCTTCCCCTACTCTTATAGCCATCAACATTCATAATTAAAACTCTCCTCACGACATTCTCCTCATTTCCCCGTAACACATGCCCGTACCATGACAACCGATTTCCACACAACTTTTCAGCTACCGGTGCCACTTTCAAAACTGAAGTCAGATAATTAATTATTGAATATATGTACGTTTAGCAAGTGGTATAGGTTTACCATTATAAAAAAAAAGAATAAGTTTTCTGTAAATGGTTTATTTTGAATACATTTATTAAATTATTCAATACACAAATAGACATGAATTTTATTTTAAAGTTGATAGTCCTTCACTTTATTTACGTGAAGACATTTTACCTACCACTCATAACAAAATAGTAAGAGCAACGGCTGTTAACAAAAACAAGAAACTAATAACAAAAACAAGAAAGTAGTACCTAACGAAAACAAAGAAATGATAAATTCAATGAACCGCATACAAAAAAATCCTGACTGATTTTTTTTTGTATGCGGTACGTTGGTCTGTGAATAAAGATAGCAATAGTGTGCGAGCGGGTTATAATGAAAACTCATGGTAGGTAGCCACACAGGCCCCTACGTCCACGATTTATTCTGTTATGCTATCACTGGATGAGCCCTACGCCGTGTACTATTCCTTATACATATTACTATTTATTTTGACAATTGACCAGATCTTAATATTGATATTTAACAATAATAATGTTCTGAAAACATAAATTTTTGTCGTTATTTTATGCTTTCGGTTTGTTTCTTTACAGATTTCTGAAGGCGACTTCGCTGAATTCTGATTATTTTTAGTTACCAACTTAATTTTGTAACTTCATAAAGCACCGATTTATTTTAAGATTTTTTATTTTTATTCCTCACAAGATAATAATTATTTTATATTTTTTATTTCCAAACCAGATCTAGTCTCATGTCACAGTTTTAAAAAAATAAGTTATTTTCACTTCTAATTATAATTGTACTTAATTATTCTGTTTCTTCTTTAAAAAAAAAGTTGTAAATATTATATAATATTATTCGCTGTAAATTGCACCTTAGTTATAAGATTTAACGAATAAATTATTAGATTATTGTTCTTCTATGAATAATTAATAACAAACCCCCTTATTCATAAAAGTTGCTTAAACTTAATTAGTGCTTAGTGACTGTTTACCATACAGTTTTGACGTTTTAACGTCACTTTACTTTAATCATCGTTTATAAATAAACCCCTTAAACACTATGGTGTTTATTCATAAACGACGATTAAAGTTAAGTGATTGGTTAAACAATCGTTAATCACCAGTTAATTTTAAGCAACGTTTAAGAATAAGGGGGGGAATATGAGACAAATTCACAACGTTTAGAACGTTGAATAAGTAAACTAATTTAATTTACAATATTATTATTTTAAGTTAAAACACAGTAAAAAACAAAAGGAAGATTTTTCAATATACACACATCAAAAGTGTCTAGGGATCAACATATATTTTTGCAATAACTTTTCTCCTGATTGATATTAATTAAAATTTTCTTTAAGGATTCATCAAATAAAGTGTTTTCGTTTGTCACAGTAACGATAAACCAAGTCACCTTTGCATTAATAAAGAAATTTGCCATTTTCCTAATAAAGGGATATTTGACATTTGAACCACTAACACAAAAGTTCGAAAAAAAGACTGAAATAACAGTTTTCTCTAAAATTTTATTGGGTAACTTAAACAATTAATAATCCGTGTTTCTACCGCGAACACTAACAACACAAGAACATCGGTTTGGCATACTCAAAATGAGTTCCATCGCAATGCATGCTCAACAAGTCTGCGACTGGAGATGTAGCTGCCTCAATGTTCGTCTGCAACAGGGACAAAAACGAGAGGTCTTGCGGTTGTCTGATCTGGAAATACACCTCCTGATATTCCTGGCAGAGTGTCGCGTCTTCTCATGATACGCATATCCCATCGCATGCATCAATCGCGGTCTTCAAGTTCATGGCGACTGCTATAGTTCCCAGGCTCAGGGCAGGACAGTTAAGATGATGTACGGTCTGCGAGCGAAGTAGTCTACCGTCTTACAACTTCTTGCTTGAGCTAAAGCCACAGTACGTTGCCGGGAACCAGCTTCTATCATTCCCACGGCTCTGAGCATTTCTTCCCTGCTTAAATGACGTCGCCGCTCCATAATAACGTTGGTTTTAATCAGTAGTAGGGAAACAGTAGCACTAATAATGTCTTCAATGCGTTGTATGTTTTTATAGGGAAAATATTGACAGCTGATTTTCATCTTTTACTCGAATTTGATTCACAGTTCCTGATTCAAATTATGAAATGCACCAAAAAGGATCCATATAAATTTATAAAATCATAAATTTATTACAAAGCCACATCTCAATCTCAAGAAATCCGCATAAAAATGCTTGATCCCTAGACACTTTTGATGTGTGTAGTTTTTAATATCAGGAGCTTTTGTATAAAAGCTTTTATTTTAGTGAATAAGTAAAATAATATTAATATACAATAAGGAATAATAAGTAATTTAATCATTCCGAGCCCGAGAAAGTTAAAATAAATGAAAATGAGTATTACAACAAACAGACGTAGAAATAAGTGTTTACTGTACCTAAGAACGTAAATGAAATAAAATATTTTTTTTATATAATAAATGGTTTTATTAATTTAGTAAATACTTTTACCCTTATCATCAATCCCATGTTAGTGCTACCACACGTGAGGTAACTACAACCAGCAATGCTTAAATATGTAAGCTTTTTTTAAATCTATATTTAGAGAGCTTTGTTAGACATGTCGCTCTGTAAAACCATAACTACATACTAAATACAAATACATTACTTTTGTTACTGAGCCTTTGCCCGTCGGCACAAGCCAACCTCAAACATTTTATACAGTGGTGCTGATAATACGACAATAAATGAAAACACGGACAATACTAGTTCATAGGAATAATCCTAAACCATAAAAAAAAACCTAGAATTAAACATAAAAATGAAAATTTAAACAAACTAAATCGCATAAAATTGTTAACGGAATAGAACATACTTTAAAAATATTGGATCACTGTCCTCCGATCGGCGACAGCGCGGTCCCGTATCGACTTGCTTTTTTTGCGCCATTATTATTAAAGTTTAGTACCAATGCGGCGGTCATCAACCTGTAAGCGCTTCCTTATCAACATGTATGTGTACATCATGTAGAAAATGTGGAAAATGAAATATAATTTCCTGTGACTAAACTAATGAGTATATTTATATGATTTTTTATGCGTAGACTGAGAATGTTTTGAGGTACACGATGCTTAATTTATTGTCGTATTGTCATCACTACTTTGTATAGCATCTATGGCCAAAACACTTACATGCTCCCACAAAACAGATGAAAAAACCTATTTTGTGCATGCTCCAACCTCATTCGGACCTAATCCTTTTAATTCAAGTCCGCGTTCCGGTCACATTCCATCATAATACGAAAGGCGTCTTCCACTATTCCACACTTCGACCAAAGTGGGGATGGGACCTTTTTGATTAAAAATTATTGTTATTTATGCCTGAAGGCTTTTATTCAGGTAATAAGTTTTTACTTACATTTCTAATTTTAATGTTTTTTACTTATTAATATAATTTTTTATTTTTGCATCAGTTATACACCAAACAATAACTTAAAAGACAATTTGTTTCTTACAATAGACCTATAGTGCCGACAATGTTATTTAAGTAATTGTTAAAATATTGGATAACTCCTTATAAGGAAAGCTAAGTAATTGTTAAAATAATGGAAAACTCCTCATTAAGAAAGACGGGTTAGACATATTCCCCCTTATTCATAAAAGTTGTTTAAAGTTAACTAGTGATTAGCGATTCTTTAACCATACATTTTTGACCTTTTAACCTCACTTAACTTTAATGATCATTTATAAATAAACAACAGTGTTTAAGGGGTTTATTCATAAACGAAGATTCAAGTTAAGTGACGTGCAAACGTCTAAAATGTATGTTTAAACAATCGCTAATCACTAGTTAACTTTAAGCAGCGTTTATGAATAAGGGGGATTATGTTTAGGTACATAATATTTTTGATCAAAACATGACTTCACTGAAACATATTCATGAAATTGGTAAAAAAGGTAAGTTTTAATTAGGTGATATATATATTAGATTTATGGTAAATCTTTACTTTAATGTTCTAAATAAACAGACAGCTGTGCTGCTGGGTAATTTGCTCTGACTTTTCTTCCCAGTGAAAGAACTGGAAAGTGGTGAAGGCGGGCGTTTTGGGGAACTGTCTTATTTAATATTGACGTTCAAAAAGTGCTGAATCTCAGCCTAATTACAACTCTACTTTAGATTTTGGAAGCCTCAATTTGTTGAGGCTCCTACAGGCAAGCTCGGTTAAGCAGAGGACAACCTCATTGGTTGAACTGCGAAGTGCAACAACAAAAAAAAAAAAACCGCTGACTCGTGTCGACCTCTGGCGTAGACTCGAGTTAATGTACTCTGTGACTCGAGTGTTTTCCTCACGTAATTGTATGTTAATAATTTCATTACAAGTTGCTTCGGACACCTTTCACTTGCTTAGTTTTGATTCGCCACATATCCTGAAATAAGGCACAAAATTTACATAAATAGGATTCTTCGTGTCATGCCCGGCCGGGCGAGGCCACTTCAGTGTCTACTCACATACATTTTCTATCAAAACTTTATATACAAGTAATAAATATTGTACAAACTCGAGGAGATGTAACTACTTTTAAAACGAGTTATTTCCTTAAATTAAATTCATCATCATCATCATCTCAGCGTTAATCCTAGTCACATCTGAAGTTTTTTCAGCTTTGGAGTCTGGGGTCCGCTTTGTGGGAACTGCTGATTTTGGCTAAACTTATATTTTCCGTGAAGCGACTGCCGTCTGACCTCCACAACCCGAAGGCAATATCGAAGCATTGCAGTTGGATCAATTTACTTTAATTAAACTTAACACATATGCTCATATAATCTGCATTCGCGTCATATTCACATAAAAATTAAAAACAAATACATACATGTAAGTTAATGCAAAAATAACTCTAGTGCTTACAGCATAAACTTCATTTTACGCTGCAACTATTTTTATAGCTGATCACTCTGAAGTCAACTTAAATATCATTGAAATAAAGTTGCTATTAGTTTCACTTGACATAAAATGGGGGTATGTAGCAAACGAAAGTCAGTTACAGCGTGATTGTGTAATCATCTCACTGAGAAAACTTTGAAGTGAAGTGAGCGTGGAGTGAGTTTTCTGGAGGTTCCTGTTCCGGATAAGGCGGGAGGAAACCTCATGGTTCAGCATTGTGTGGAGGCCCTGAGGACACGGTGGAGGTCTGCCCGGCTTGGATAAAGCACCGCCGTGTCCTCGTGGCGGCGATCGGCGGCGATCTCTCGCGTTCGTGGTCCAGAGAGAGAGTTGGCTCTGGAACACGAGAGATCGCATTGCAGGCCATCACCTCCTTCCGCGAAGCTGTGATGCTGGCAAAGGAGGAGCCGGAGCGCGTGAGGGAGCGGGAATCTCAGCGCCCTCACGCCTCTAACCGCCGCAGGAGACGCCCTGGTTGAGAGACAACATCTTAGTCCCGGCCATCGCAGGCGCGGGCTTGCGGCGGCGAGCGATGGGCAGCTCGCCGCCCGATAAGGACCAGACCCGGGTCGACGGTACGTTGTGTTTCATGCGCGCCTCAGAGAGATGTCAGCACATCGTGACGGGGTCCACCGTCCACGAGGACCGATGAACCCTGAACCAGGGTTGTTGGTTGTTTAAACAAAAACCGTGGCCCTGGCGCACACGCAAGTAACGAAACAAGAGTAGGTTTTAGTCAGTAAAAATCTGACAGGCCCTTCCGCTCCAGAGACGGAGAGGTCATTTGATGATTTCACATCTGAAAGAAAATAAAATTGGGATTGACAATATTGACACCTCACTCTAAGCTAACTGCACCTGATTTTCATAGAAAGATTTTTACAGAATCGATAGGCTGTATTTGTTTGTCCTATTGGCGCGTGTCGCTCGTGTATAGCATTAATAGTAGATAAACTTACCACGTAACTAAGGTCGCTACCCCTCCGCCTAAGCTCGGCTTCCATCTGCTTCGCTATCTCCTCCTGTCGCGTGCCATATACCTCGATGTAGTGGCAAATACTGTTTGCGTAGTGGCATGTCATGGCTTTGCGGTATAGCTGCGGGATAGTGAGAATTAGCGACTGATTGATCATCATTATCGTTTTAGCCGGTAGACGGCCGGTACTGGACATAGGCCACAAGCAAACACCGCTTCTTTGACCGGGTCTCTGCTTACCGCTTACAGTAGAGTGACCTAGAATACACCCTCAGCTTAGCTTTCTCCCAACGATGTAGAAGTTGGTATTTGACATGGAACGACCGTCTGATTTCCACAATCCAGTTACTGGAAAATACGAAACCCTTGGTAAGACTCGTTTTCAGACATTCGGGCTTCTGACGACCCGTAACGACTGTCAAAGGTCCACGAATGACAGCCGAAAGCCGAAACCAACTGAGTAACAAGTTTTCCGAGGCGCGAAGGGGACTCGGTATGTAAATATGGTCACCCGTCCACTAACTGACCCATCCGGCTGTTTTTTTCTTAGTCACAAGACTCTGTCATCATCATCATCATTTCAGCCGAAAGTCGTCCACTGCTGGACATGGGCCTCCCCGAAGGATCCGTTTCACTTGCATCGGTTCCGCGACGACCAGTCCTGCGCCTCCCGCATCCAGCGATTTCCCACGATTTTCTACGACCTTTAACAGGTCGTCGGTCCACCTTGTACCCCTACCCCTACGCCTACCCACGCTGCGTCTTCCGGTGCTTGGTCGCCACTCGAGAACCCGTCGGCCCCGTCGGGCGTCGGTCCTACGGGCAATGTACCGGCCCACTGCCACTTAAGTGTTCTAATTCTTTGGGATATGTTGGTTACTCTCGTTCATCTGCGGACCTCCTCATTTCTGATTTGATCACACAATGAAATCCCAAGCATAGCCCTCTCCTCTTCTCAAGAGTCTTTAGCTAGAAAAAATTAGTTTTATTTTTTATTCTACTCTCTACAGCAAACCTGAGTAACATTAGGCCTGGAGCCATGCACGAGGTTGGACTGGAAGAACACGGTGTCACCCGGTTCCATCGGGAGGTACACCCGACTGTGTTCAGGAGCCACTTCGTCAGAATTCACGATACCGAAGAAAAATAATTTCGATGCCTGAAACAAGCATTCGTATTTTAGTCTTCGTCACTAATATCACGAGATAGAATATGTTATTCACATATCAAAAGAATTTAATGATCTTTAATACTAAATTATTTACGAATTTATAGTATAAAATCTTTTTAGTTTTCATAAAATTATTTAGGCCAAAACATTTAAACACGAAATTCCAAAACACTGAGGAAAAAAGTCAAGTTTTCCTCAGTGTTTTGGAATTTCATGTTATGAATTAAAATTTCACGTGGCCTTAGGACGAGGGTAGCAGAATATTTAGCATCTTAATAAACATCTACCCGAACAAGATAATTTTTAAGACAAGCAAGTGCTTCGTCGCGATATGCTTTACTTTGGGTGGTGACGCAATTACTCGGGTTACCAAAATTAAAGGTAAATTTCGACAGCTGTGTGACTTTTGAGGACCACGTTTCTACTCTTCCAAAAGAGTCTTTTAGGCGCTTGGGATTTGTTTTTTGCAATCCTAATGTCGTTAAGTTACCCAAACACTAATGCTGGAAAATTTTCCATAGATGCCTCTTCCAGACGTTACTACTATTTTTACCCTATAAATGTACCCATGTGGTTTAGGGATGTTGGACATTGCGGGGACGTATAGCCTGCCCATACTCCATGGTTTTTTCTGCCAACTATTTGTGCCTGAAGTATACATGGGTCACCGTCAGAACCGCACAATCTACTTTTTTTAAATATTTTTAAACTATATTTGAGCCAAATACGATAAAGGATAGAGGTAAACAAACCGTTGCTAGGCAACGAGTAGTTTACGCCTAAAAGACAGATGTTAACAACCTTTTCTACATAGATGATTTTCATAAAAGTAATAATAATAAAAATTAATTAATGTTTAGATATTTATGATTTGCATAGAACGCTTAACCGATTTGAATGAAATATGACACACATGTAAGCTAATTTCCTAATAGGTTAATTTTTTTACACATAAGTAATAATTAGTCCATACTTCAAAGTATTACAATGCATGTGTTATGCGGTTGATTTGAAAGTAATTAAAATACGTAAAATTGTATTGACAAATGCCTCAACTTTATTCATTGGTTTTATTCCACAAAATGTGTTTAATACCTGGTTTTCATCCATCTTTCTTTTTTTGTAGGGCTATCACGTAAAATTAATGTCGACTTTTTAATGGTTTTTCGAAATACTTATGAAATATATACTTATAAATAAATATTATGCATTTTATTTTAGTGATTCTATTGAAATATGCTGCAGTAGGAACTGTTAATAAATAGCTAGCATTTAAAAGTCGACAATCATGTAAATAACAAGAGATTTGTAAAACGTGAGTTGTCATAACCCTAAATTGGTTTGTTTACCTCTATTCTTTATTGAGCTAGGCGATGGTATAGTGCTTGACTGCAATCCCGCTTGATGGTAAGCAGTGATGCAATCGTTGATGGTGAAGCGCGCAAGTTTATTAAGCCTATTCACTTAAACATCTTAGTGAGTAGGAAGGAAGACGGAAATTGAGCGAGGTGATGCAATGTTATACCTAACACGACCAACGATGCGGCGCCAGAGGGAGGCCCTCCATGATCAAACGCCTAACACAAAGCAAACGCAACCTAACGCAAAGCACCGGGTACGAAGCGCTAAATGTTTTAGCGCTTCGTACCCGGTACACATGGCAACATAACTGCTCAGACCCGTCCTCCGTACGGCTTCACCAGACGTCATGCCGGAACACGACGAATCGCTTGGCGGCAAGACTGGGTGGGTCTGGTGGTTGGTAACTTCTGCCGGCAGCCGATGTTATGGCCTACCACCGAGAAACTCACAGCAGCAAGCGGAGCCAGTGATGAATTCCCGGTCTGCCGTACTCTAAAGGTGCAGTGTCTTCCTGACGGTCAACACTGAATGTGACGGTTTGCGGAAGAATGGAATAAGATTACGTGTGTATGTCTGACTGGTGTCCTGTGAAAGAAAGTATGTGAGGGAGTCCACTGTTTCACGTTAATTTTTAAGTTATATTTTTGTCATATAATCAAAAAATCAAATCTATATCTATCAAATAATCAAAAATAATAAAGACTAACATTAATTTCCTCTTTGTGTTCATACAACACATCCGCCTTGTGTGACCCTGGCACCATGTAGAGGCAGCCGTTGTCTCTGCTCACGGGGTCTATGGCTGTCCATGTGGCCAGGATCTTGTCTGCGGGCCGGAACGGGAGGTATAAGAGGTCCTAAGGAGAGATGGAAACCATTTTAGTTTAAAGTGGTAAAAGATGCACAGTATGGAGGACGAGAAAGTCCAGTTTTTACATAAGAAATTTAAAATTGACAGAAACACAGTACACAGTCGATATCTCTTTTAGTTAATTTTAGGTTATATCTGCCTCCTAATCGGCGAACACATTTTTGTCAAATGATTAAGACTAGTTGGGATCAGTTGGGATCGTTTGGACTGAAAGGACCAATGGGCGGTCAAAAATGTGTTCGCCGATTGGCTGATCAAAACATGTAAGTAACAAGCTATTTCACATAATTATGCAACAGCTCGGCGTATGATTTACGGCCTCTCCTAGGCTACGCTTCCAAAACCTATCTAACCTGCCCCCTAATCGGCGGACACATTTTTGTCAAATGATTGCGACTAGTTGGGATTATTTAGACCAAACGGACCAATGGGCGGTCCAAACGATCCCAGCTAATCGCAATTATTTGACAAAAATGTGTTCGCCGATTAGGGGGCTGTTTCAGTCATTTTCTTAAGATTATCTGTTGATCTAACTGGGTGAGTTCTCACTATACGCTTGTCGATACACGGACTAAACATGGTCAGCCCACAGTTTGCTTACTCTTTTTAGGATACTCTAGTTCTATTCCGTTTAAGTTCTTTGTCAGAAACACCTCTTACAACATCAGCTACATGAGGCTCAAAGTCAAATCATAGAACTAGAGACTTCCAATAATAACATCACTGCCTCGCTGGATCAGAGTCTATTTAGCGAGTTGATGCCTATCGCCCCCACAATGGTTTCTGCAATAAACCCCTCCTACACTATAGATTTGACTGATGACAATGATACAAGGTCATCAAATTCAGTGAGGGTAGTAACCAGCAAAAATAAATTAAAAAAATATATAAAAATTAATAAGTACATTGTCAAAACTCAAAAAATGGTGAAAAGACAAAGGTACTTTATAAAAAGTGTTAAGATGAACAGGGAGAGATTAAATTTGCTGAAACAGTTGGATATGTATTCTTATAACTTAGAGCAAAGTAATAGGAGGTATGACATAGACATGGAGTCATTGCAATCTGAACTTGACCATCTGCAAGATAAACTTATTTCAATGACTAATAAGTATAATACCTCAGAAGACCTAATGAGAGAGTATGTGTTGGCGATGAATGAGCTGGTTAACTCACAAAAAACCAATTGTGAGTGCGGCCTAACATCAGATGTGCTTACACCGGATCATTCGTTGACATCATGTAATACCACCTTGCCGCAGCCCTGTGTTGATGTCATAGTTCCTTCTGCTAATAGTGCCAATAGCCGTGACTGTAATGATCTTAATAGTCTTAAACAAAGCTTGACTAATGATGTTGTGTTGTTCTGTGATGAGATAGGTAAGGGCTTGGGGCGCTTGTTGACTGATGAATGTCCGGGTCACTCAATATTGAACTACTGTATGCCTGGTTGTTCTTTATATGGAATTATGCAAAAAATTATTAAATGTAACTTTTCCCAGGATACAACATTGTTAATTTTTGTGGGTAATAGGGGAAATTTGAGCAAAAGAGAACTGCTTAAGAGTTGTGAAACATTAAGCAATCTGAATATTGGAAAGGTTGTCTTGTTTACATTCCCTTACAGTGACCAGTTGCCACAGGAAGAAAATAGGATTAGATTTGAACTAAATATGACAATGTCCAACTTGACATTTAATAATAAAATATTACATTTAATTGACATTAATAATTATTTTAAGAATTTGTATTTGACAAGAGATAGACATAACAATGTTATGTATATCTTTCTAATTACTTTAAAAGACAGATAGCTGTGTCGCTATCATATTTTTTTCTATTACAGCCAAGAATTTGGCTAAACAACTTGCTTCTTTTGAGCAATGCAATGACATTCGAATTAATTCTGCCAATAATTTGGTATCAGTTGACATCATTAATAATTTAAATTAGAAATTAAGACAATAGAGCCAACCTCTAGCTATAACAATATACAGGATTACAAAGGTAACTTGGGAGGAAATTTAAAGTCAATAGATAATATTAATTTGGTGCATCAAAATATTCAAGGATTTATGAACAAAGATTTAGAGGTTGATTTATTCATGAACCATTATGGTATTGATATTCTTTGCATAACCGAACATTGGCTAAAAAGTCACCAGTTCTTGTTTAATTTTAAGAATCACCAGGTTGGTAGTTCGTTTAGCAGAATTAATGCTATACATGGTGGCTCATTAATTTTAGTTAGTAAACTGTTGAAATTTAAAAATCGTAAAGACATTGTGGGCCTGTCTGAAAAAATATTCAAGTGAGTCCCCCTTCAGGATTGTATGACTGCTTTGAAAAGGTAATGGATGAAGTCTTACACAAGATTTGTGTTTCAAACAAAGCCATTATCGTTTGCGGTGATTTTAATATTAATTTATTAGAGAACTCTGGTTATTGTAATAATTGTTTCAGTCCTACAATCTTGTAAACCTATTTTTGGAGCCCACAAGAATAACACCTACTTGTGCCACGTGCCTAGATAATATTTTTACAAACATAATACCCAGCCACAAAGAAGTTTTAAATTTACTTGATTCTGATCACTGCGGACAAAGGATTACTATTCCAAACCATAGTAAAAAAGTGGCCAAAAAGGATATCACTGTTAACCCCAAAACTGAAAGCCGCTTGGAGGTTTTTAGATTTGATCTCATCAATAAATTGCCAGCCTTATCCAGTGCTGTTAATGCTGATCCTAATCATCTCTATGACAATTTTTTTAATATATACTGTAAGCTATTTGATTCCACCTTTGTTCCCAAGACTATCTCTGTTAATAGTAAAGCATCTTTCTCTGATTGGGCTACCATCGGTATTCATAAAAGTAGAACTCGGCTTTATGAATTGTACAATGAGAGGATTTATATTAACACTGTTGAATTCAATTTATATGTTAGAAAATATTCAAAATTATTCAAACAAGTTTGTTATATGGCCAAGTCACGTTACTTGAGTTCAAAGATAAAGAACAGTGGCAATGTAATTAAAACGACTTGGAAAATTATTAATAGTGAAACGGGAAGGTCCAGTGATAGAAATACTGACTATAGCCTGTCTATTAATGACAACATAATTAAATCAGACTCGCAAGTCTCTGAGGCATTTGAAAATTTCTTTTCGGATATTCCTGTTTCAACTACTAAATCCCTAAACTCATCACCTTCTGTTGCGAGTCTTTGCTTAAAGAAAATGTTAATGTTTGTGATTCGGAGTTTCATTTTGAACATGTTATCAGTAGAGATATAATTAAAATCTTTCACACTCTGAATGTAAAAAAGACTGCTGACCTATGGGGTCATTCGGTGGAAGTTGCTAAGTCTATTATTGATATTGTGGCACCCACTCTAGCTGTTATCTTTAATGCTTGTATTGACTGTGGAGAGTTTCCTGATCTCATGAAAAATAGTAAAATAATACCTTTGTTTAAATCTGGTAGTACATCAGACCCCACAAATTATAGACCTATTTCTGTACTACCTACCTTTAGTAAAATTTTTGAGAAATTAATTTTAAACCAAATGCTATTTTTTTTTAATAAACATAAATTATTACATAGCAAACAGTTCGGTTTTACAAGGGGTCGTTCAACTACTGATGCCGGTGTTGAACTTCTAGGTCATATATATAATGCATGGGAGGATAAATGCGATGCCTTGGGCATCTTTTGTGATTTGTCCAAGGCATTCGATTGCGTTCTTCACGATACGTTAATCAGGAAACTCCGCCACTACGGGATCCGGAACTCTGCACTGGATCTTATTACATCTTACTTGAGTGGTAGGATTCAAAGCGTTGACGTTAATGGAAAAAGATCTTCTGGATCTTTAGTAACAATGGGAGTCCCACAGGGGTCAATTCTTGGTCCTTTTTTGTTTCTTATTTACATCAATGACCTGCCGTACCTAATAAAGGATAACCACGATATAGTGTTGTTTGCAGATGACACTTCACTTTTATTTAAACTGAAACGTCAGCAGCAGGTTACTGATGATGTAAATAGCGCGATCTCCAAAGTAGTCCATTGGTTTAATGTTAATAATTTACTCTTAAACGAGAAAAAAACCAAATGCATTAAGTTTACTCTACCTAACGTGAGGCAGGTGGAAACTAAAGTGTTGATAAAGGGCGAAGAATTGAAATCTGACGACAGCACAGTATTCTTGGGTATAACTCTGGATGCTAAGCTTCAATGGGGTTCACATATAGAAAAATTGTCAAAAAAGCTAAGTTCTGCTGCATACGCAGTTAGAACAATTCGTAATTTGACTGATGTTGAGACGGCCCGTTTAGTGTACTTTGGCTATTTCCACAGCGTAATGTCGTACGGCATTCTGTTGTGGGGAAATGCCGCCGATATTCAAACAATATTTGTTTTGCAGAAACGAGCTGTTCGTGCAATTTATAAATTAAGTCCGAGACACTCTCTCAGAGAAAAATTTAAAAGAGATTAATGTACTGACCGTGCCGTCTCAATATATTTATGAAAATCTTTTGTATGCTCATAAAAATATAAAATTGTTTAAAAAATACAGTGATGTCCATGATATAAATACTAGGAACAGGCACAAATTTATTGTACCTACAACAAGGCTCAAGAAAATAGGTGGCTCTTTCAGATGCCAATGTATACATTTTTACAATGGACTTCCAGAGGTGGTTCAAGATCTGAGCCTGAATAAATTCAAATCCTTCATTAAACGTAAGTTGTGTCAAAGCATTTTATAGTGTGAAGGATTATATTGAGGACAAAAGGCTTGGGCTTGAGCTGCGTCCGATTTCTATACAATGATTGTTCTTTGATTTTTCCTCTTGTAGTTTTAATATGTAATTGTTTATGTTATTTAGTCAAAGCCTGTATTACACACTATGTAGCCAAGCATATTGTACGTTACGGAATTGTATCGCTGACAGAGGTGTTCGGCACTTGTGCAGCTGCAGCTGCACAGGAGTTAAACTTTCCACAGATTCGGGAACACTGTTGGAGCTGCTGAACCTTGGACAAAACTATCTTAGCATTGTGTAGATTCAATTTCTTAGTATTGTATAATTGCATGGCAAACGTGTGAGCACAATGTACGAATGTGCTGTAAGGCATTTATTTGTTGGGTTAGTCTTTTTTATTGACTTAATTGTGCTCTGGCTGTTGAGAGTATGTCATGCTCACTCAAATGTCTCGCTGATGGTGGCGTGTGTTTTGGGTCATTGGGTTCCCTTCGATATGGTGGAGCTGAATGATGCTGATCCATACGTCATGTTCGTGAACGGACGCCGTCGGAGGGGACTGGTCATCTCTTAGCTGCCACGGCGTATTTTAATTTCTGAATTGATTTTTGTATGTTATCCATAATGGACGCTCTCAGCGTACAATATATTTCTGCATCGTTCTCACGCGGTTGATTTCAACATGAATGATGTAATCAAATATTTGTAACAATAGCTTAAAAATTTAAAAGAGTGTCCATGGAGTTTCTTGCCTGTTCTTCTCCATAGGTACCTACTCTTTGGAATGGGCGACTAGCTTCATCTTATTGACTGACCGACCTTCTGACAATTCAAAAGTGCCTGTAACTGGTTTATTTGAAATAAATGATTTGATTTGATTTGATTTGAACTGCGCGAACTCCGCTCACTGACGCAGTCGCAAGATGTGCATTGACATGTAATGAAGTACTGCAAGCGAATCTATCTCCAAATAATTTCTCTTTTACATACATAACCTTTACGTCTGTAGCTTCTTAGCTGAAGGAAGAATCACAACCACATATTGCCAGTTATGTCAGGTAAGGCCCATCGAACGTATTAGATATCGACAACCAGGCAGAAATCCGAACCCCGAGCTGATACTGAGAGATTCTTCATAGGAAACCCAAAAACATTTAAGCCGACATGTCAAGCAGCACTACCAACGGCTAGTAATTCCCGTTTTGACTTCCTAAAAAAACTAATTAATACGCTAATATACTCACTGATCGTGTTCTTGTAATATGCTCTAGCCTAATAACTGCGAATTTAGGGATTGGTCACAGTTTTAACCTTACCTAACCCATTTGCAGTCCTTTTTTTATTTTGTCTCTGACCGAGGCAAACAAACAGCAATCTAATTCTAACGAGAATAACGCTAACTGTGATCTGTCGAGTTTAATTTAGTGAAAAATGCGATGAGAAGATGAAAATGTTTTTAGAGGATCATAGAAATAGTCAACATGAGTAATTACTACTTGTTTGTTTTGTTTCATCATAGCTGTTGAAGACGGCCACATAGACCCGGCTGTCATGGAAGATGTTCTGGCCAACGCACAGCCTGGTGAAACTAAGTCCCAAATTATGACAAGAGTCCGCCAATGTAAGTCTCTACATCCAGAAAATTGCTTCCAAGTAAAACGTATTGTTGACACAACTAACTAACATAACTATGTGTTATCGTTGCCTAAAATAGGCGGGATAATTTAAGTTGAGGTAATTTACTAATCTCGGCCCGGGAGGAAGCCGGGTAGGGTGCGTCCAAAAGTCTGATAGGAAGACTGAAGATTCTTCGATAGTGTTTTAAACATGATTCATGGTGGTTATAAAATGAATTCATGGTGACAGTTTGCACGTAATGTAACTTTTTTTTTATCGCGTGGAAATGCATTTACGCACCTACCCGCAGCTAGCTAGGCGACGGGCGTGTGTGGGGCTCGCCCAGCCGGAGCCGGAAATACCCTCTAAAACCACTCGGTTCCCCTCAGGCCCTGTGTAGAGAGTGTCACGGGATCAGCCCGAAGACCTAACTCCGTGCCACTCTCAGGGCTTACCGGCCTTTAGGCCGGTTTCCGCGCCAAGGGAGGATTACCCGGTGATACCAAGGTAATCCTCAGACGTGGTGACAAGTGCAATGCGCGTGCGTGGGGCTACCCTCATACGCGCTGGTCACACTCTGGGGCTAAAGGAGACGGGGGTTCGTCCCCCGCCTTCTTCGCCCCGCCCGTCTACGCCGGAGGGAGCGGCAAGAGTATCTTCTTCCCGCTCCCTCTCCGCTGCCTCCTTCTGCAAGAGGATGGTCTCACAGAAGGAGGCGGCAGCCTCCCATGCACTCTCGCCCTATGAGCCTGTAGTTATATAACATAATTTTAAGTAAGGAAGGAAGGTAGTTGTTATTATAACATAATTTATTATACTTACTAACAACATATTTTTCATTCCAGCGATAGCAAAAAGGCATGTAACTCCCGGAGCCAAGGAAGATTTTATAGCTTCTGTAAATGAGAGTGACAGTAATAAAAAAATTATAAAAAAGTTACGTAAAGGTGAGTAGATACATAAGTAGCAGCGATGTTGTGATGGGTGGAAGTCCACTCATAACCCTCTAAAAGGGTATTTTGTTAAGCAATATGATGGTAAAATAGATTAAGCTGTAGGGGTTAGTACTGATTCTAATTTTCCCAAAGGATCAAAACTTATGCGGGGTGCATCTAATTTTCCAATACATCCTAAAATCGCTCAGTGCCTTGCAAGTCCAATATAACAAAGGTTTAGTAATGTTGATAAGGCTTCCCCATTTCTGTAGAGCATCTGACATGTTTGCGAATGCTCGTGGTGATGCTTTTATGCCATTATACGCAAGAGAACTGCCTCCTTACTACGCAGAGTGCGGGGTAGCACTAGCAACACCTCGAAGATAGTCGCTAAAAAGTTTGACTCTATAATGTTGCAATCTTTCATGCGGGGTCTAGTTAGACAATATGAAGTGTCTGACTGAGCCCTCAATTACTGTAGCATTTTTTATTTTACCAACATTGTTGTTTCACTTATCTTACACTATCTTCTACTAACATTGGTTTTAATAAGTTTTTTATAATACTAACCAAATATGAGCACTGTCTGAAATAATTTATTTGAATTTAAAATAAAAATATATAATTTTAGCTGTAAATCAAGGGAAAGTACCCCAATCTGTTCTGGATGATGTAGTCGCAGATGTGTCGCCTAGAGACAATCGAGAACAAGTTTTGTTAAAGATTAATAAAGGTAAGCCTACAGTTTTATAAATAAATTTGCAACAGATATGTTCCAAAATCTAAAGTCGATTATTCAATTTAGGCTGAGAATCCGCACTTTTTGAACGTCAATATTACATAAGGCAGTCCCCCCAAAACGCCCGTCTTTCGCTCTGCTCGCGCTTTATCTCTGCAAACCAATTCTTGCCAAAAAGTTTGCCAGAGGGCCTTGGAACGGAGTATTCTGGATACCAAACTTTCAGGGATATGTCAATCCGTCTCGTAGCAAAAATAACTAATGTCACTTGTAAAACTGTCGCGCTAAATGAAGTTGAGCTGGAGACATTTACACATCTGCAGTATATCAGACGACCAATGTTTGAGTCCCACTTCAAGTCAAGCGATATTGCTGTAGATCCAGACGGACATGGCGGGTTGAGCTGGACACCTTCAACAAGAACTGGTCTTTTGTTAGCTGTAAAAAGCTGTAAGTTATGAGAGAGTTGGGAGGCCTTTACCCTGCAGTAAGATATCACGAGCTTTTATAAAGAACAGAAGGGAGAAGGAAACAGACTCCATAAGCATGATATTCGTAGTTTTGGCAGAAGTTATAAACGTTTCTTACTCCGTATCACTGATTGACCGAAATTTGATTCGAGGTCAAAACTAATAATTAATGACAATTATTTGTTTGACACTTAGCTTACCCTACTCCCGACGTGCTTTTGCCCGTACGGAAAATC